>ML685917.1:297056-334130 GCA_007922175.1 Pelusios castaneus | reverse complement strand
GAGAAAATCCCACTTCGTCAGACTTCAGCTTTGAAGATAGGAAAGTTTCCTATCTTCAAAGCTGAAGTCTGACGAAGTGGGATTTTCTCCCACGAAAGCTCATGCGATTAATAAATCTGTTAGTCTTTAAAAGTGCCACAAGACTCTGTTGTCTCACTTCTTGAAGAATGCATCTCCTTTTGGAAAAATAGCAGACCTCACAAATGTTTTTGATGTTTGTTTATTTAAGGTTGTAAGAGTCTCCCGAAGTGAAGGTGCTATAGAAATGGAAAGTATTATAAGAAATTTTAGCAGTTACATTGAGGGTCAAATTTTTTATAAATCTGTGCCAAAGGAAAAGATCTATGCTCCATTACTGCATGTGCAGTCTTGGTAAATGAACTATAATCATCGGTGTCTATGTACTGTGAATGTATGCACAATTGCATTAAATGTACGAATAAATTATGCATACACAATTGTAAAAATAGGAGCCAGAATGTTCCATAATACCACTGCTGGTCAATTTATATTTCAGCCTTAGACTTTGTTTATCCTTTAAAAAGAACAGTATGAACAATTAGATGTACACTGTAAACCATAAACTTGATTTATAGTCAAAGTGCATTTGTCTCTGCAGCCCAGCTGCCAGTAACTTGACTACACAGTTACGGGGTTTTTTTAACAGTATATTAATGATGACAAAACAACACTCCTAAACAACTGCCTTTGGCATCAGTGATTCAAGCATACTCATGTTGCTTTTTAACAACCAAATTAATTCCACATGAAGAGAAATGTATTTACCTCTCCCCCCCCCCCCCTCCTCTTTTTTTTTAAACCCTGCAGACGTCTTGCAGGAAATGGCTTGACATACATTCCCAAAGGAGCATTTGCCGGCCTTTTCAGTCTTAAAGTGCTGTAAGTAAATTGTGTGTTGTTTGATATATTTCTGATTTCCTCAGTACTCCAGGGAACTAATTAACATGTAAAGATTTGATCAAGTAAATTGCATATTTTGATCTGTTCATTGCGAGCGATCTAGATGGAATGAAGATACATATTAACATTTGTATACCTTTGCTTTATTTTATGGACAATATCCTAATCACAAATGGTTCTAAAAACAGCTTGCTTATCAATTAAATGGCACTGTACAATATCAAAGACAAAAATTGTTCCAGTTAATAGTTTCTTTAACTATCCAAAAAGTTCAGAATTCAAGTCTAAAAGCTTCACAGGCATTTTTAATGGTTGGGTAAAACTGAGGATAATTTTTCTTTTACCTTTTTTGAGGGGAAAGATGGGTAGATTAATTACTCTAAACATGGCATAATTTAAACACAGCTCTCAATTCATATCTAAATTTTGTATCCTCATAGATCTAATATGTGCTGGATACACTCGGAATCTATGCACAAACCAAATTACAGGATATTCTCTTCCTTTTTTTGAGCTTACTTTTAACTAAAAACCTATCCATTTGAGAAATACAATACTCCACGTAATAAAGATTTGTCAAAATAGCATTATGGGCCAAATCCCATGGTATTTACTTGACTGAATTTCAGAGGGAGTTTTGCTTGGGTAAGGATGACAAAATTTGCCCCTCCCCACTCCCCCCAGAATAAAATTCCAACTGAAATTCCACTGAATTCAGTGTCAACCAAATCCAGAGATCCTACTCACTTCAAAATTATGCCTACCCACTGCAAGATGTGCAAGTAGGGAAAAAGTATCCAGGACACACTCTCTCGTCCCTGTCCATTCAGGAGTTGGCACAGGAGCAGCCTTTGGCTCAGGGAGCTCTGGGGCTGCCAAGGAAGAGTGTTACTGTCAGAAATAATCTGAAATAATCTAATCTAATTCTCTAATGGAGACCAAGAGCGAACAGGGCCAAATCCCCACTACCTTTTCTGCAGTGACCAGCTTAACTTCTGGCTGGATACAGAGGAAAGCTGGTAACTGCACCTCTTCAAATAGTCATGCGCCTCTCATTATGGTTCCTTACTGGATGGGTAGGCCCTAACAGCACAATAGAGTTCTTCATTTTTACTCAGGCAAAGCCCCTTTATACCATGGGCGTTTGCCCAATCATGGATATCAGGCTTTGGCACTTCTTGGGTTTTCTGAAAATCATCTGTTCCTCCCCTTGCCCCAAATGTTGCATCAAATTCTGAAAAAAGCACAAAAGAAATGAAAAATGTATTCATCTCCTGAAAAGAAGTCAGCATGAGAACATCACCCATTATAGAATGGATTATTTTTCAGGCCATTGCCTTTTTTTGTGCAACAAGGAGCAATGTCCTCTGTAGCCTTGAAAAAACTAAACTCACCAGGCCAAATTCTATAACCTTTACACAGGCAAAACTCTACTTGGGCCAAATTTTAAACTCCTTATGTAAGAAAATTCCAATTAGCTGTAATATCTATTTTCTTGAGTAGTGATCTCAGGAGTTGGTCCATTATCTTTGAACTTTTGCCTGAGTAAGAAATAGGAAGGAACTTGAGGTTTTAAAGGTGGTTTGGTAATTTTTAGATATCTGTGTAGATTGCATTTTCATCTGATAAGGTCAAAATCTGCTCCGCGTAACACACATACAGTTCTATTCTTGGAGTTTAATGGGTATAAGAGAGCAAAATTTGGCTTAAAGCCTGTAAAGTGAAATCATTTCCTTTTCTTACATTCTTTCTGGATTTTGTGTTACTCTAAATGCAGAATGCTGCAGAACAATCAGTTAAGGCAGGTTCCCACTGAAGCACTCCAGAACTTGCGCAGTCTTCAATCTCTGTAAGTATATTTGATACCCTAGACTATACTATGGTTTAACATAACAAATGTATAAGATAATGTGTGTGTGTGTGTGTGTGTGTGTGTGTGTGATTAGCATTTCTTCCCAATTTTCTTTGAATTCTTTTTCAACTACAATTCCATAGTCTTCAATTAAACATCAGAAGTGACTTCCTATGATGGACAGCTACTTTATAGTACTTTAAGCTTGTTCAAAGTCTGAGCAAAGATTCACTGCATGCTGATACTTACCATTCAGTCAAGTATAATTAGGAAGAGAAATTTCTTGAACATTGCTGATTTTTCTCATACTTAAGGCTTCCTGAAGAACATCTTTAAAAATACATTTTAAATGTCTAAATGACATTGTTTATAATTAATTTTTGTTTTAGAACACCAAAAACACTATTAAATCATGTAGCAAGGCACAACTGGAGTTTAATTCTCTTTTGTGTAATATGCCTGAATTACACACATCAAGCAGATCTCCAGATGTATGTGACTTGGCTGTATTATGTTAGCCTTGTCTGTCCGTTTTATCAAACAGCTGCCTAGGTCCAAAGACCAAAGGTTACCAGTGGCTGGCTCTTTAGTGGCTTGTATGAAGTGATGTTACTAGTCTTACTGTAGTTTCCAGTACACAAAAGATAGTCTTCTAGGTAACACAGGGGTGGGAGGTCAGGAGATAGAAATTCTATTTCCAGATTAGCCACAAACATCTACTGTGGCCAAGCCAAGAAACTGGAGTCTAAAATTTCAAAAGTATTGACTAATTTTAGGTACTGAACTTAAGACATCAGGGTAGCTGAAGCAGGGCAGTCAAAATCTTAGATACCTTACGTCTGGGAAAATATGAAAATTCAGACCACATTCTTTGTGCTTCAGTTTTTCGCATCTTCAAAATCGGTGTAACACCCATTCTCTTCACAAGAGTATATATAATCTTTGTAAATTTTTCTGAGGTCCTTACATGCAAAATTCAAATATTTATCATCACAGCAATCATTACCACACTTGGCACTAATTAACAATCTCATTGGGAATCCGCAGACAGGATGAGAACTCAGAGGACAGAGAGTCTATGCGCTTTACCAGAGTCGAGGTACATTGTTGGGTATTGTGGAAAAACTTGAACTGTCTCAAACTATGCCATAGCCCTGTTCTGTTTAGTTCAGTATCTTTTGCATACGCTAAATTTAGACATAAATTTAAGAAAACAGAATTTATTGAAATTTTTTGTAACAATTTCAAACATAAAATGACATCTCTGTGACATTCAATTACATATACATAATGTTGGTCAATATTATTGTCCATGCATTCTTATGTCTCTCTTGTACAACATTTAGCTTCCATATTTTTCAAACGTTTATTACATACTCTAGTGTAAAACAATCTAAGAACTGGTTATCTAATAATTGTTACTTCTTTCAGTGATCTTTTTCTCTATTGACCAGAGAGAGTAAAATATTTCAGACATATGCTTTTGAGGTTATCCTTCTTTCCTTGATCCTTAGTAAAAGTCACGAAAAAAGCTTTGGCTAATGACTACATTTGATTTCCCCGTCCCTCCAGCATAAAAAAAAAAAAATAGTATCTTGCTATAGGTATTCTGGACCAAAACATAATAAGCCACGCAAACAAAGGGTTCTTTGTTGCTTTGATAGAGACTGGAATTTTCAGCACAGTTTCTAAATAAAATGACAGTCTCTCTCATTCTTTGTTGCAAATGTCTTCCCCTGCGGTGAGGAAGAAGAAGAAGAAGCTGAAGAAGAAAACCATAGGGTTATGTTGTCTGTGTAAAAGACTAGTATCTGGTGACAGAATTACAATTAAAAAAAGAATGACAGTGGCCAGTAGAAACTTTAAACAGCTGTGTAGCAGACAGAAGATGGAGTGATAAGGGCTTGTACAGAAAAGCTACTAACGGGTGAAAGAAGATATTTGGCAAAAATGAACTCTTTGAGGAAAAGAAAACCATGATCCTTTTGTTTATTCAAACTGGGTTGTGCCTGTCAGATAAAGGTGTGTAGAGATTCAGTTTCTTGCTTCATATAGTAATTTTCTGTTCATAAGGTGTCTCTTGGTTTCTGATACACAATAGGAATTACTTTTTGAAACCCTTGAAATAACAAAAGTTCTTTCAAAAGAGTAATTAAAAAGTTAACAAAGCAAAGTTTTCTTTAGGACGGCCAGGTTTAGTATTTATTTATGTTTAATGTTATAGTCTGGCATGATTTGTGAGTCTCATTAACTCAGTCTTTAGTCTAAAGTATTTGCGAACTGCTGAATGTTGGTCCCAGCTCTCTCGTCCTTTGGTTTGTTTTTTTACACTAAAGTTACCATGTTTGGGGGGGGGGGGGGGACCCAAGGTAATTCTATTGCTGCCTTAAAGGTTGCATAGCTGATCATATGATTCGGCTAAATTAATTTCATTAATACAGAAATCTGCAACTTTTCCCTACTCGCTCAGAGCACCTAGTTTAGTAGCAATTGTTTTATTTATGCATAAAAATATACATTATAGGAGTCTTTTCCTCCATCCTCTGGTGCATCAATATGTTTTAATCCCCGAAACTGAAGGAATGTATTGTAGACTCAACCAACAGTTTCTTCAACACTTTCATCCAACTTCTGATAATACCGGTGTTTGTTACTGTTGTTTCCACTCTAAATCATCTCGGTTGTCTTCTGCAGCTCTTTATTGCTGGTGACACTTTATCTTTCAGTAATCATTGGTTTTTATTTAGAGAGGTGTTTAAAAATGTAGTGCACATTATTTGCATATTGTATGAAATCATTCTTAAACTGATGAGGACTTCGTTGCTGGAGAAAAGAACTGCTACATGAGATAAAGCCCTGGGCCTCTCTGGAGCCTCACTAAAGTCAGGGCAAGTCTATACTGATGGTGACAAAGTCGCCACCATCATCGCAATCTTCAGTTTTTGATTGAGGCATCTTTGTAGATGTGCTCAATCGATAACCAAACCGGAGCCGGAACACCAGCTCTGTAACCACACTTACAGTACGCCGACCGTATGCCATTTCCGGTTGGCTTTACTGAAGAGTGCAGGCAGGATTTAAGAAGTCGGCAGGAGATACGCAAGGTATTTTACGTACCTTGCGTATCTCCCATAGACTGCTGCCGAAAACAGCGGTAACTGTAGACGAGAGCTTAATGAGGTTGCACTGTGCCTGTAGAGCTGCTTGCTGATCAGGGCCTAAATTGTGAATATCCCAAACCAGCATTAAGGTTTTTCTCTAATTTTACTGAGGTTTAAATTCAACTCTGAATCTTAGTTTTTCTTTCTAACTTTGGCCTCATTCTTAATGGAAGCAGCCTTAGCTGTTCTGAAATTGAAGTTACAAATATTCACATGCTTTGTTAAGATTTACCTCTCCCAAATGCTACGCTGTATTTAAAATTTAGAAAGTCTTGTAGAGGCATCACAAAGTATTCACAAAATTGACACAGCCATGCATAAGAAAGTTTGTTTGTACTGAAAAATGAGAATATGCATTATTTCACTTGAAATAACAGAAATCTGGAAAGAAAAATATAAAAATTTTAACTGATATTTGAAGCAAATGGAGAATGCAAACTTAATTTCTTTTATTAAAGCTAAAAATGGAACAATCCTTAAAACCCCGGGTATTCTTTAAAGGCGTTTCCTGCCTAGGTTTTATCTAAATGATTATGTGAAACACAGTGTTCCTATTTCACAGGAGGATTTTAAGGAAGCAACCAGAGCACTTCGTTTGGGAAGTGCCCAAATCATAATGGATTCACCTCTGAATTCTACAGCACCATGCCTGTTAGCCTACACTAACTTTCACCTTAAGTATGAAGTGAAGGGGAAAAAAGTGAAATACTAACCCCAACAGTGAGATTCATTTCTGTTATATTGAAGAAAGGAAAATCTATTCTCAAGAATCATGGCTAAACGTAACTAACATTATCACTGACTTGCCAAGACTAAAATATTTGCCAAGTGTTACTTGAGTGCTGTCTACCTTCCTTCATTCTCCCTGAGCAAACAAGTTTCTTTAGAGCAGATCATGAGCTGATGCTCTTAGTTGTTTGCACACTGCTCAGAACTCTGACATCCTCATTCTTGCCCACTGCCTTGATTTCAAGAAGGTATTCGACAGAGCTGAATGAATATATATTTATGTTCTAATGCACCAGAGGTTTTAGATGTGGAAATGCATTTATTTCATGCTTACATCTGGCTGAATTCATTTCTCAGGATGGATAGGCCTCTTTCTCAAATACTGCTCCTGTTTCATCTTTTATGACATTTTGAGGCACAGTAAATTAAGGTGGTCTGCTTCTCACCAACAAGAATTTTCCATAGCAGATATTGACATATCTATAGATATTTCAAAAGAAAAAAATAGTTTCTGCAATGTTAATGCAAGAAATATTATATGAGTTTACCATACAACTAAAAAATTTTCAGACCTTATATGAATGTACATTCATAATGAGGAAACTTTGCCATTCTTAAATTTTGGCTATTTTAACATTGTGTACAAAGTTCTGAAACTTTAATGAGACTTGATTTATTCTCATGTTTAGAACCATTGTTAATGAGTAACTTTACTGTTGCTCAGCCAACATGGAAATAGATAAAAATCAATAACATACCAGGCAATGCTTTTGTGCCCATAACTCACTGTTCATAAAGGGCATTAACAATCAAAGACACATATTCCAACAATACGAATCATATACTCCTGCTCCTAAAATTCAAGAGGAATTTTTGTATTGTCTTCAGTGGGAAGAGGACTAATATAAAAAGTTAGTCCCTACACCAAACAGAACAAATTTTTAACTCCTGGAACCTGTACAGTTGAATTTACTGTTACAAATTAGCCTGGAGACAGGATATGAAAAAGTTACCAGTAAGATTTCAATAAGGTTTTTAAAAGCTACCTAAAGCATTTCTTAAACAGATAAAAGACAAACAAAACTATTTGGTATATACAGGGTACACAATTGTGAGATATGATGTTAATTGGAATTGATCTGGGATTTCATAAGTCATTTGTGGCTAGAGCTGGAAATATGGAATTTACACCCTCCAAAAAATTTTTTGACATTTCAGAATCAGTTTCCATTCTGAACTTGAAAAATAAATTGAAACATTTTACAGAAGGAAAAATTCCAGAGAGGTTTGAATTGGCATTTTGAAATGAAAAATAAATGAATTTTTTGGTTAGAAATGTCAGCTCACTTTTTTTATTATTCTCCAAAATGGAAACATGAAAAATTTAGTAAATAAAAAAAAAAAATCAACATCTTCTTATGAAAATGTTTATTTAGATGAAGCCACATTTTCCCACAAGCAAAATGTTAATGCAAGAAGTTCCGCCCATGTTGTTGTCACTTAAACCTCTATTTCTCATCATACCACGACATGTTATCACTATATAATAATTAGTGAAACCTGTTCAACTGATCGTCCTTCCTACAAAACTTGCCATCTTAAGAGTTGTCTTTGTTTACATTGAGCCTGATCTTGTGATGAATTGCTCAGAGTACAGATGAAGATAAAGATCGCTTTTGCACTCCGCTCATTCTGCCATGTGTCTGGGTTGGGTTGGTCCCATTGTGCAATGTTAGAGCAGCCCGCAGATTACTTGATATAACACTGGGGCTGTAGATAGTCACGAGGGCTGAAATCAATCAGGAATTGGCATAGTGCATGGCCATCCCAACCAGGCCCCCTTTCCTTGATACCCTAGCACAAGAGAGGAGACTGGCATAGACCACATACCTCCAGAGGATCACTACTACAGTGGCGGACGCTCCCCAGGCAGGTTCAGCCAGTTGTAAGACCATATTAGGTTGGCAGCGTGGTGCAAACAGTCTGCATTGCATCATAGCTCCAGACACATTGAATGTATTTCTGCTTCACCTCAGTGGAAAACCGCTCCATTAAACAACTGATTTTGCTGTTCCCTGTAGTGGTGGTTACACTGGACAGTTTTCACTGTATCTATATCTATATCTATATCTATATATATTAGCACACTCACTTGTACATCCAGAATCCAACTTCCAGATGTGTGTCCATCAGCAAGACATCAACATTTCAATTTGAATTATCAGAAAGACATTAAGGGTGAAATAAATAGAGATACAACATCTGCAGTTGGCCTCATAATTCTAACACTTATTAGTAGTTTTCATGTTGTTACTGTAGCAGTTCTTCAGACACATCAGAGTAAACTATCACAGCTCCTGGACACAAATCACTGATGTGGCCCAAATCTGCTCTCGGAATTGTATGAGGTGCACATTAGCATTAAGGCCCAGATCATTCCACACAAATGAATCAACACAATGTGCAGCAGAACACAGCTTGTTAAATCATTGGTTAGATGCTGCAGAGTGTCCACCTACCTCCACCCAATTCAGTGTGGAGTCAGCAATCCCCATGTCACAGTGACTCCTTGGACTCCCACAAATTTCTGCAACCTCAAGATCCAAGAATCATGCAGAATCCACAAACTGGCAACCATGCCCAGCACAACTATTTCTTTTCCCTCACTGGTCAAAGTGTATGTAATGTCATTTCCAAATCTCCATGGACCATGCTGTGTATCTTTGGCAATACCACATTAATCTTCCTCGAGATCAAGAAGTAGCCATTTGCTTCCCCAGCAGACTCGTAAAACACAGATTTCTCAACCAACCAACCCACCCAAAAGCTTGCCCACCACCCATCCTCATTTCCTGTCCCCTCCACAGCCACAGTCCCTCTCCTTGTTCCTCCCATTTCTCCCACACAAACGCAATGTTCTCCAGCTCCCCATCACCAAATATAACAAAAATTTAGGTTAGACAAGCTGCTGACTATTTTGTTCACACAGAAGGCTCCCCATAAAATAGTTCTATTTGAACAGATACAACTTGTAGCGAGAAACCTGAGTTATTAAATCTTTATTGCTCAGGTATACAGTACTCTTGTCTCAGATCCATGGGCATAGTTTGGGGAGGGACAGGGAAAGCATTGCCTTCCCCCTCCCACCCCCACAAACTGCAACCATATAGCAGGCACAGAATTTGACCTTCTTCCCACATATGGCCCCATTGGCCTGACTGGAGTTGCCTCCTCAACTATAGAAGTCAAATTATATCTAAGACCATATCCTGTACACCCTGACTAAAGTCCAGAATACCAATAGTAGTTATGGAAGAAATTAGTGTTTTATTCCAGAATATGTGAGTCAGCTCTTTTACTTTATTCACTTTTAGGATTCTGCATAAAAAGTATCTATATATGAGCTGCAAAACATATGATCCAAGCGTATGCTGTCTGTTCAGACAACTAAACATTCACTTTGGACATTTTAAGTGAGCTCATGATAGATATCATGCTGGATGTCATTTATAGGCTGCCTATCAGCAGAGTTCAAATGCTTTTGTATCCCTAAATTGGCTGTCTTTCGAATATAATAGAACTTTTGAACTGCCCGCATGTTAACTATGTATTTTAAATTATTAAGAAGGTCATGTTTATGAGTTAATGGGTTTAGGTTTGAAAGTGCCAAAACTTTGATCAACTGAAGTTAAAAAAATTGGCTGAAAACAATGATTTTGTTCAATGTTTTATACATCAATATAGATTATTTATATTATGACAGGAAACATAGCCATTAAAGAAATGTTTTATTATCTGCAAGTAGGAAAATGGTACTCAGGAATTTTTTTAAAATAAAAGATTAGATAACAAAGAAACGTTTTAAGAGCCCTTGTAAGCCCTGCAACTACATTCCATACTCTGTAGTACATGCTGTAGTAGCTTCTTGCTTTGCCATAAAGCTATATTGAAACAGTAATTCAACTAACTTTGAATCACAATTAAATATGTTTGCATATACACACATACAGGGGACAGTAACATTTGCATTTGGATATTTATGCTTTCAACTCACTCAATTTTTAAATTTGCTGTAAAATACCTGTAGAATGAAATCTTGATCCCATTGAAATGATTAAAGTATTGCCATTATTTCCAGTACAGCCAGAATTTTAGAGTTCTATATCTAAAACAACTGACTCTACCTAATAACTTCTACAAACAACTTGCCCTATCTTGTAACCTGTGTGCATGTAGGTAGCTCTTTTGGAGTCAACACATAAGTAGGATTTGCAGACGGAGATCCCACGTGAGACAAGATGTTAATTACAATACAATAACACATGTAAATTGAATAAATCCTCCATTCTTTAATCAATGCGATTAATAAATCTGTTAGTCTTTAAAAGTGCCACAAGACTCTTTTGTCTTTCTTTAATCAATGTAACTGTCAGACTAGTGCAACTATAACGTCTTACTCTATACAGACAAGAAGTTTACTTCTAACTGAACGCAAAGGAATGGCATCTATTCACTCAAATGATACCTTCTTTGAAAACACAAGCAACGTATGTTTTTGCCTGGGGACTGGGGCGGGGTACAGCATGGATATGTAGGTCTAAACACTTCCAGCCTCACCCATTGTTGACAGACCCTTGAGTTATTTTGGAAGCGCTGTCTCTGCTGCTTGCCATCTCAGTTATTATAGCGAAAATTGAATTGTGCCAAGGCTTTGACAGTGAACTTTATAAATTTGTTCCAACTGACCTTGTCTCAGTTATTTGCCAGTCTGGCACGGAGCCTTAGAATTCATTATTGTTTCTCATGCAGTAAGTACAAATAGTGTGGAGCAAGAGGCAGAATGGACCCAACATTTTACGTGACTGTAAATAAGGAAGCAGCTTTAACTAAAGAGATTAGTATTCCTGCCACAAAGAGTATTCATTCCCCTTCTCTCAAATGGACCCAGTTTGGGTTGTGAAGGATTACCTTTTAATGCTCAAGTTGCATCTGTTTGTTCTGTAATGTTTTAAACCATGCGTTTGAAAATTCACAACTGATTCCTGTTATTACTACTTGTAAACTGGCAGCCTAAACGAAAGTGCTAAATAATTACTTTTGTAGAGCAAACAAGCGTGCAAAGTCACTAAAGTGGACTAGAAGCACATAGAAGAGTTATGATGAGCATATTGATCACAAATATGTTTTGTGACATTTCAGAAAATTAATGTATTCTTTTAATTGTTCAATACCCGTAATACAAAAATAATGTAAACCATTGATTATATTGGGCCAGATTCTTATCTCAAACCTGTTTACATCCTTGAAACAGCATTGTTTATTTCTGATGTACACCAGTGTGAGATCACGAGGTTCATAGAATCCAGAGAAAATTAGTCTATTGTGCAATTGTTCTATCTCCATTGGTTCTGCATTAGAGTTTTCTACAGATGAAGCAGCTCATTGGGAATCATGGTGCAAAATAAAAGGAAGTTGTATCTGCCCCACAAATGACATGTTAACTTCAGCCTTCATTAGAAATACAGGAAGAATGAATATTTCACAAAATTTAATAAATACAATTAGTCAGAAATAAATTTTCTTTTTAGACTAGCGCTAAGATGGTGGTACGTTCCAGAGGGGTAGCCATGTTACTCTGCTTCAGCAAAATAAACAAGGAGTCCTGTGGCAATTTTAAAGTCTAACAAATTTCTTTAAGGCATGAGCTTTCGTGGCCATAATCCACTTCCTGAGATGTAAAGCAAGTGGGTTATGCCCATGAAAGCTTATGCCTTAAATAAATGTGTTCATCTTTAAAAGTGCCACAGGATTCTTTGTTTGTTAAGATGGTGCTGAAAGCTATGGAGAGACAAACTCTTCTTTCTGTTACACAGAAGCAATCCCAGAACCCAGAGACATAAAAATAATGAAAGAGCCTCTGGAAGAATTTCTTACCCAGTTTTTAAGCCCTTAAAGTGATTGAGAGCTGAAAAGGGGAAATAAACTCATTGCATAGCCATGGAGAAATGCCCTGGGCAATTCAAAAGTGACCCCTTAAATGCATAAAAGAGTCATATTGACGGCTTCAAAGTGGGTCTGGTTTAGATATTGTTGACCAAAAGAATGCTAATTATGGTATGGGACTAAAGGCCCTCAAGGACTAGAATGTAAAGTAAAAGGGAATGTGGGTATCCCCACGGTGATGTGATGACCCTTCACCCCCACCCGCCCCTTTGGAGTACATGTACTTGAAAATATCCTTTTAGATCTATTGTGTCAATTTATTACATTTGTCTCAGAGTCTGTATTCTAAATTTCTGGTTTTTTAGACGCCTGGATGCCAACCACATCAACTACGTGCCACCCAATTGCTTCAGTGGCTTGGTGTCTCTTAGACACCTGTGGCTGGATGACAACTCTTTGACAGAAATTCCAGTGCAAGCGTTTCGGAGTTTACCAGCGCTCCAGGCAATGACACTGGCATTAAACAAAATACATCACATACCAGACTATGCTTTTGGAAATCTCTCCACTTTGGTAGTACTGTAAGTTTTTTGGGTTTTTTAATTTTATTTTAAACCACCTTTGCTCTTTGGAATAAATTATTTCAAGATGGAATGTCTAAATTAAGCTTTGTAAGAGATATTTTAATAACTAGACTACCCAAAAATGTGAAATGCTATGTGAACCTTGAGGTTGGTTAATATGGGCTACTGTTTTATGTCATATTTTTATCATTAAATTGATATTTTGGGTTATAAACCTGAAGTTTGTCCTTTATTCTTGCACAGTGTTTGAAAATATAACCTTTGCAACCTTACTAAATGATCTTTATATTCCACATAAAGTATGTAAAAATTTAACTTGCAAATATAAGTTTATATTTATAATGATGTAGAAAATTAATGGCAAACAAACTTCTCTTCAAAATGTTGATACAGAGGAAAACTGAACTATTGTATCTTAGAAATTATTTATAAAATCATATTACTGGGAGGCTGTTTAAATGTATATAAATTTTACTTAAGACTATAGGGCAATACTAATAACATGGCTCATGTGGGGAAAAGAAATGAACTAAAATTTCCTAGGGGACTAGAAGGATAGAATGCTAATAAGTAGGGGCTGTGAAAGGTCCCTTCCCACACAGTGGGTGCGTCTACACTTGTAAATTAAGTCGACTTAAGCTTGCTTAAGTCGACTTAATTTACTCTGTGTCTACACTACACTTTCCTTAAGTCGACTTAAGCAAGCTGCTTCAGTCGACTTAAGGAAAATAAAGTCGACTTAATGAAAATTAAGTCGACTTTATTAAACCTCCTTTTAATTCGACTTTAGGCTTAAGTTGACTTTCTAAAGTCTACTTAAACCATTGTATACCTGGAGTAGCCCTAAGTCGACTTAAAGTCGACTTAGGGCTCTCCAGGACTCCCCCACTGCCCTCCCTGCCAGGGGAGTGGCACAGGGAGAGCCTGGCATGCCCCCCCAAAGGCTAACAAAAAAACTGATTCTTGCACATCAAGTGCAGAATGTGAGTGATACCGTTGTACAAGGTACAAGCCATAAAGGGTAAACAGAAGGGATTTCATCTACCGCCTTGTGACCAGTCTTTGCTTTCCATGTGTGGACACGAACTGAGTTTCAGTAAGAGGTTTTTAACCTTTTTAGAATGGGTACCTGTTATTTGGCTGAGCTTCCAGACCCCTCGATTATCTTTCAGCATGTTATCAACTACTTCTGAAGGCAGAGGTCTTCTCATGTCCCAGCTCCCCTCTCAAACTCATTTCACCTTTTTCCCTGCTGAAAGTACGGTAACATTAAGACAGTTAAGAAGACAAGATGAACATAAACTTCATATGATGCAATAAGTGCTGCTACTTGGCAAGGTCCCTTGTTTCGCCTGCTGTTTGTCCATTTTCTGGGTATACAACTTGTGTTATTCATATTTAATCAACCCTCATTGTCTGTAGCACCCATTGCTCCAGTCTCTCCAAAGCACTTTGTATGGTTCTAGCCACATGTTTTGTGACCCTCTCTCCAGTTCTGCAAATCTTGGGTGACACTGGCTTTGATGGGAGCAGAATTGGACCTGAGGTCATTAAAGATGCAAAACTAACTGGTGTTTTGAGGCAAATTCTTCATACTGCCTACAGGTGAAAAGGTCATTTTAGTATTTGGGATCAACAGGATTGAGATTTCTTTCTATGGAGAAAAAAATAAACCCCCTTTTTTGGTACAGCATCTGAATCTTTATCTTTTAGCGTTAGTTCATAAATAGCTGAATACAGTTTTTGTAGGTTCTGAAAAATTGATTGAGACCTTGTGATCATTAAAATACTTTTGTGTAAAGCAAAGACGTGGATGAGAATAGTGTCTGACTCTCCCATTCACAAACCTTCTCTTCTTCCATGCGTAACTCCTACAGTTTCTCTCATACTATGGGGGTGGATGGAGTGAGGAAGGTAAAATAGGAGAGAGAAGACAGCTGGAAAAGCATTCACTTAAAATAATGCACTGAAATGATACCCCAAGTTACAGCCATTCATATTAATAAGCTACATAGAGCAATTTTTCCATTAAGGTCTAAAAACTTAGAAATGGGCACAAGCGGAAAGATTCTAAGGCAAGTTTGAATGTCCCAGACTGTCAGATCTATGGATGTGCTTCAAGCCAATCACTACCAAGACCCATAAAACTGAAAATCCTATACAGCCCATAACATACCATTGGCAGTTAATTGTTGATTATTCTAGTTTAACAGGGAGGAAGTCAAGTTATAGCACCAGTGAGGTCAATTACATTACTAACACACACTGAAATTCTGATTTTTTATAGATTTTTCTTTTCCCTACCACTCAGACCTCATGTATATTTTGTCACTTCCACACCTCCCATCCTGCCCATTCCCTACCCCAGCAAAAAAAACATATACTTTTTAAGACATTGTATCTAACTTAAACACATATTTTTTTCAAATCATCAGTGACTATTTCTAAAGTTTCATAACACTTAATATGAAATCCCCATGTGTCTAAAATTAGAACTTCGGGATAGGCACTTTAACATCAGGATAGGCATTTTAAACAAATATGAAGAAAGAAAACAAATATATTAAACAAAAGTAATCACAATTGCTGCAGTTTAAAAACAAAACCCTTCTGTGGAACCAAATCAAAGCTTGGATGGGAGGGGGGAAAGGTGGGGAAAACTCTCCTACACATGCTCTTGCAAAAAACCTGACTTGCATATAATCAATGCATGCCTCAAAATAAGTTTCTTTTGATTTAACCATCAAAATGTTTTGCTTAACTCCACTGTGTGCCATGTGCTTTCCTGACTGCGCTCTTAATGTTCTCCTGCAGACATCTCCATAACAATAGAATCTACTCCCTGGGAAAGAAATGCTTTGATGGGCTCCACAGCCTAGAGACTTTGTGAGTTGACCTCTTATTTGTTTCCCTTTTTTCTTCAGTGTTTTCATTAATATTCTGAAAGAATAAAAATACCCAAAAAGCCAAACATGCTTTTTGGCTTGCTTAATTGCTACAGGCTCTGAATGACTGTTTGTGTAAAACAAAACCTATTTCTTGGCTATAAAATTACGTGGCTTTTTCATAGGCAGCATAGATTAATAAATTATTTAATGATATGTTAAAACTGTACCAGGCACAAAATGGCAAGTGTCTATTCAGGGACAGTTATTGTTGCTTGGATTGTGCTATTTGTTTGTTTATCTTTAGTTAGCAAAGCTTATTATTATAGAGATTAAGGAAAAGTTCATTGTAGCCAAATAGCTTTTAAGTTTGCAGAATGCATTTGGCCACATAGCATGGTTACAGAAGCAGTCAGATCCTTTGACTTCTTGAACAAAAGAAAAGCTCCAGGTAGCATCAATTACAAATATGTTCTTGTTTTTTTTTAAAAAATCACTCCAATTGTTAGTCTTTAAAGGACTCACTTGAAAAGTTTCTGTGGCAGAGAGATAAAATCACCTCAGCTCTCATAATAGTTCAGTAACGGGCAGGAGGTGAACACAATAAAACTAAGGCTTCCCTGAATAGCAAAAGAAAAAAGAATTCTGGGAAATGTAGACTAAACAGAAAAACAGCTCTGAAGTTCAAAGGAAGGTAGTTTGCCCCAGACATAGACAAAGAAATCATCACCTGTATTTGGTACTGGTACTTACCCACTGATGTCTGAGGGACAATAATTCTGGTGTATCTATTCCCTTCCTTCTCCTATACCACAACCAAGTGAATCCTCCCTACAGAGCATAACCAGCTTCACCCAACCAGGGCACTTCAAGAGGCCCAAAGGCTTTGGTGCTGATGCACAAATTGTAGAGATTCAGGCCAGAAGGGGCCAATAGATCATCTAGTCTGACCTTCTGTATATCATAAGCCACTACCCAACAGCTGAGCACACTAAACCCAGAAACTGAAATGGACCAATGTATTCCTGCCCACAGGAAATTAGATTTTTATGTGCCACAGGCAGAGAGTATGTAAACGGAATGTCATACAAACATAAACCCTCGTCAGAATCTAATGGCTGGTTTGCTTCCTAATAATACATAAAAGCATACAGTGTTCACTTTCCAACTGCACTAGGATCAGGGGTTTGAATCTCGATCACATAAACTAGTCCTCTCTATTAGGAATTGAGTCTTTTATTGTCAGGAGCACCTGCAATGTTACAACTTTGACTTTTACCCACTGTGAATGGAGAAAAAGCCCTTCAAAAGTACCAGAAGAGAAGAAAAATGTGGTAGTTCTTTGATGAGACTAATGCTCAACAGTAGGCATCAGTGCTGAAATGGGGAAAAAGAACAGTGGTTTCAGTTATCCACCCAGCCCTGGTCAGCTGATGTGAAAGAGAAGAAGATGAAGATAACTTGGACCTTAGAAAGGAGGGTAGGAGAACATGTAGAATGTACCTGCTGCAGACATGTTTATTATTGCACTGGTTGGCATGACCTCCAATGGGGGAGGCTGTTTTGGAATCCATCATCAAGATAGCGGATCACCTGGGCTGGATTCCAAAACAGCCTCCCCATTGAAGGTCATGTAAATATCTGTATTTTCTTATTTCCAAATTGGTAACACAGTAGTCAAAAATAAAAATGAGAATCTGCTGAATTGGATGGAATTTATTAGAAGAAAAATCACATTTTGAGGATTCATTGGCCTTTAGATCTATTTATTTATTTAATGCATGGAAGATGTGATTTCCTTACAAATCACAACAAACTTTGTTATTCCCTTAAACAACATATAACTTATATAATGTGATCTGTTTTTATGCAGAGATTTAAATTACAACAATCTGGATGAGTTCCCTACTGCTATCAGGACACTCACAAACTTAAAAGAATTGTAAGTATTGAATTCTACCTTATAGAGAAGATGCTTTGGGCAGTGTTTTGATTTATTATTTAGAAAATGCTGGTGATGTTATCAGTGCTCTTTAAAACACTCTATATCCTGGAAAAGTTAGCAAACATACCAACTTATATAAAAAGATAACTAGACTTTCATTTAAAACATTAACTCTAATAACTTTTACCTATTACAATATTCTTTTGTACCAAAAAGCATTTTTGAAAAAAAAAATTGTTTACCAGAACTTCATCTTTGGAATGCAGTATATCAGAATAAGAAATGTGAGACTTGTTTGAAAAGGCGCAATCTCCAAGGGTAGGAAAAAGAAGCAGGAGTTCCTTGTTCACCTATAGACATTATGAGTGGGAGGGGGATAATTTTCACCCTTATTTTAAGCAGTTTTGTTTCAGTGTAAATGTTCTTCTGCATTGTTGTACACTAAAAAACTGGATGTAAAAAACTGTTGTACACTAAAAAACTGTATGCCTAGAAAGAACTGACTTGTGGAATCCTGCTTGGTAGTCTCAGCCAATCTATATATTGGTTTTAAATTAAATAGTCTCTCTTTTTTAGAACCCAACTGTGTATAGTCACATATTTTTGATCGCACGTTGTATATAGAAAGATGACTAAATACAGAGCCTTGATTTTCTAGCTCTGTTACAATAGCAAGACAATTAGTTCAGTGAAATTAATAACCTGGTATTGGTACAAGTAATGGTGGTTGCATCCGTGAACAAGTCAAGGCTTTCTAAATGCGTACATTTAATTTGAGAAGCCTTTTTCAAAGTTCATGACTGAATTAATGAAAGTTTCCCACACAAATCATCAATGTTCATTCTGAAACCTTCATTTCTTTTATTTTTAACAATGGCGAATTACTCATACAAGTACAATGTAGTAATTAATTACAAGACAAATAATTTGTCTCCTTCCTAAAAGGCAATAAATACATTGTACAGCTTGTTCTTCTAATACCTACAACACTTCAATTAAAAAGGCGTGTAGGAGGTTTGATGCATGGTATGTCATGACACAATATGTAAATCTATATTCCTTCACCTAAATCTAAATCATTACGGAACAGGGACAATGTATTTTTTCAATATTGGAAAAAAAAATGTTTCCATTTTCAGGGTTAATCCAACTAATTGTGGTGCCCACATTAACTGGAAGGCTGAAAATACTATAGCTTGCAGCAACAGAGGATTTTGTTGAATTATATTTGTTCTGTGTTACTGTGGAAAACAGACCAAAAATAATAAGTGTATCAAATATATCATATCAAAAATGTTACATTAACACTTTTTGTTATTGTACAAAATATTGTTTCCTTTCCAGGGGATTTCATAGTAATAACATCAGATCAATACCCGAGGAAGCATTTGTGGGCAATCCATCACTTATAACAATGTAAGTGGCAACAATTTACATTGGTATTATTTTTAATATAAAATGTGGAATTAAAATGAGTATTTCTATGTGGTTTTCTAACCTGCTGTCCTTCTTATTGTAAATGTACAATGTATAGTAGCATAATGTGAGTAGACTAGGTCTCACACCATCCAGGTCATTCAGTTCTCTCGGTACTCACACACTATAGACTAACACGGCTACCCCTTTGGAATTTGACTGTTTGGAGAGAAATGACAACTTCCCATGGCCTTTGACCTTTTACTTAGTTATATTTCTTATAACAGGGTGGCTGGCCCATTAAATGAAACTGTGCTCATCTCTTCTATTCCAGTCCAGCTGGGCCAGTTAAGAGAGTAGGGTATCACCTGGGGGCTACAAGAGGCCTGCTGAGAAAGAGACCCAGAGTGTCAATCAGGAGAGGGTGGCAGATGAGAACTGCTAAAGACAAAAAGTGGTTCCTGGGAGAAAGCTGAAGGCAAGAGAACAGCAAGAGGGATTTGTTGGCTGGCACTTCTGCATGAGCTTAGATGGAGCAAAGGAAGAAAACGTTGGCTGGCTCTAAGCTGGAGCCATGGGCCAGGGAAGGCAGAAGGAAGGAAGGAAGAGCAGCAGAGGGGCTTACCTGCTGGCAGCATCTCAGTGCTGGGGAACTGAACCCAGAAGAAATGTGAAAGGGACCAGGGGAGTGAGGGATGCTTCCCAGCAAGGTTACTCACAGCAGAGAGGCCATGGAAATTCATGCTGGGAATAGCAGGGCTGTTCCCCAGAAAGAAGAGCTAGGGTGGCAGAGGGATGGAAGAGGACAGGTAAGGAACTTAGCTGTGACAGAAGACACTGGGACATGGTGAGAACATGGACTATGTGCATGGGGGTTGATACAAACTAAGTTTGGAGACTTTAGTTAGGGATTATTTGCACTATATTTGTTAAACTGTGATGGCCTACCGGACAAGCTTCCAAGAAGTTACTGGTGACCCAAGATAAATAAATAAAAGCAGATTTTATTAGCAATGCCAGAAACAGTGAGAAGAGATTGTGAAATAAAAAAAGTAAAATAGCTACTCACCTTGATGAATGATAAAGAAAGCCCTGCTACTAAGGACCAGAAGACGGATATATTACAGCCAGTGCTTTATTTGTAATAAAAGTGGGGCCAAGGCTCAGATTAAGGACCAGCTGGGTGACCGGGGAGCGGTGGCTGCTAGCCAGGCACCCAGCTCTGAAAGTAGCATTGCACTAGCAGCAGCATGGGCATTGTCAGCCTTCCTTTTCTGCCACGGCCAGGTGCAGTGCTGCTTTTAAAGATGGGCAGCTGGAGAATGGCGACTATTGGCCAGGAGCCCAGAGGTGCCAGGGTGTGTACTGCCAAGCCTAGAGGTGCCAGGGCTTAAATTAAGCACTAATTGTAGCATTGCAGAAAGAGTCCTCTGTTCTCTCAGTCTTGCAGCCCAGAGTCCCAAAAAAGTGTCACAAAGCCCTACAGTCTCTCTTCTAGGTCCCAGATCTCTGTCCTTATTGAGAAAACCTTTCCCCTTTTACAGGAAGTTCTGGCCTGTGCTTGCCCATCCCCTCAGAGTACATTACTTTCAAAACTATCTGCAGTTGCCCCAAACTTCATTTAAGTCATTGTTACTAGAAACACTTCCTTCTTCCACATCCTTAGCATACTTAACATTCTTCCACATCGTTTATAAAGGCCTTTTGTTCGCTGATTATTGGACGGAGCCTGTGAGATCATTTGTACATTTTTTTAAATGACAATTTTCCCCATCCTCACAACAGTAAAACAGTTCTTTGAAAACAAGCTATAGAAATTAAAGATATCTGGAATAGCTAAAGGTCATATTTGGCTCAAATACAAAAAGAGGGTGAATGTTATTCTTTCAGTTCATATCTTCTGAAATTTAAATGTGTTTTGCCGTACCAGAGCAGGCCAGCCACTAGTTCATTTTGTCTCCACTCTGTTTGCAAAGTCAGGTCCCCTTAGCATCATGAGTCCAATCACAGATCTCAAAAGAAAATAAAAACTTTTATTAATACCTTTGTAAAGCTTCTAATATCATAGGAATGTAGGACTGGAAGGGACCTTCAAAAATCATCACTCCAGTCTCCTGCATCGAGATGGGGCCAAGTATAATTAAACCATCTCTGACAAGTGTTTGTTCTGTTCAAAAAAACTTCCAATGAAGGGGATTCCAGAGCCACCTTTGGAAACCTTTTCCAGAGTTTACCAACCTTAGAGTTCATTACCAGTTCTCCAATTTATAAAATTTGCAGATGACTCTAAGCTGGGAGGGGTTACAAGCACCACGGAGGACAGGATTAGAATTCAAAAAGATCTTGCTAAACTTAGAATTGGACTGAAAACAATAAGATAAAATTCAATAAAGGCAAGTACAAAGTACTACGTTTAGGAAGGAAAAATCAAGTGCACAATTACAAAATGGGGAAGACCTGGCTAAGCCGTAATACTGCTGAAGAGGATCTGGGGTTATAGTGGATCACAAATTGAATATGAGCTCACAATGTGATGCAGCTGCAAAAAAAGGCTCCTATTGTTTTGGGATGTGGTAACTGAAGTTTTGTATATAAGACACAGCCAGTAAATGCTCTGTTCTAGTCAGTACTGATGAGGCCTCTGCTGAAGTTCTGTATCCAGTTTTGGATGCAGCACTTTAAGAAAGATAAGGACAAATTGGCGAGAGTCCAGAGGAGAGCAACAAAAATTATAAACAGTTTGGAAACCCTGACATATGAAGACAAGTTAAAAATAGGGCATGTTTTGTCTTGAGAAAGGAAGATTGAGGGGGAACCTGATAACAGTCTTCAAATTTGTTAAGGGCTGTTTTATAGAGAACAGTGATCAATTGTTCTCCATGTGCACAAGACTGTCAGGGAAGGCCTTGATATACTTGGTCCTGCCTCAGTGTGGGATGATGGACTAAATGACCTCTTGAGGCCCTTTCCAGCCCTAAATTTCTATGATTTTATGAAACTCCTTTTTCTACTTATCTAGTACCTTAAACCTATCACTGGTTCACAACTGAATAGTGCTCACATGAGGCCTCATGCCAGTAAAAATTTGCAAGGCAAAGTCTACCTTTGGGAGAAAGGAGGCACTTTTGTAGCAGGTTAGTTTTAAAAACAAAAAAATGGTGGCCACTAAAAGTTACATGGGTGTTTGCAACATAGTCCTGATGATGATGAATTATGGGGCAGAATGAAAATGAGATGCTCTAAACTGAATGAAATATACAATTATACATACACATATGTAGTGTGCTTGCCTAAGTATAATTATTCAGAGTATTACCCTGAATATTAAAATGCCTGCTTTCCTCTTTTTGCAGTCATTTCTATGACAACCCTATCCAGCTTGTGGGGCCGTCTGCTTTTCAACACTTACCAGAACTCAGAACCCTGTATGTTTTTTTCTTTTAAAATGTATTGTCTTTGAATTACCACTGCACTTCTAAGATTCTCCTGTACTTTCCTCACCATAATAATACTGTGCTTTTAACTCCAGGACTTTAAATGGTGCTTCACAAATAACTGAGTTCCCTGATCTGACTGGCACTACAAGTCTGGAAAGTTTGTAAGTGCTAGACAAACCCCCTCGACCCAATAATATTGTTTAGATATGACTTATTTTAGGTATCTATCCTTATACTAAGCATTTATTTTGTAAGCATTAAACAAAAGAAAATAATCTCTGTCATTTTTACTTCTACAGAACACTTACAGGAGCACAGGTCACCTCTCTTCCCAAAGTAACTTGTGACCAACTGCCTAATCTCCAAGTGCTGTACGTTTCAGTAAGACTGGTAACACCATGTTAATGCAGGAGTGAAAAGGCTGAATTAAGTGATTTATGATATTGGAATAATCCATTTATTACTAACTAGCAGTTGTATGGACCATTGGTAGCACTGTGCTAGCTAAAGACATGTAACAAAGGTGACAGTTTCTTTCCTAGCGGACTCAAAATCTACACATCAATCAGGATTTCCCTTATATGAAGGAAGGAGACAAACATTTTTTATATCATACTTTAGGAAAGCATAAAACAACTCATGATTCTCCTTAGAAACAGCAACAGAGGGAACATCCACCACAATTTTGAGACTTGATTATCATTTCTGTGGTAGTTTCCTTTGGATCCCCTGCTCGAGCAGATATACCACTGAAGTCAAAGGGAGATATACATGAGTAAGGACTGCTGATTGGTCCTTATGTACATCTCTTTAGTGTATTTCAGCATAGCTATATGCTGAAATTTAAATCAGTCTGCTCCTGGGCTATGTGGGGTCATAATTAAACAATGTGTTATTTTATCGTGCAAGTATACCACAGAGTAAGCTTAATCTCTAACAAAAGTAATCATTCTGTCCACTTCTTTGTGAATCAGCCAGCAGCACTTTAAGAATTACATCACTATGAATGTATTTGGTCTCAGTTCTTTTGGCCAAGATTGAAATACCATTAATTATAAAACATTAATTGAGTACCAACGTGGCTGTCATGAATATTTGCGGAAAAATCATGTTCAGCTAATGGAGTATGAAATTCATTTCCAGAACATTAAGGCCCATATACAGAGCTTGCACTGATAAAAATGGGAATTTTGCACATAGATTAAGGTCAATATATGGCTCAGACTAACCAATAAATAAGCTTGGAATGGTAAATTTCAGTAAACATCAATTTCTGCATACAACTGAAAAAAATATTTCCAATGATAATAATTGAAATTTACAGACAGGCAAAGTCAGAAAAATACTGCTTGGGATATTAGTAGAGGCTGTTGGTCAGTCCATAATTTCCTGCAACTATAAAAATTTAAATAGCTAAAAGAAAAAACCATAAAACCCAAAATTTTGTGCAACGATGATATTTACATTGAAAAAATACTTTAAAATTTCTGTCTGAAAATTGTGTGCTTTTTATAGTTAGAAGCATCACCTAAAATACTATAACTGAAAGGTGTTAGAAGGGGAAAAAACCTCTTTTTTCTGCATTCTGCTCTCTATTCTGCATTCAATAGCAATGTTTTTGCTATACAATCTGTTAGTCCCTAATTCTGCAAAGACATATATATGCCTTTAACTTACCACATTGAAAGTACAGTCCAAATGGTCTCAATAGGGCTAATTATTGTGCAAAAAGTTAAACATTTGCCTAAACCATGCAGAATCATGACCTTAATCTCTTTCTCCCTTGCTGAAAAGACCCTTATAAATATCAGCAAAGGAGCAGAAAAACCCTAATTATTATTATTAAAGACTTTTAAAGAAACAATATTGTGGTGTCCCATCAGAAACAGGAACATCTTAAATTAAAAATTCAAGTTGACAGAATGACTAATTGAAATGCCATCTTAAAACAAGTGCAACCGAATTAAAATGTCTTTTAAGAAAGCAAAACAGATTTGCAATTGCATAGAGGTGAACCAATTTTTAAAAATTCGACTCAGACATGAAAATGTATTATTCCATTCAGTGTTAGGGTTAAAAAACAGAGGCGAAGGACATGTTTTGAATCTCCGTATAGGTCCAATCCCATACTCTTTACAGGCAAGGCTGCTACCGAAGTTGATGCGTGTCTCCCCTGAGCAAAGGAGTACAGGATGGGGCTCTATTACTCTGTTTCTTTCTTCTTCTTTACAATTTCTGCAAATTGCCATGGCTTGTTTTTGATTAGTTATATTATTCTATAAATCAGTCCAGATGTTTCAGTTATTCTGTAATTTGTTGAGTTTGGGTTCAAGTCTTTTCGGGGTTTTTTCTTCTTTGTAGTGATTGATTTCAAAGTTAGCTCTATTTTTTTTTTAAAACCACTTCCCTCAGCTAAAGATATAGCAACTTTAAGGGTCACAGGCAAGATTATTTAATTTAAAATGTAGTCTGGAAAGCTGATTAAATTTCAGTATGATTATAACTAGAAAGTGTAGGGTCTTCTCAGTCAAAATCGAAATAGTCTCATTTAGTAGATTATTTTAAGTAATTAAAATAAGTATCACAATTAAATTTAGGTGAACATTTAAGTCTGTGATTTAAATCCAATAACAGAGATAAAAGAACTTCCAATGTCACTACTCTGAAAGACTCAAAAGTCAACATGTTGGCCAGGGAATCCTCAAATATAACAAAAAGAAAAAATGCTATTTTTTTTAATTACAGCACCATAGAGCTTTACTTCATTAATACCTTCTGTGTTGTAGGGATCTGTCTTACAATCTACTAGAAGATTTACCCTGCTTTAGTGCTTGCAAAAAACTTCAGAAAATGTAAGTATGTGGACAACCATAATGTGCCTATAAAAATAAATCTAGATAGACAAAATTGCTTTGAGGTCATTAATTTGGTTACTGGGGACACATTTAATGATGTCTGATGTAGCCTCAACATGTATGCCTTCTGATTTAAAACCTGGATCCATAACAAGCATAAACACTGTCTAAAATTCTCCAAATGTTATGCTCTTTGAAGCCAATGAGAATCTTATTTCCATTGCAGTGACTTACATCATAATGAAATCTACGAAATCAAAGCCGACACATTTCAGCAGCTGGTCGCCTTGCGTTCTCTGTGAGTACAGCCATAATAGCTATTTACTATGGTTCTCAGAAACAAGGGAGCTCGCACTCTCTGCCAGCATGTGCCCCCAAACATTTGTTTCCATTGTTCCACTTTGATCATTCAGCTCACTACGTTATATTTGCAAAAGCAAAATAAACATTTTGAAGTTGAGCATTTCCAGCAATGAATTCACAGCTGTAAATATACTGCTGTAAAAGCTGCTACTCTTAAACACTGTGAAGATGTAGATAGGTACTGAGTCAGCCTTAGTACCTATAAATGTATACACAGTAGTCAACTGTAGAGGGCAGAGTGATTTTTTTTTAAATGGAAGACAGTATTAAAAAATATATTCTATTCCTGCAAAATACCATTTACTTAACTAGTCCTTACTCACATGGGCACTCACACTGAAGTCAGTAGTGGTGTTCATCTGAGCACAGTCACATATATAAATGTTTTCAGGATCAAGCCCGTAGATTGTTTAGAGTACAGATGGTAATGGGCCCATTTTGAAACTGGTGTCATTAATAGTTAATTGACTCTAACACAGTTAAAACAGGATGAAGACATTTCACTCCAAGATATAAAAAATCCCAATATATAGGACAGCCTATTAAAAGCATTTGGATGCAGCGTCTGACAAAGTGGGATTTTCTCCCACGAAAGCTCATGTGATAAATGAATTTGTTAGACTTTAAAAGTGCCACAGGACTCCTTGTTTGTTTTGTAATATATAGACATCCTAATCAAGAGTCTAAAAGCTTCCAAATACATTCAGTGGGCATGTAATTTTCTACTCATTTTTCTTCTAGGGATTTAGCTTGGAACAAAATTGTAATTATTCACCCCAATGCATTTTCTTCTTTACCATCTCTGATCAAACTGTAAGTATTTTCTCATTTAATTTATTTTTTCATATTTTTTGTTGTAAAAGCATGCACAGTTTACTAGTTTGGGTCAGCAGAAATTCTGGTTCAACAGATACTAACTCGGAATCTATGCCTAATCATTCTGAGCTATTGAATATTCTCTCTAGATTTTTGCTTCTTCATATCTGCCTGTTCACATAGATCTTATAGGAAATAATTTCCACTGATTACTTCATATAAAACTATCTCACCCTAAGGCATGTCAGCATGGCCCACTTTTCTTTCTTTCAGCTTGCTAATGATTTTATCCCTTGTAGCTGAGACCAGCAGTGTTTCTAGTTATTTTTAGAATATTTGCAGCATCAGGAATAAGGCATTTTATTTTAATCAAAATTAAACAGGTCACTGTCTTATTAATAGTTCTAACTTTGTTTCAGCAGTAGTAATGTGATGAAAAAGTATTCTTTACCGTTAACTATCACGGCAGTAAATAGCTTAGTGGTTTAGGCATCAGATGTCCAGTTTCACAGTCCTTGCTCACAATTAGTTCCAAGACTTCATCAACTTTCACCTGCCTCCCACTGCAATTGCAATATCTTTTTAAGGAAACTCCCTAGAACACAAACAGGTGGCTGGAGAAGAGCTGTTAGCATGGCCACACTGGAGCCACACTGCCCAGGAGCTGGTGCACCAGGGGTAACATACAGGGCCGGATATTGCAGGGGCTAATGGTGCTTAAACCCTGGGCCCTGGCTGAAAGGGGGCCCTGGGCTCCAACCTCTAAAATCTCTATGATAATCCAGCACCACGCACCGCTCACCACTGGCACAGCCTCCACTCCAGCCCAGTGGAGCTCTCCAGGGCCAGGGGTTTTGGGGGGCTGCATCTGGGGCCACTGCGCTGAGAGCCACCCAGCTCCTGCCCCCCAGGCAGACTGGCCAGAGTGGGGCCAGGGTGGGAATGCCCTCTGACCCCAGGGACTCCTCCCACCACCACCACTGACAGGGGGCACGGGGGCCTGGCCCCCATGGTGAGGCCCCAGACGGGGGGGGTCCATGGTGGGGGACATTAATCCAGCCTTGGCGGCAGAGTGCTTGCACCTTCTTAAAGCTGCCTCATGTGGATTTCCTAGGATCCACTGCTTTTATAGGCAACCCCCCGATCTTTTTCTGGGAAAAGCTTCCTTTCCTAATGGAATGCCTGGGAGACAAGTCTCTGGAAGGAGAATCCCACATATCTCTCTTTCACGAACTCTTAAGGGTTTCCCTCTAAGAGAGAGTGAGGGAGGCCTAAGAAATGGATCAGCAGTATGGTAAGGAGTGATTTTAGCCAGTACATTGCCAAACAGTCAGAGAGGCTTACAGAAAAATACCATTTAACACAGTCAGGTAAAAGGCCAATAGTAACAGAAAACAGAGTGAAACTTGATCCGATTGAAGTCAATGAAAGTTTGGCCATTGACTTCACTAGGACCAGGATTTCACCACTGGTATTTAATTGTATTGCTGCTGGCATCTCCAATACTGCTAAACATGTACCTAATGCTTCCTGATGAGCCACTGACTTCCACCAACATCCCAGGAAGTAGCCACATAGACAATTGTGGGCATCCTTGTCAGTTGGCCTGACCTTCTGACCCACCACTCTCCTTCCTGTCTGTCTGTTGACCAGAATTTCAAAGCCAAAGACAGTGTCACTTGTGCAGGAACTAATGAGAATGGTGGAGAAATGGGAAGAAAATGGAAAATCTGTGACACCATAAAGGGCAATCAGAGCCTCTTCTCTGACTCCAATTCAGCTCTTACCCTCCTCTCTCAGTCTACTTTCTTCCCCCAAGCCAATCACCTCCCACTCCCGTTCCCTCATTCACCCACAGTCTACCCAAATCATCCCCCTTCATTTCAGAACCCTCTCTTCAAAGCCCCTAAATTTCTTCCTCTAATCCCACCCTTTTGCCTGTCCTTTCACCTATGCCCACTAGGCAGAGGATCTCCCACATTCACACACTTGCCCTCCTCCAGGCTTACCACTCTCCCAGAACTCCCCTCTGTAACTCTAAACCTGTCCCCCTACCACCTGGCTTGCTTCAAAATCAACAGACATACACACTCTAGCTCAGGAGAAAGTACTGCCCATCTCACTTGCCTCAGAGCCTGGGCTCCTTTCTGCTGCCCAAGGCCTTGCCAACAGCCACCCCCCAGCAGGCAGGTATATTACAACCACTAAGTCTTCCGGCCCCACCAAAAGTTCCCTTGTGGCACCTTGCAGTACCATTATCACATGGTTATACTATACAGTGTCTATAGTCTGGCTGCCAGACAGGGCATCATTAGTGACACTTAACCCCAACAGCTTCTTTCATATGACAATGGTAAATAATCACTGAAAGATCCACTTTCTAACACTGAACAAGGCACCGTCTTAGGAAAAGGAAAATAATATTCTTGCTAATGCAACTTATACTCGCTCTCTGTTTCCACTTAGAATCGCCTCTGGCTCAGGTTGACTTCACACTATAGCTTTAAAGAAAAAGTACATGCATTCTCACAGTCCCTAATAACCAGCCATTCCTTCTCACAGGGGTTAAAAAGGGGTTATTCTAGTTCAATTTGGGAATTGGCTCTCACTTGGCAACGTACAGTTGCAAAGAACAGTCGATTCATTTTTAATTGATTATCTGTTCTCAAAAACTACAGCCATGAGTGCACAGAGTCAGGTCTTGGGGTAATAATTAATCCACAGGGGGTACTGCTGAGCAAAATGCTGCCATGGTCTAGCCACATATGCTGCTGGGAAAATGGGTGTCTACTTGTGAAAAATCTGCAGATTTTCTCTGCTGACTGGGGGCCCTGTATAATTTAATAATCTTTGGTAAGGTTACATTATTTTTAAAAAAAAAACATTTCTAGTGCTGAAAAAAACCCATGTAAGATGATTTTTATTTGCTATTATGCAGGGATCTGTCATCCAACCTTTTGTCCTCTTTTCCTGTGACTGAGCTACATGGTTTAACTCATTTAAAATTAACAGGAAATCACAACCTACAAAGTTTGATATCATCTGAAAATTTTCCAGAACTCAAGTGAGTATGTCATTAAGACAATAAGCCACATTTGTGTTCATGTGCAATAGAAGGTGTGTTACTGTGTAATGTGCATTGCTTCATACTGTAAGGCTTTGATCTGCAGTATTAAAACTAAAACAAATATGATAAAAATATGATAGACTACTTTTATTACACTCACTTTTAACTGAAGAAACTACAATGGGCTTTGAAATATTAACCCCAGTAGCTGCTTCGTATGATCCACATCTGCTTCCTGGTGATACATTTCAAAAGCTGTTAAAATGATATTGCTAGCAGTTTAATAGTGTGCTCTTCTTCCACTGACTGTGGTTACACAACTCTCATTAAATTTAATGGGAACGAAGTAGATGCCAAGGGGAAAATATGCTCTTTAATGTACCAAAATATTTGACAATATTCATTTAATGCAGAAATGAACAGCTTTCTCTCAGATCTTTTGGTTAAAGTTTAAAGTTCAAACAAGTAGTTTGTTATTATTCAGCCTCTTAATTTTGCTACAATGCTTTCTACTGGACACTATATGATATAGGAAGGAAGTGGTTTTTAGTGATTATTCATAGCTTGGCCAATCACTGGATGATCTTGGGTAATTCATATAAAATCTGATCCTGTACCTTTGAAGTTAATGGGAGTTTTGCCACTGACAATTTTCATGAGGATTGGGCCCTAACTCACTCTGTGCCTCAATTTACCCACCAGTAATAATTATTATATTATGCACAGGAAAGTTGTAGGCTACAAGCCCTGTCCTGCAAAAACTTACAGAAATGCTTAACTTTACTACCATGGGTAGTCATGGGACTACTCAATCAACTTAATAAAGTTAACTTAATGTAGTTAAGCATGTGTGTAAGTATTGGGGCCTCATTACTTAATGTACTTAACATTTTTGACCTCCTCAGACGAAAAGTGCTAAGTACACAATATTATTACTTTACACACCTGTAGATAATGGCAATATGGAGTCCCATTTCTTCTTTTATGAAATGATTGAATAGCATGAACATTGTTAGGTCATCATTATATTCATCCTGAAAGATATTCATCCTACAGGATGGGGACTGTATCCTGGAAAGCAGAGACTCTGGAAAGAATTTAGGGGTCCTGATGGATAACGGGAGGCACCAGCTTCCAGTCATGTGACCGGACGCTGCCCCTTAACCAAGCCCATCCTCCCCTTTCAGGGGCCAGCCAGAAATCAGGGGCTGACTACACCTCTGGTGGTGCACAGCATTGGTGAGAATGATACTGGAATACTGTATACAGTTCTGGTATCCACATTATACAAAGGTTGTTTAAAAATTGAAGAGGACACAGTAAAGAAGTATGTAAACAATACAAGGACTGGAGACAGTGCCGTATACTGAGAGACTTAAAGAACTCGATCTCTTCTGTTTATCTAAAAGAAAACTGAGCTGTGACTTGATTACAAAGATAAGTACCTTCATGGGAAGAAAACACTGGGTAAGAAAGGGATTGCTAATATAATGGTGAAAGGCGTATCAAGAACCAATGGCTGGAGGCTGAAACCAAAGAGATTCAAATTAGGCTATAAGTGAGGCCTGAAAAACTATTGGAACAAACTGCCACAGAAATCCCCATCTCTTGATGTCTTCAAATCAAGACTGAATGCCTTTTTACAAGATAACGTGGGTTTGACTAAAGCGTATTAGGCTTAATGCAATCATAACTGGGTGAAGTTCTATGCCCTGTTCCACACTATATGTTTTAATGGTTCCTTCTGATCATAAAATCTGTAAAGCTAATAAAGATGCTGGATGCTCTCAACTCCCACTAGAGAGGTTCTAAACCTTTCAACCAACATAGGAACTCAGCATTTTGCCAGGGCAGGTCCAGAGTCTGGCTTCTGTGGGTGCTGTGTAGGCATGCCTGTTCCGTTGTTTATTCTCTCTCTATCTTTATCCATGTAGAGACAGATAGGACTTCTAAACTGATTGGACAGACGTCTGAAAAGTATTTTAACTATAATAAAAGCATTCATTCAAAATCACCCTCGCTGTGATTATTATGAAATTGTAGCATATGCTATGACATGCAGGCATCGGAGGACAGGGAATTGTGTATTCTTTGTGTAATTGATTTCTGGACTGACTGAATTAACTACAAGTGTGATTTCATTTTAAACATGTTTTTGTGCATTAGAAATGACATATTCCTCCTAAATTAAAATCAAGTACCTTGCTGAAAATACAACTAAATGACCTATGAAGGTTACATAAACTCATGAAGAAATGCAAAGGAATCCCTTTAATTTTTTGCAGAAACAGTTCCAAAAGGGTCTAGTCTTCCCTCAACAAGCATGTCTAACTCTGATTGACATTAATAGCAGTTAGGTGCATGTAACTAATAAAAAACAGAAGTGAAATCCTGTCTTCATTCAAGTCCACCAGAGTTTGGCCAATGACTTCTGTGGGGCGAGGGTGTCACCTGAGAGCTTTACAGTGACCCTTCAAAGCCCTGAACTTGAGCATAGATGTTCAAATTCACCCTTCCTAACTGGTGGTTATACGTATTTGCAAAGCAAAGGACCAAAACCTGAGAAGGAGCCCACAGTTCAGCTAAATGAGTCATTTGCTCATGAATAGAGTGAGTCATCCTGGGGCCAAGAGTCCATTAGCATCTAGCAACGCTCTCTAGAACAAGGAGAAAGAATAAATGTTCTCTGTGTCTCCTTCCCTCTCCTCTGGCTCCTGGGGTTTGGTTCAGTTATTAGGCATCACTCACAACTCCCTGGCCATGCCCCCTGGTCTACTTCCCGTTCCCGTTCACTGACATGACTATCCGCCACCTTATGATGTGAAAATCTAGAGAGTTCTTCCTAAAAGGGCTCTCTGCCCTTAAACCACTCACATGGAGGAACAGAGGCTTACCAATGGCATGAACCCAATAAGCAAAACAGTGTCTGTATACAAAATTAAAACTGAATTTCTACCTAAAATTATGAATTTTTAAGAATCACATTTTATTTTTTCAGTTAAAATCTAATCTTCACCCACATTTGTATCTCTTTTCCTGCTAGCAGCAGTTAAATACCTAAGATGTAAAAGAGATCTGTGTTCTTTCATTAGCATTCAGTCGTTCTGTCTTTAAAGTTGAAGGCAATGGGTCCAGATATTTGTTGTGAAGCATACAGTTGAATCTCTGATGTGGTGTGATAAGGTTCAATTCCAATTTTCATGGTAGTTTTCATTTTTGAATTCTCTTTGAATTTTTTAAAACAGTTTTTGTAAAATGCTTCGTTAGAAGGTAATGAGAAAGATGTTCCTTTGTGACCAAGACAAGCTGATGTCTATTAGCTCAGAGGAAATTGACCCTGGCTGTGTGTCAACATATTTTGGATCTGCTGAGTGAGTGCTTATGGGACAGGATTTTCCAAACATTTACTGGAAGAGGAAGGATCTTCATTTTTATGAGATTAACTAACCTAAACCCATTGGACTGCCAAGTTACTCTGGGAAATAGGGCCTCGTTTAGGTTTGTCAGGGGGACTCTGGGAGGAATTATAAAGAGGATGAGAAATAAAAGCCAGGCGTGCCCTTTAAAAAGTGGCAACTGAGAAGGTTCAGGCTCCTGTCCACATTACCTAGAAGCTATGGAACACTGCAATGCTGGAGGCCTGTTTCCTCCCAAGGACTGGCCATCAGAGGGCTAGGAATCCATTAATCAGTGGAACTGAAAAACTCACCAGGTGATCTTTTCCAAAGCAGTATCAACCTCTTCCAAAGCTGCATGAAGCCACAAGAGTCACAACAGCCTTCCTACAAAAGGATGGACTTTTTAAATCCCAGTAGATGACTGATTGCTAGTGAGTGAAAGTGTGTGTGTGTGTGTGTGTGTGTGTGTGTGTGTGTGTGTGTACATGCATGAGCCCATGCAAAAATCTATGTGGTTAAAACGCACAGAGTTAATTTGAAGGCAGCACCTAAGGAAGTCATTTCTCAACCATTAACTGACAGCCTTAACAGGGTCATCTCACTTTTTGAAGAGATCACATACTGGGAAATTTCCTGGGCTTGCAATTTTATGTTTAAGTCTTAAGAAATCATGATCTTCAAATAAAATGGCCTGTAAAACTTCATTGTCCTGCATTTTACTGGAGTATTTTAAAATGTCTTATGCAAATATTTATACTGGGGACAGGCTTAAGGATTGCTATTGCTTCCACCTAACCACTGAACACGGGACAAGTAGCTCCTTAGTTAGCATTTAAATTGTAATTTAAATGTTAGCATTAGCATGGGGTTTGGTTGGTTTCCCCTTTTTACTAAGCTTTTGGCAGAGCACAACTTAATTCTGATTGACATAAAACTCTATTACTTGGGCTGATCACTTTTTTATAGACAGCCACCTCTCCAGATTGCTATTTAGAGTTTGCGTAGGAATTGTTTGCTCTATTGACTTGTTTGATTAATCTGATAAGAGTTACCTGATAATTTGACATGAACTCATTTTATTTCCATGTCACCTGCGTTAAATGAGAGTAATTTTAGTGATGTGTTTTTCTTATTTTTAGTTATTAATTGTTAGGCTTCAATTAACAGTTACAATTGGAAAACGGTGTTGGATTGAATATTTATTTCTCAGGGGTAACAGTGTAGTTAACAAAAGATAATCCATCTACTCTGGCTACATGCTGTTATAGGCACATGTAGTTTTTCCCAACCCCTTTCAGAATTTGCCCTATAATGTCCAATGAAAATAGAATTCAAAATGTACAAGAGACCTGGAATTTGTATTACAGTAAAAAGAATGAAGCCCATTGACTAAAAACTAGTTAAGTGTCAGGAATACCAAAGTACTAAAAGGAGTTACACATGGCAGTGCCCCTTGATGGTGTGCAGGTATGCTCATGATATTTAAGGTAGCAAAATAGTTTATATTGTAACAGCTTCTTTTCACATGTTCTTAACTTTCCAGATCATTAACCATTCAGTTTAGAATTCTTCAGTCTTGATCTCTGCCCAAAGGTGAACCCATTCAGCTATTTTATAATGGAGAGAAGAGAAGTTTGAATCTGGACCCAAAATTCATTCTTAACATCCTCAAAATTTGTGGGGTTTGTGCTCTGGGGTTCTGATTTTGCCTGTTATATAGGTGGGATTCAGATAGGATATTTGGATCTTCCTCTCTCTAAAGGGGAAAAAAAACTAAGAAAATTACATGGAGAAAACTCAGTGAGTTTAAAAAAATGTGGATCTGACAGCAACATTCACTCAACTGCACTGCACATCTGTTCCTGCTTCATTAAATGTATAGCTAAATATATTACGAATTATGTTGTAGAATGTCCTTAATGAAATACACAGGATGTGTGCAATGTGTGTGAAATAAAATTGCTCTTGAAATCATTTGCATTTTATAATTTTTTTGTCATTTTAACTATGCAACCTTAATGCTACATTGAGATTTTTTTTAAGCTACAGTGATTTTCACTTTCAGTTACAGTTATTCAATCTAGTTCATTTTCCTCTATATTAAAATTAGTGATGAGGTATTACACTTTAAGTACTGTAACAAGTGTAACTGCATTTTTTTTTTAAATGTACAGGGTCATAGAAATGCCTTATGCTTACCAGTGCTGTGCATTCGGAGCTTGTGAAAGTTACTACAAAATCCCCAGCCAGTGGAACAAAGATGAGAACAGCAGTGCTGATGATTTTCACAAGAAAGAGACTGGCATGTTACACATTCAAGGTAAGTAGTATAATGTCAACCTTTGCCTTTGGAACCAATTTAAGGCCCAGGATATCTCCTTTAAATCAATGGGAATTTTGCCATTGAGTTCCATGGTGGTGAGATGTGGCTCTCAAAGTCTAAAGAAGAGCTTCTTTACAATATCCTTTAAAGGGACGCTGTCAAGATGGATGAATCTTCTGATTGACACATTTTCCACCACCCACAATATTTAGTTATATCAGCTGTTCTGTTGACTATGAAAAACAATCTGTCAGGCTGTTAATACAACATCTGTAGTAGTTTTAAAATCCCAGCCCCAATTCTGCATGACCCAACAATAAAAATTCTCAGTGTGTAGACAACCATCATCCTCTTAATTAAGAGGGAGTGAAATGGTGCTGGCCTGTCATTCTACACAGTAGATATCCTGCATTTGGATAAATTGAAGAAAGTCCAGCAGAGGACAATGACAATGATTAAGGGGCTGGGGCACGTGGCTTATGAGGAGAGGCTGAGGTAACTGGGCGCATTTACTCTGCAGAAGAGAAGAGTGAAGGAGGATTTGATAGCAGTTTTGAACTACCTAAAGCAGGGGTCCTCAAACTACGGCCCGCGGGCCGCATACGGCCCGCCAAGGCTATTGACCCGGCTCGCGCTCCTGCTGCGGCCTGCCGCATGCGTCCGGGGCAGTGGCGTGGCCACAGCCGGGGCAGGCTCCCGGGCTCCCACCCGCCGGCTGCCTCGGCTTCCCGCCCCGGAGCCGACCCCACCCCGCTCTGCCGACAGCGTCGGCCTTCCGGCACGGGGCCAGGATCGGTCCCCATTGCCGGGGCCGCATTCGGGTCCCCGCCGCTGCTCCCTCCCAGCTGCGCAGCCTCCTGCTGCGGCCGGGCTGCGGAGATTCAAATCTCCCGCCCTGAGCATGCTCAGTGAGAGCGTGCTCAGGGTGGGAGCGGCCTGGCCCTGAAGCGGCTCTGCCGGCCGTCCCCTGGAGTTCCCAGCCTCCGGCCAGGTAAGGGGCCTGGGGGAGGCCTGGAGAGGGGTGGGGGGGACAAGGAGAGCGGCCGCATTAGAGGGGTGGGGGGCACAAGGAGACTGGCTGCGTTAGAGGGGTGGGGGGCACAAGGAGACTGGCAGGGTGGGGGGCACAAGGAGACTGGCCGGGTTAGAGGGCTGGGGGGCACAAGGAGACTGGCAGGTCAGAGGGGTGGGGGGCACAAGGAGACTGGCAGGGTTAGAGGGGTGGGGGGCACAAGGAGAGTGGCTGGTTAGAGCGGTGGGGGGCATAAGGAGACTGGTGGGGGCTGGGGAGGGGTGGAGGACAGTGTTCCCTTTAAGCTGCGTGGGTGCGTGGCCGTGCAGCGGCCGTCACAACCCCCACGCAGCACGGAGGGACCCCC
>ML685917.1:146711-296656 GCA_007922175.1 Pelusios castaneus | reverse complement strand
TTCTTTCTTTCTTTCTTCCTTTCCTTTTTTTCTTTTTCTCTTCTGTCTTCCTCTCCCCTGCCTTCCTTTCTCTTCCCTGCCTTTCTTTCTCTTCTTTCTCTCTCTTCCTCTTCCTCTTCCTCTTCCTTTCCCTTTTTTCTTTTTCTCTTCTTTGTCTTCCTTCCTTCCTGCTCTTTCTGTCTTTGCTTCCTTCCTTTCTTTCTTTTTTCTTTTTCTCCTCCTTTCTTCTCTTTTTTCTTTCTCTCCCTTCTTTTTTAAAAAGCTTTTTAAAAATTAATTTTAAATAAAAACCTTTCTTAAAATTAAATTTCAATTCAAAATTCATTCCAATTAAATTAATTAAACACAATTAATTAATTCTATTTACAATCACTTTATCTTCAATCAAATACTGTTAACTTTCTGTTGGTTAAAATTGTTCTTCATTTTAAATATTGTATTGTTCTTTCATGTTGTTTTGCACTACAAATAAGATAGGTGCAGTGTTCATAGGAATTCGTTCATGTTTTTTTTCAAACTATAGTACGGCCCCCCAACAGTCTGAGGGACCATGAACTGGCCCCCTGTTTAAAAAGTTTGAGGACCCCTGACCTAAAGGGAGGCTCCAGGGAGGATGGAGCTAGGCTGTTCTCAGTAGTGGTAGATGACAGAATAAGGAGCAACAATCTCAAGTTGCAGTGGGGAGGTGGGATATTATGAAAAAGATTTTCATGAAGAGAGTGAAGCGCTGGAGTGAATTACCTAGGGAGGTGGTGGAATCTTCATCCTTAAAGGTTTTTAAGGCCTGACTTGACAAAGCCCGGGCTGGAATCATTTAGTTGGGAGTGGTCCTGCTTTAAGCAGAGGGTTGAACTAGATAATCTCCTGAGGTCCCCTTCAACTCTACTCTTCTATGATTTTCAGAGCAAGATGATTCAGGGCTGGACTGTCACAGCTTGCTGCTGTCCTGAACAGTAGCAATATGTGTTCTAGGCTAGCAAGTGCTGCTCAAAGCAGTGGTACATACTTGGGAGTGAGATACAAGACACATGGCCTATTAGGGTGGTAAGATGTGATGATATGGCATGACAGCCAGTGGTTTCTCCTAGCTCTCTCTACATGCCAGGAAGAGATTCTGACCTCCATTGACTGGAATGGATAGAGGTTCACTGTACCCTCTTCCTCTGCAGCACTTTCTTTGTTACTGCAGACAGATGTGTGTCTATTACACTATCCTGCTTGTGTCCATCCCATCTCCCTTCTTGGGAGCAAGCAAAAGGTTCATATCTGACAAGATCTTTTTTCATCAAAGCCCCAGGGATTAGGACCAGCACGGACTGAAACTGACAAACATGGAGCCAGAAGCTGGCGCAATGAACAACAAACATGACATCCAGGGTTACTTGTCAGTGAATTGGCACAACTCTGGAGTGGATATTTCAACGCTCTACCAGGCCATCCTCATACTGCAAATTAAGTAATCAAGGGGATGCCTTTTTAACTGTAATTATTTTTAGAGAAGTAGTGATGTCAGTATTTAGATCTATCCACTCCAAGTAATTCAAAAACAAATGTACCTATGCCTGCTATTGCTTGGAGATTTGCAGACAGAGAGACAGCAAGCCCAAGCCTTAAAGTAAATTATTATAACTATTTCCCTATATTCACACTAAGGAATTTACCCTGAAACCAGAATGTAACATCTCAGGGGTTTTCTCCCACAGATGAACGTGACTTTGAGGATTTTCTGTTTGACTTTGAAGAAGATTTGAAAGCCCATCACTCAGTGCAGTGCTCACCCTCTCCAGGTATGGAACTGCCAGGTACATAGGAGACCTGACAAAGTTTCTCTTGAGGTCTGAAACAAAGAATTGCTAAGCAGTCCCTAAAATTAACTTCAGATCCATTTCTATGAAATTGCAGTATATTTTGCAATAATTTGATGGGACAGAATTGTATTAGCCCACAATATAAGATTGAACCCCATGAAACTGTGTGTTAACTGGCATTGCAACATACCTCTTCTATACATGGACTCCTGTGATTGTTTAAACCAATAGTTTCTCTCTGTGCCGTTAGACAAGTCTTATCCTTCCAATTTGTACAACTGATCTGTGATCTCAAGTCATTTTGTTTTTCTCTTAGTGCTTGCTCATATCCATTCCATACGAGGCATGCTCATGCAGCATGTATTGTTGCCAGAGATTTTTACCTCAGTGATATTCATCGAGCCAGCAATAACACTTTCTGGTCCTGCATGCTGATGTGCTGGTATAAGGGACACCACTGGCCTCACATCCTCTCAGTTCCTTCTCACCACCCATGACAGCTGATGGAACGTGTCCTCTTGCTTCAAGCAAGGAACTTATCAGTGGTTTCTTCTGTGTATCGTAGTTACTCTACAGTTATAATGTATGCATTGTACATAGTATTAGTGTAAATAATACCACCACCCCTTACCATTAAGGGGCTCCCTTTGCTCCTGGGGCTGGGCATGTCCTGGTCCCTGAGCTTCAAACCTTCTGCTTCTTGTGCCAACCCTATGCCCATGAACAAACCACACTCCAGCTGTCTGAAGTGTCTGGGCAAATCTCTTGAAGACCACTAAGCCTGGTACAAAGAAGAATAGAGCAATTGGACTTAAAGGCTATCCTAATGGAAGCCACTCTTAGACCAGTGCAGTGCAGTTCAGAACCAAGCCACTCAGTGAGAAGCACTCCTCCAGCACTGTGTGCATCCCAGCACTGCACTTCATCTCCGATACCAAGAAAAGAGCATAAAAAAGAAATGCACTGACAGAAGGAGTTTGCCGGTGCTGAGGAAAGGCAAGCAAGGGGAAGACAGAATGCAACCTGCATCAAGCCACTTCTCCACCCCTAGTCTGAGGGCAGCACCATCAACTCCACGGAGATGATTGAGTCCATAGCAGGACCCCCTGCCAGCTCCAGGACATCATCACAATGCCAGTAGTGCTGTGGTGCCTTTGACCCGAGAGGACATAGCAATCACCTCAGCCAGAAGGGTCTCTGAAATCAAAGCCCTTATGTCAGAGCCACCATATATGATGTTCTTCAAGGACAAGGTCCAACTGCGCCCCCATCCAGCCTTCCTGCCAAAGGCAGTTCTATAGCAACCAGGTCATTTCCTGCCAGTCTTCTTCATAAAGCCTCACAAGAACTCAGAAGAGAGGCAGTTCCACTCTTTGGATGTTAGCTATGCCCTTGCCTTTTACATAGAAAGGACTAAACTCTTTCATGAATCCACCCAATTCTTTTTAGCAGTAATAGGAAGGATAAAAGGTCTTCTGGTGTCAGCCCAGAAGATCTCATCCTGGATAACCTCCGGTATTTGGGCATATTATGAGCAGGTGAGTGTCCCACCTCCAGCCATTCTGACCACTCACTTCATAAGAGCTCAGGCCTCTTCAGCAGCATTCCTTGTGCAGGTTCTGATCCAAGACATCTGCAGGGCCACAACCTGGCCATCGGTACATACCTTTTCATCCCACTGTGCCATAACCCAGCAGACTTGAGATGATACCGAGTTCAGGAAAGTTGTGTTGCAGTCCATTTGTCCATGAACTCCAAGCCCACCTCCTGGGTTACTGGCTGTGAGTCATTGAGCATGGAATGGACATGAGCAAGCACAGAAAGAAGGGGAAACGGTTACTAAGTTTTCCATAACTGTTGTTCTTTGAGGTGTGTTGCTCATGTCCATTCCATGACCCACTCTCCTAATGCTCTGTCAGAGTTGACCAGCAAGAAGGAACTGAGAAGGTGGCAACCTTTTTACCAGCACTTAAGCATGCAGCACCGGGGGTGCTAGAGCTGGCCCAATGGATACCACTGAGGGAAAAATCTCCAGCAAGTGTGCACACAGTGCACACACACCTAGCATGGAATGGACATGAGCAACACATCTCAAAGATCAACAGTTACAGAAAGGTTAGTAACCATTTCCATTTTTATAAACCAGATTCTGTGATTAGGTTCTCCAGTATAAATCTGGAATAATTCCATTGAAGCTAATTGAGTTACTCCACTTTTATACTACTGTAACAATGTATTTTGGGCCAATGTTTGGGCAGAGCAAATATCATATATATTGCCCAAAAAAGATATTCTTTACCAAATGATTTTCCAATATTAGCATTGCCTGTCTAGAACAGTGTTTCCTAGCCCAAGGTGTTATGGATGGGAGAAGAGATGATAGGAGCAGTGGAGACAGAAAAAAACTGTATGATACCACTTCAACAAAATGCTTCCTTTGCTACAAGGAAAGTCCCTCCCTGCTGCAATGCCAGTCGCTAGCATATCCAACCATGGACACAGCTTGCTTGTACTCGGTGGGAGGCCCAGACAACACCCCAGTCTTATTTTCTCTCAGAGACTCTCAGAACACCTAGCTCACATGCCTGGTTCCCCAGACAACACCACAACTGCCACCCCAGGCAGCAGGTAGCCTCCTCTTCACATGAGGAAATGAGGAGGGAAATAAAAGCCAAAAGTAAATTGGCAAAAATACAAGCAAACAGGGATGGGGTGGAGAGAGAGAGAGAATGGACATTAAAAAGAGACTGAATGGTAACTATTTGGGGTCATGATAGATGGAGGAGAAATACTCATCCTCCAGGCTTTTCCGGAAGAAGGTTGGAAAACACTGATTAGCTGTGTGTGCTGGAGAAGGTAAAATACTCCTTCTCCCTGTGGTGGGACCCAGCGAGAGACATAAAAATTAGGTGGGATTTCAGATGTTGCAAATTAATCCTTCCTTCTCATATATTTCCTCTTCCCATTTTTCTTTCTTGTCCTTGCAGGCCCCTTCAAACCATGTGACCATCTGTTTGGTAGCTGGCTAATCCGAATTGGAGTGTGGACCATAGTGGCTTTGGCATTTATTTGCAATGCACTGATAACGGCCACAGTCTTCAGATCTCCATTATGTATTTCCTCTATAAAACTTCTCATTGGTCTGATCGCCGTTGTAAACACACTCCTGGGTCTGGCCAGTGCGGTATTGGCCAGTGTAGACGCATTAACCTTTGGCAACTTTGCTCAATATGGTTCTTGGTGGGAAAGCGGCGTTGGTTGCCAAATCACTGGCCTTTTTTCCATTTTTGCTTCAGAGACTTCCATTTTCCTCCTTACCCTAGCAGCACTCGAGCGTGGGTTCTCCATAAAGCATGCTACAAAGTATGAAACAAAACCCTCTCTTGTTAATGTGAAAATAGCCATTTTCTTTTGCTTTCTGTTGGCATTGATAATCGCAGTGGTACCACTGCTCAGTGAGAGCAAATACGGGGTTTCTCCACTCTGTTTACCACTGCCATTTGGAGAACCCAGCTCTATGGGTTTCATGGTAGCATTGGTCTTATTGAATTCTCTTTGCTTTCTGGTGATGACTGTTGCCTATACAAAACTCTACTGTAGTTTGGAAAAGGGAGAACTAGACAATATTTGGGACTGTTCTATGATTAAGCACATAGCATTGTTACTTTTTATTAATTGCATTCTCTATTGCCCTGTGGCCTTCTTATCTTTTTCCTCCTTACTAAACCTCACTTTTATTAGCCCAGAAGTGGTTAAATCCATACTTCTAGTGATCGTCCCCCTGCCCGCATGTCTAAACCCACTTCTTTATATACTTTTCAATCCACATTTTAAGGAAGATCTGGGAAGTCTCAGAAAGCAGACTGTGTTGTGGAGAAGATCAAAACATACAAGTCTAATCTCTGTTAATTCAGAAGATGCAGAGAAACAGTCTTGTGATTCAACACAAGCCCTGGTAACCTTTGCAAGTGCCAGCATATCGTACGACATGCCTACCAGCAACTCGCTAACGCCATCGGCCTATCAAATGACAGAAAGCTGTAATCTTTCATCGGTGGCGTTTGTTCCATGTCGCTAATCTCAGGGGCGAAACCAAAAGTTATATATGTTTACAAATTTTTCAATCCCAAATGTAAAACTCTGTATGTGTACACATGCTGGAGAGTGGGGACAAAGGTGCTCTTTTACTGTTACACACTTCTAAAGAAAACAGTTAGTAACAAAGGAAACCAGCAGCAGACTGAAATCCCAACACATGAATCTTGCCAGCCTGCTTAGGAAATCTCAAAACCTATCTTGTTTGGGATGAAGGAGAAGCCTGAAAGCTGCTAGCATTTATGTAGTTGGCTCAACTGTTCTCTGAGAGGGATGCCGGTCAGAAAAGGCATCTGAGAGTCAAGAGTAAAAGCGGTATATTAAGTGGTAAATTTTCTTGGAGACATCGCTATTGTTTTCATTCATTGAGCTTATTGAGTTACAGAATTATAATGTTAGGAACAGATTGCTCCCCAGGTGGAGTTGTTCAAGTTCCCTCAATGCTTTTTTAAAGCTATGATTTTTTTTTAAGTGCCTGTCTATGGCTTTGATTCAGCAAGGTATTTAAGCATATGCCTGACTTAAAGCACATAAGCAATCCCACTGAAATCCATGATAGTTTATGGAAATAGATCATGTCACAGTAATTTGATATCCCTTCTGGTGAGTTTATAAGTTTGGTTGATAAAGATAATCGTGTTGATGTAGTATACTTACTCTTGTAAGCATTTGCTTTGGTGCTGCACAAGATATTGATTACAAAATTAGAACCATACAAAAGAACTGGGCAAAAGGGCTACTGGAAATCCTAAGATGGATAAATAAGGAAGTAGTAAATTGGAGTAGTGAGGTTATCTTACCTCTGAATTTGGCATTGGTGTGACCACCACTGGAATACTGGCCCCAGTCCTCAGTTCGAGAAGGGTATTGAACAATTCCCAAAGGTTGTGGTGGATACTCCACCAATGGAAATTTTTAAATCAAGATTGGGTGATTTGCTAAAAGTGATATTCTAGTTCAATTATGATTACTGGACTTGAAGTAGAAATTAATTCAAGAGGTTTTGTGGCCTGTGCTACATAGGTGGTCAGACTAGATGATCTCTACGGTTCTTCTGGTCTTAAAATCTATGAATCCCTCACTGAGTCCCTATGAAGTTATGTATCTCGGAACCATCACAATTGGAGAGGAAAGCCTCCTGGTGTGTTGCCACTCTGCTTTAAAGAGAAACTGGCAACGGAGCTCCCATTGTTTCCTTTAGGGATTAGCATCCAGTTTGACTAAACTATATTTGAGTTCTTTCAAACTCGTTTTACCATAGATGTCACCTTTTGTTTCATGAGCAGATCAAATAGAGATGGGTATTCATGGATCCCATGTTTGTTTTATTTTTTTTTAAATGTTCCCTGGGCAACAGTGTTTAATCGTCCAATACCTAGCTTCTTAGTTTAAAAGCCACTCTTCTCTCTAGGTGGATACAACTGTAGTGGACAACATTACCTACCTTAGATGAGCCCAAATAATTAAAATAATCAATTACAGATAATCTCTGATCTTCATTTGTTAAATATGTAACATTCTGGCACCCAACGGATGGATTTCCTTGATGAAAAATCTGTTGCCAGCAATGGACACACCTAGAAATGCCAGTGTGACTGGAGAAAAAAATGTTTTTTTAGCTTTGAAGTTACAGTCAACATTGGTTGACTTTGGCTGACATGTGCATCCTTGGGAAAAAAATGAACAAATGCAGAAATTATGTCTGGTAAAGCCGGCTGCCTGGTTATCTTAATCCTCTATCTCTTGTGGCTTTTGAAGCGGCACAGCCTACAGCTGGAGAATGATTCCTGAAACCACTTTGGATTAAACAGTATCAGTCAACCACTGCACAATACTTATTATGTTTATTTAGCTTTATTTTAACTGGGGTCCATCTGTGCTGCACTGCTTAATGTCAATGAAATGTCTCTTCAGCTTGCTATATTTAAAAAGTTTGTAAAATGATTTGAGAAGCAAAATAATGTTATAATCTTAAAGAATAGTTAAAGAAAGTTACTTTTATCAGAACTTTTATAGCTTGCAGAAAGTCCAAAACAAAAGCCTGCTATGGATCTTTTATTTTTATATGCGATTTTTGAAATATTTTGATCAAATATTTTAACTTGAAATTGTTAAAATTCATTTGGTTTTTTAAATGAAATTTGTAAATATAGAACTGTATTTATTACTACAGTAAAATACAACCACTCGAAAGGGCATGAGAATAAGCCATGTACAGTTTCGTATTAGTTGCTATATTTTCTATTTTCTGCTCATATATTTTACTAAATTCATCATCTGTATATAATATATGTAAATGTGTAGTGACTGTAAATAGATTATGTACTTTCTTTTCTATCAGTGTTCCAGATATTTGTAATTTGTAATAAAATTTGTCACTAAACAGAAAAAAGCATTTCAGCAGAGTCTTCAGTAGTTCACCAGAGCGTATGTCCACATTGCAATAAAACACATGCGGCGGGCCTATCTCAACTGTCTGAGGTACATGGGGTTTGGGCTGCAAGACTGTAAAGCAGCAGTGTAGGAATACCCTGAAGTTCTAACCAAAGCTTAAATTATAGTTGATTCCTATCCTGTTAAGAGTGAGAAGAGCATAACAAAGCTAGAATTGTATTTTACATCAGCACAGTCCAAGTCACTTTACCTAATATTCTCCCTTATCTATCAGTGTGAAACCAGAAACATTTACCCTGACTATCTTATAGCTACAGTCTTTTCTCAGTTCTGCTGCCTAAGTTACATTGCAGGTTAAAGCACAGATGACTGAATAAGAGGGTTGGGAATCAGAGCCTAATATAGGGTGTGTCTACACTGGCAACTTAGGTCGACTTAAGGACACTTAAGTCAACCTACACAAAGCCACGTCCATGCTGGGCTTTTATTAAGTCGACTTACATGCTTCCTTAAGTTGACTTAATAACAGCTTAAGTTGACTTAACACCACCTCTGAAGGTCGACTTAAGCCTTAAGTCAACTTCAAGCCAGTGTGGATGGGGACTAGCGCTAAATCGACCTTATTAAGTCAACTTAAAGCCAGCATGGACGGCTATGTCTACTGTTAAGTCTACTTAACAAGGCCAGCTTAAATTGACAAAGTGTAGCCACTCTGTTAAGCCAACTTAACAGAGTCAACTTAACTTTACAAGTGTAGACATAGCCATAAAGAGCAAGTCTGAATTCACCGCCAGGCTCACTGAGGAGGACCCCAGAAAAAGTGCCAGCACGGGGAAACATACTACAGATTGGGAACAGAATTGGGTGATTACATAAATTAATTAATTTATTCTTATTAATTATTATTATTAATAATAATAATACCACCACTTTATTGGCACATAGTTTATTCACCAAAAAATTCCATTTCATTCAATCCAAAACATCACAAATTCATGTCAAGTTTGCTGAATAGTTTTGACCGAACTGAAAAAAATCAAACCATTTCAGCAATCTCAAAAGGAAAATTTTTGTTTCAACCCAATGTTTTCTTTTATTTCTGGCATATGTCAAAAGCCAATGAGGATTCACAAAATGGCTAGGGAGAAAAGGAGGTGGTAGAGGCCTCCCTTACAACCTTTAACACAATGTTAGGACACACACCAAGGAGGTGGTGGCCAAGTTCAATTGCTCCCTCTGCCTGATATGACACAGATTTCCTACCTCTCAGGAGAGTGCCCTAACTACTGAGCTATGGGGGGAGGGGGGATGTTCCTCAGGGTGTCCGGTTGAAGCAGATCCACTTTGCATAAATAATCACTGAAGTAGGGTGTTAACTTGTTTCACCTACATCCTAGAGGAGTGCCTGAACAACCAGACTAAGCAGCAAATCATTCGAGTCCTGTGGCACTTGTAAGACTAACACATTTATTTATCGCATGAGCTTTTGTGGGAGAAAATCCCACTTCGTCAGACGCTTTGATTTTCTCCCACGAAAGCTCATGCAATAAATAAATCTGTTGGTCTTTAAAAGTGCCACAGGACTCTGTTGTTTTTCTACAATAGACTAACACGGCTACCCCTTTGGAATTCAGCAAATCATTGTCAGCTTCAATTTATCCTGACTCAACTTTTTGTTTTCAACTTTTCAGTCCAATGAAATTTTGAAAATAAAAAAGGTTTTCAATTCTACCCAAAATGATTTTTTTCCAAAACTGTCGGCAATTCTTTTTAAAAATCCTTTATTCACCAAGCTCTAATTAGGATCCACTGCACAAAATAGTTTTGCACTCTTGGATACCCAATTGTATTGACTTTGGGATGATTTCTGGATAGTGTCAAATAAAAGTGGAATACAGGTAGTATCACAGGCTGTGTCCTCCCAAGTGCCCCTGGGTGGGCAAAGTCCGAGGGGCATAAGGAAGGAGGGCATCTCCACGACCTTACAGAGACAATAGCAAAGTCAATACACAGCCCTGAGGTCAGGGCAGTACAGCCTAGCAGCCAGAGTCAGTTCACAGCCACGGGGTCAGGACAGCATGGCCTAGAGGCCAGAGTCAGTTATACGAGTACCTGCTCAGGGGATGTGTTGCCCCAGGTAGGGAGGAGATCAGGTCCTCCCGCTCCACTGAGCCCCACCCCAGGGCCCTATAGGTGCTAGGGGTACAGCACCAAGTCAATGGGGATCCAAACTGCACCACACTCGATCTTCCCTTCCAGGCCCCCTGGGCTACTTCCTACCTGGGTTGTTGGTGAGGTGCTTCCTGGGGCTCCAGGTTGTCCTCTCCTGTGGCTGGCGATGTCCACTCCTCCTGTGGGTGCTGAAGTTCCCTGGTAGCCATGAGCTCCTGGGCATCTGTCTCCAGGCAGCCTACAGGTAATGGCTGCTCCCCTCTGAGGTCTCTGGGTTTGCTCCTGCTCTTGAGCAGGGGCTGGTGCAATTCCTGTTCAGGAGTTTGCAGCATACATCCTTCCTCCACACTGGCCAACCCAGACTAAGCTAAGCAGCTTCCTTTTATACTAGGACAGAAAGCTGAGCATTCCCAGCAGGGCTCAAGAGGCGGGGCTTCTGCCACCCATAGAGTCTGCTGGGCTTCTGCAGTGTAGGGCACGACTCCCCTGTCACAGGCAGCAAGAAGAGACATACAAGATGAAGGAAAGAAGAGTGAAAAGAGGAAAAACAAGAAAGAATAGACGGCAACATACCAGAAGAGACATGACACTGAGAAAGAGAATTAGGGATCTTGAGCATACTCTGGGAGGCACTTTGCCCACATGCAAGGCAACTACAAAGATCTAATGTTAGAATTGCAGGTGCAGGCGTAAAGGACAGAAAAATGAGACAAGTCTAGTGCTGATAGTGTACATGGCTACGTCTACACTAGAAAAGTTACGTCGACTTTTTAAGTTGACTTAATAATCATAGAATCATAGGGCTGGAAGGGACCTCATGAGGTCATTTAGTCCAACCCCCTGCTGAGTGGTCCCGGCGAGAAGGAGGGACCGCAGGGCTTCCTTCTCCCCGGGACCTGAGCGGACCCAGCAAGAAGGGAGCCCCGCGGTCCCTTCTCCCCAGGATCCCCGCTCCAGCTGCCGGCTGCCAAGCAGCTGGAGCGCGGGTCTCTCGCTCTTCCTCCTGGCCGGGACTCGAGTGGTCCTGGCTAGAAGGGTTCCCTTCTGCCCGGGACCTGAGAAGTCACGAGCAGAAGGGAGCTGAGTGGTCCAGGGCACAAGGGAGCTCCACACTCCCTTCTCCCCCGGACCGCTCAGGGGCTTGCTGCCCCGGGGAGAGCCAGCCCCATACGGGGCTGGCTCTCCCTGGACCGAACTAGTCGACTTAGAAAGTCTAGTGTAGACTCTCTAAGTCAAGTTAGTAAGACCCACTTTAAGTCAACTTAGGAGTCCTGTGCAGACTCTCTAAGTCGACTTAATAAGGTCGACTTAAAGTCGACTTATTAAAGTCGACTTATTTAAGTCGTCCTAAATTCCCCAGTGTAGACATAGTGGCCAGTGGCTCTGCAATCACATTGGCCAACTCCTTCAGCACCCTTGGATGCAGTTCATCTGGCCCCATAGACTTGTGCACATCTAACTTCTTTAAGTAATCCCTAACCTGACCTTCCATCACCGAGGGCCACTCTTCTTCTCTCCATTCTGTGTTACCCAGTGTAGTAGCCTGGGAGCTGGCCCTCCCTGTGAAGACTGAAGTAAAAAAAGCATTGAGGACTTCAGCCTTTTCCGCATCATCCACCACGACAATACCTGTCCCATTCAGTAAGGGACTTACACCATCCTGTTATCCTTCACATTCCTTTCTAGTTGCAACTCCAATTGTCCTTTGGCCTTTCTGATTTTATCCCTGCAGTCTCAAGCAATATCTTTATACTTAAAGTCGACCTTATTAAGTCAACTTAACACTTTAAGTCGACATAATAAGGTCGATTTAGGCGCTAATCCCCATCCACACTGGTTTAAGTTGACTTAAGCCTTAAATCGACCTAAAACTAGGTGTTATTAAGTCAACTTAAGGAATAGCTTAAGTCAACTTAACAAAAGCACAGTGTAGACAGGGAGTAAGTTACATCAACTTAAGCCTCCTTAAATCGACCTAATTTGTAAGTGTAGACGCACCTCATGACTTTAGCCAGGCAAGCTAACAAAAAGATGAAGCTTGAGGCAGGGCAGAGATTCAGGTTGTGTGAGATGTAGGATCAGGAAGCAGTTGGGCACAAGAAAAACGGTAGAATCATTTGTGGGAGAATGACATGACAAAGTGGATTGAGGTGGCAATGCTCTGTGGATGAATCGTGATGGGGGGGTTTCTAGGGGCAAGATGCAGGCAGAAGCAGAATTGTGCAGAGTATGAAGGTGAGGCTGAGGAGTTTGAATTTGATGTAGAAGAGTGAAAGGTACTGGATTGATTTAGGGAGGTGCTGAAAAGGATGAAATGGTCTTGAGGGGAACAATATTAGGAGTTAGTTGAGGCATTAGTTTAGGCAGAATATAGGCATGCATGGGTCAGAATTTAGCTGTTGGGATGGAAAAAAGAGGTGAGTTTTGGCAATATTACAAAGAAGAAAAAACAGCAGATAGGATGAAAGCCTGGGAGAAGACAAGAAGAAAGGAGCCCAAAATGACACCAAGGTTGTGCAGTTGGGTAACTGTGAGGAGGGTAGTGGTCGTATTTCTGATTCTATTGCTCTGTCATATAGGACCCCAGTCATGGATCAGAACCACATTGTGCTAGGTGCTGTACAAATATGTAACAAAAAGTTGGTCCCTGCCCTGAAGAGATTATGATCCAAGTATGCTGAAATTATGAGTGATAGCAAAGGAAGCGTTTTAGAGCGGGGGAATCACAGATTTATCACATTATTATTAATAATTTATTCAGTGATAGCCCCTACAGGCCTCCCCAATTCAGACCCCAATGTGATAGACTCTGTATTAAGTTTGAGTTGATGATGACCACCATGGTGGCATTGAGAGAAAATTGCAGATAAGGGACTGAATAAATAGAGCAGGGAAGTCAGCATAAATATGGAAATGAAAGTCATCAGAGAAGATGTTGTCACCCATGGGAAAGAAGGAAAGGAACAAGGACTGAGTCCTAAAGGACGTTGACAGAGAGAAAAAATGTGGAAGAGAAGCCCCAAGAAAGCTGCTGAATGAAAAGTACCATAGGATTAAATATTTTAAACACAAACACAGGACTCACAAATGAGTCATAGCTCTCACCTAAACTGAGTCTTGCAGATCAAGATATCTTGCAGACCGCTCTGATTTGCAGCTCTGCAGCTAAAGATTGGTTACATTTCCATTCCTAATACCCTACCTTTCCATCCTGACTTCTGCACCCAAATGGACTGCATGTATTATCCAGGGAAATGGCCCTTAAGCACATATAAGTGCTAAATATAATAACCAAATATAATCCCTCTTTTCTTTTCGGACATTGAGCTTTACAATATTTGACATATCAGAGAAAAGTTCAGTAATATTTTTTGTGTTATTTGGAGTACTGGGACAAAGTATCTTACAAAGGCTGAATGGCATATACACTGATATTTCCAAATCATCAGTTTAGGATTTTATATTGAAATGTAGGTGTTGCTGGAAATAGATCAATAATTGGCAGGTATAGGAAATGATAAAGTCTTCACACTACATTTAGCAAAATAAATTCTTTTTTCACAAGGAAAGTTCTCAGGTCAGGAAAGTAGAAAGGACACACGAATAGTCATAACAAAAATCTAAGCCAAAACAGGCCTATAACAAACAAGTTCCTCTTTCCAGACTCCTTTAGGTTGAATAATGGCCCAGATCCTCAGCTTGCGTAAATAGGCATAGCTCCATTAAATTAAATAAAGGTGCGCTTATTTACTTCAGTTGAGGATCTTGGCCAACAGCTCTCCTAACAGCAACAACCCCCCTGAGTTCTTTCTGAGATGCAAATATTCCATCTATCATATTTCATGTTTCAAGGAACAAACCCACCATTCTCTAAATACATCAATAATCAAATAATTAATGGACTTAGAGCTCTTTATCATCTAAACCAAGCTCATGACTTTGATCCAAATCTGTACTAGTAATAATTGATGCAAGCTCAGGCTTCATTAGATTAGCTCTCCTTTTAAAGGAGAAGGACATCTTATCCATGTTAAAAAAAATAAAATTGAAGCATTCCCATGTACCCAACAGATGGAAGCATACATGGGAGAAAACATAGTATCAACATCAAGAACATCTTGTTCACATAACGAGAGTCACAGTCTTCGGCTTCAGTGGCTCCAGAGATCGAGGAAACATGAGCACTTTTCCCCCATAAAACAATTTGTTGTGGCATTGTCAAAATAATCTAAAGATCCAATCTTGGTCACAGGAAAAAACAAACATTAAGAGTATGCCTCTTGAGAGCTGGCCTGAAGCCAGCAGTTCTAAAAATCTCAGTCACAGACTGAAAGTCCACTTAACAGCCCCATAGAATCATTTCACAGGTGGGAACACTTTCCACTTGTCAAGCAAAAACTATGCCTTTGGTAACAAGGGAAAAAATGTCCATCTGTGAATACTGAGACTTTCACTAAGTATTTGGATACATGTTCTAAGAAGCTTCTCCAACCCCATTAGGAATTCTCATGACTCTTAGATAATTGGTATGTGAGAAAATTTCAAACTTCTCAGTTTTCCTCTGGAGTCATAATTTATCTATAATCATTGTTTTGACAGCTGCCTGTAGAGTTTTTAATTGGGGCCCCTGCATCTCAACAGCCCTCTCAAGACTGTCCATAGATTTCCCTGCAACAATCTGCAGAGTTTCCGTTTCATTAAATGACCTTTTACTCTTGAAAAGAAACTTGCCCATCTACCCAACAGAGCTACACAAAGTGATCAGGGAGGTTTCATTAATAAAAGCAGAGGTTTCACTCACTTAAACTGTGGCCTGTGAGTAATGCTGTATTCTGAGCTCTGATGCGGGCCGCCCGTTGCCACCTTCCTTCCACCATCTTTGTAAAAGCAATGCAGGAAGTCAGGAGTGTGGCTGAGACTCCCATGATGAGAATCAGGTCGCTCAATGCTGAAGTCTGCAATCAAAGGAAGCTTTCAGGACTCTTCGCCTGGCACTTAATCATCAGTCTTCAAGTAAGCACATAAAGAGGCAGGGGACAACCAAGAGCTCATGGCCTCTGCTGGGAAGGAAGGGGAATGCTAAGAACATATCTGAGGGTCTGGCTCCATGGCAGCCAGGAGATGTAGTTTTGAGTTCAGGTAGATATGCACGCACTAGCTTTAATTGCAGTAGTGCACTAAAAATAGCAGACCTGGTTGCACAGGATAGCTACCTGAATACAATCCCATCGAAGAACCCAGGTACATACTCAGGCAGCTAGCCTGGACTGTGCATGCACCATGCATCTACTCAGCTTTTATCAGGACACTAGCTCAATCGAAGCTAGCACATGTACATCTACTTGAACTAGAAATTACATAAACAGCTTCAATAGACCCAAAGGAGCGGGGGTGCAGGAGTGCTTCTTCAGTTACCTTACCCTGCAAGACCACCATCAGTTGACTTCAAAACGGTGTTATATCTGAAAGGGAAATGTCCCATGCCTTAAACCTACAAAGGGCTACACCTGAGTAAACAGTTCCTTCCTCATGGGAGAGTCATTAGGACCATGCATGGGAGTAGCTATATTATGAGCCTATCCCTTTGTAGGTTTGGGCCTCTGAACTGCAACACTTAGGGGCAGATTGGATTTCAAGATACTCCAAGATACCAGATCAGAACAGCCTATCCAGGCCGCAGACTCTTCATACTGACAGATTTTGCTGAATTAAATGTTCTGCAAAGAAACCGGCCAATGCACCCCACAGGAGTAGCAAAAGAGTTACGGGGACAGCTGATGCACTGCGACATCTTATGGCTGAAATTTAATAAATGCAATATATAATGTCATCATGGGGAAAGATATGTGTACAGAGTGAAAAAGAAAGCAAGCCAAATCGTTTCCCAAATGAGGGAAAATGTGCTGAAGATTAGGTATTTTACATCATATTTCAGCTACAGCTGGCTGGGAAACTGAAGAGTTTGAAATATCAGTGGAAGTGGTAAAAAAACAGTCTAATATTGTTCATGTGATTTCTTTTCTTCCATTTTGCAGCCAGCTTTCATTTCAATTCAAATCTAGGTTCAAATTGTTGGAGGTGGAAAGGGCCAAGATGCTCAAAATGTCCAAATGATTATTTCCCATTTTTATTATTATTATTTATTTCTATTTTCATAGCACCTAGGAGCTCTTGTCATGGACCAGGGCCTCATTGTGGTTGGTGCTGTACAAATACAAAATAAAAAGATGGCCCCTGTCCCAAAGAATTTACAATCTAACTCCACCAGCTGAATACAAACAGGCTGATGGAAGAGTATAAGGAAACAATAGGATAATATTAATACTGTAACAGTACTAGGAGATCTCAGACACGTCATTGGCCCATTCTACTAGGCACTGTATAAGCAATGGCAGTACCTGCCTCAAAATACAGAAAAGCCAACAAAATCAGGGTAATTTTAAAAATCCCCAAAACTTTCATACTTCCTTTCTGCAAACTTTGCAAGAACATTCCCCAACACCTTCAGAATAAATCTAGCAAATCTCAGGCTATGCACACACGGCAGGATGGTCCCGCAAAAACCCCCTTGTGCTGTAAAAGTCACGTGGCTTTTAGTACGTCGGAGAATGTACACACTGTGCTCCTTCTAAAGGAGCAGAATATCCACACTATTTTTTCTTCTTGCGGGATATAGAGCAGTGCATGGTGGGCACCTCTCCCATCATGCACTGTAGCAGCCAAGGTTCCCAGAGCTGTCAACCAGAGTTGTGGTGCCGGCATTCCTGGGGGCTAGAGCCCCGCTGCCACAGGGGATTCACTCTAGCCACCCAGCTCTATGAAGCCAGGTGGCTAGAGGGAATCCCCATGACAGCGGGGCTCTAGCCCCCAGGAATGCCGGCAGCGGTTTGAGCCCCACTGTCCCGAGGATTCCCCCACGGCTTGAGCCCCCATGCTTCCCGGCTTGCTGACTCCTGGGCCGCCGCGGCTGCTGCCTGGGAACCAGCAAGCCGAGTGGCTCAACTACCCCGGTGGCTGGAGCTCTGCTGCCGTGGCTGAGACTCAAGCTGCCAGCAGCAGGTGGGCCTTGGCCGCGGCAGGGAGGTTCCAGCCGCGGCGGCAGCTGAGCCCCGAGCGCAGAACTGATGGCAGGAGTCCCGCTGCTGCGAGAGTCCCTCAAGCCGCTGGGTTTCTCGGCAGAGAGCCAGGAAGCCGAGCAGCTTGTGGCAACGGGGTACCAGCCATTGGGGCTCCTGGCGGCTTGAGACCCGCTGACATTGACATATTTCTCAGCTCCGGTGTCCCAGAGTGGCCTCGACTGGCACTCTGGGACGTTTCCAGAGGCTGTCAAAAGCTGAAAAAGTGTACATATTGGCTCTACCTCCGCGGAAGCCTAACCACCTTCATTTTGGGTGGTTTTCCTGTTGCGCTGCAAGACAGTCTTGCTGCGCAACAAGCAACATGAATGTATGTGTACGCTCACAGCCCTACCGCGCGATATTGCTGTCATGTATATGGCCTCAGGCAGGAGCGTAACCAGCCGGGTATTCTGACCGGGCCACTGACATACTGGGGGGGGGGGGGAGCAGGCCCACCCACTGCAGTTATCTATTTCATAACGCAGTTTCATTGGGTTGGGTGGGGTTGGTTTTTTACATGTTTTTCTGAATGAAAGGCAGCTGTTACACCCGCCAGCTTCAACAGGGCTTCACCAAACCCCCAGCATAGCAATAGAAATGATCCATTGGTGGCTTAACTATTAGGCTCTGATTTTGTAATTTATTCCATGTGGGCAGATCCCTCTGCCCAAAACATAGCAGATAATCAGGGTCTCCTCTACAGAATCGGTTGTAGGACTGGAGTCTTAATCACTAGGCTTCAGTGTAATTCAGTGCAGCTCATATAATATAACTCTGTCAGTGTAAGCCATTCCTTACTGAATGAGCCCTCTGTTTCTGAGGGTGATGCTTTTTTATTGTTGTTTGGATCCCCAGCCTGAGAGAATTAATGACTAGCCACCCAACCAGCACACTGGTATTAAGGGCCCAGTCTTCTAACAGAAGTTAATTATCTGTTTGCCCCTTTACTCTGGGTCAAAATATCTAGGGTGGGGTCTTTTCCCCTTCATGTTAATCACTGTGTCAGCAAGAATAGAAGCTGGTTGGAGGTACTGCAGAACCAGATTTGTTTTCCTCTGCCGAATGTACTTTATAGTAATGGTAGCATCTGCTAATAAATTCTGCAACATCCTTTCAGATAATTTACCCAAAACAAAAGAAAAACACTGATGTAACAAAAACCACAAACAGAAGTTTGCTTTCAGTTTTGAGTTGTCTGTGCTCTAGAGGATAAGGAGAGATCTTAATACCGTAATTCGGACATTACATTTTGCTTCAGTGTCCATTATGCCAGTAAAGGAAAATAAGAGTGGTGTAAACATGGGGCTCACTTCAGCCTTATTCACGTCCTTCAAGTTTTCTTTGGCACTCACTCTTCAAATTCAGTTTGTGCTTCAGATGTAGCTCTTTGGAGATAACAAATGCCTTTAGTGACAATGAATAAGTGACTTCAGTGGATAAAGGGTTCTTCTACACTATTGAAAATCATGGCACTTATTTAGGAGCCTAAATTCATACTTACTAGCATAACTTTAGACACCAAGCTTTGAAAATCTTCGCTCTGATATCTTAAATCATTTGTTTTACTAGTAACTTTGAAGGTGATATAAATAAAGGAAAAGTAACCATTGTATATTAGGTATCACAATACTATATTACAGAAAGCGTAACAGTGGTGGATAATCTGGGGGGAGTCAATAATAAAAAACAATAATGTTACCATTTAAATTTGGTAGAAAAGAGGAGAATGGGAAAATTCTTAACACAAATATCCAGCATATCTTTCCAACATAAAACAGAGGATGGGAGTTATTCTGACATATAGGATGGAGGATGAAAAGAGTCTATCAATATTTTGTATGGGAAACAAGCAAGAACTCAAGCTGTTATTAACTGTTGGTGACTTTGATCTAATAGAAACAACTGAAACCTGCTGGGATGATTCTCATCATTGTAATGTTAATATTTATAGGTGCAATGCATAAAATAGGAACAGAGAAGAGGTGATAGTACACGGCATAAGTAATATCAGTGAGCTACTGCTCAGCAAGAGGGAATGTAACAGGGAAATTCTTTGAATTAGGGGTGCAAATAATGGAAACCAATCAGAAAATCTGGCAGTATGAATTTGTTACAGAGCACCAAATCTAAAAAAGAGAGAACAGAAAATATTCCTGAAGCAACTCTTGAGGCATTTGAAAAGATAGGATGCATACTTTAATCCCCATTAACTACCCCAATCTCTATTGGTTACAAAATGCAGTCAGACATGGATCAGATGAACAGATGTTCTGAAAAACAACAGAGTCCTGTGGCACTTTTAAAGACTAACAGAGTTATTTATCTGAAGTTATACAGGAGACAATTGAATTTAAGGTAGAAAATCTGGTCAGGGAGAAGCCATCCTGGATCTGTTTCTTGCAATAGAGGGACTGAGAGAAGAAGGGGAAACTGGTCACAGAGATCAGGTGTTATGGGAATCGTAGGTATTTCCAAAGGCACAAATGGCAGTTAGGCACCTAACTCCCATTGGAGGCCAGTAGGACTTCGACAGTCATTTTTGCCTTTGGAATTTGCCCCTAAGATCTTCAAAAGCACCTAAGTGATTTAAAAGAACAAGTCCCGTTGGCTTTCCCATTCTATATGCTTATTCATTTTCTGCTAGTTCCACATGTTCTTGTGAGGTATGGGGGGGAAATGGAATAGTGCATTTTTACAATGACCCACTCTTCCACTGGCCTGTTCCTTGCACAGCTTTGAAACCAGATCTCCAAAGAGGTCTTTCCATGGGGCTCAAGGCATGAGAGATGGTGCTATAGAGAAGATTGACCTCCCTCTGCAAACAAAGAGTGAGATCCATTCACAGAAGCGTCCCTCCTCACGCAGATCTCAGGAAGAGGTTTGAAAAGCAAATGTGGTCCCAGTCTTCATAGAGAGGGAAACAAATATGATCCCAGAAACTGTTTCCATAAATCTCATGTCTATGCTGGTAAAATGCAAGTAACACACAGTCGAGACGGGGGGGGGGGGCGCCCAGAATCACTCCACATCTAGGAGGATAACAGAACTATTAACAAAATCATCATTACCTTACAAAGGAAAATTTATACTAGAGAAACTTGATTTTTTTCTTGTTTTTTTGATAGAATTATGAAGTAGTGGTGAGAGGAATGCAGCAGTAATATTATTGGCATTTAGTAAATCATCTGATGCAGTATCTCATAACATTAAACTTTCAGGACAACAACCATCACATAGATTGAAAATTGGCTAAAGGACTATCAAAAGGGTCCATGAACAGCATCTTATCAAATTCATAGATTCCAAGGGACCATTGTGATTATCAAGTCTGACTTTCTGTATAACATAGGCCATAGAACTCCCCCAAAATAATACCTAGAGCACATCTTTTAGAAAAACATCCAATCTTGATTTAAAAATTGGAATGATGCAGTATTCACCACAATCCTTTATTGTTCCAATGGTTAATTATACCCTCACGGTTAAAAATTTACACCTTATCTCCAGCCTGAATTTGCCTAACAAACTTCCAGTTGCTGAATCATGTTATACCTTTCTCTAGTAGATTGAAGAGTCCATTATCAAATATTAGTTCCCCATGTAGGAATTTACAAACTGTGAGTCACTCCTACACCTTCTCTTTGTTAAAGTAAACAGATTGAGGTCCTTGAGTCTATCATTAGAAAGTATGTTTTCTAATTCTTTAATTATTCTCTCCAATGTATTAATATCCTTCTTGAATTGTGGGCACCAGATCTGGATACAGTATTCCAGCACTGCGCCAAATACAGAAGTAAAATAACCTCTCTATTCCTATTTGAGAATCCCCCGTTTACAAATCTGAGGATTCCATTAGCTAGGTAGTTCCCAACCTTTTTGGCTCAAGGGCCAGCAAGCCCCCTTGAAAAGCAGTCTGCCTCCTTGCTGATCTCCAAGCTCCCTGGTTGCAGCAGGAAAACCACATGCATCCTGTAGCCCTATTCACTCCACCTGGGTCCTAGGCAGTGTCTCCCTTCTGTAGCCGGGGGAGGGAAAAATCAGTGTTGCCCTACCTCTGGCTCCAGCAAGGACTATAGTGCCTAGGGACCCGGGTGGAGCACTTTGCCATGCTCCCTGGTGCAGCCAGGAGGAGGCTGACAACCAATTTGCCTCATACTGAAGTTAGATTTACTGGACTATAATTGCCAAGGTCACCCCTGGGGCCTTTTTACAAAAATCAGTGTTACATTAGCTATCCTCCAGTTACCTGGTGCAAGAGCTGATTTAAGCAAGAGGTTACATGCCGAAGTTAGTAATTCTGTCATTTCACATTCGAGTTCTTTCAGAATTCTTGAGTGAATACCATCAGCTCATGGTGACTTATTACTGTTTAATTGATCAGTTTGGGTTCCTAAACTTGTATCCTGGCCTCTCAGCCTGGGATTTTTCCTCAGAGCTGTCATCTAAAAAGAATGGCTCACATGTGGGAATCGCCCTCACATCTCTGCAGTACAGACTGATTAAAGGATTCATTCAGCTTCTCTGCTAGAACTTTGTCTTCTGTGAGCGCTTCTTTAGCAACTGAATCATCCAGTGGCCCCACTGATTATTTGGCAAGCTTTCTGCTTCTAATGTACTTTTTAAAAGGTTGTTAATTTTTGTCTTTTGCTAGATGCTCTTCAAATTCTTTTTTGGTCTCCCTCATTACATTTTTATTTTTTATACTTGACTTATCAGAGTTTACAGCACTTTCTATTTTCCTCAGTAGGATTTGACTTCCAATTTTTTGAGGATTTTACTTTCCCAGAACCTGTTGTGCTAGTTGCTATACAAATACAGGACAAAAAGTCCCTGCAGCCAGAGAGCTGACAAGCTACATATAAGGAAAAGAGTCAACAAGTTCTAATTAAAGAACAAGAGGAAGAAATAAGGCAACATCGAATTCACTCTGGGTGAAACTCACCTCACTGCAAAGAGCATGTGAAAGGCCCTTCACTCTACATCACATAAGGGGTAAAGTGGTACAGAGGGCTTTGCATGGGCCTTCTGTATTTCAGCCAGTGTGTGTTTCCATTTCAAAGATTCCTTTTCTCCCAATAGAATCTCTGGTATTTCTTGACAAAAATGAAGCTGTGGATTTGTGGTAGAATGCAGCATTTCTTGTCAACCCTAGTACTTCATAAAATAATACACTAGAGAGGATTTTTTAAAAAGTCAAATAGGTAAATATAGACATAGTGTCCACAAATGAACATTTTTACACCATAAAGCTTTCATAAAGAGCATAGCGTCATTAAAGAGCTTTGATATATGGAAGATCAAATATCATTGTTTTCTATTAACATAACTTTCTTTCCCAATGGAATACTGAGAATGCCTGATAATGCAGCTTTATTAGGATAATTAGAAAAAGATTGTTCAGCTCTACTTCACCCCATTAGCTCCCTGGCAAACTTCTGCTTTCATATCATTCAAGTTTTCCATCCTGAATGCCTTTGTCATAAGGAAGAAATTTAAAAGTTTCCCATTTATGACTCAAGAGTTTAGCCCAATCAATGGTGATCCTAAGCAGCGATCAATGGAATCTGGAAGAAGGACTCTTTCTAAAAATGAAACCACAATTTAAAGAATTAATAAAGAAATTTTTACATGGAATGAGACTTTTACAAAAGACTTTTACAGACCCTATAAGAAGTGAAAGAGAATGTGGGATTTTTTTTTTTATTTTGGCTTTTGGTTTGGTTATTTTAGAGGGGTTTTGTGGGGGGGAGGGGACTTATCATTAAGGGAGAATTTGCCCATGGGGGACTTTGGGGTGTAATATGACCAGAAACAGAATTTGCATGACATATGAGACGTAAGAGGGCACTTGTGAGAGAGGATTACCAGACATCCAACTAGGAACTTAGAATTCTTACCTTGTCTTGATATTGCAATGGTAATGCTTTTGAAATTCACAGAGATAATTCTAAGGTCACGGCCAATTAGGCTGGCTGGACAAAGTCATTGTTTGATGAGTCATGAGCCACCACTACCTGGCCCTCCATCCGTTAGTTTAATTCTTTTATGAACTACTTTGACTTTCCTTTCTAGGCCCCAACTCAGCAAACCATCCCTATTCAACAAAATACATGCTTATGATCCAGTCAAGCAAACAGGACTTTGGCCTATGCTTAAAGTTAAGCATATGCCTAAGTGCTCCGTTGAACCTGGTACTTGGCAAGGGCGTAGCTATGGGTGGGCCTGGGACCACCCACTTGGCCAGCATGCCTGCCCACCCCCACTCACTGCAGCACCCAGCAGCAGTGTGAGCTTCCCCACCATGAGCACAGACTGGCTAGCAGCAGCACAGCAGACGGGTGGGCGGGGTCGACAGCTTCCCGCCTGCAGCTCTGGCGTCAGGCAGCCACTCAGGCCTTTGCACAGCAAAGTCCAGGTTTCCTCTCCCCCTGATGCTCCAGGCAATTGGAGCATCATCAGGAAGCTTCCAGTTACATGACCAGAAGCAGGACTGGCCAGGCCCACCCTGGAGATTCAGGAGCCCGGCCAGAAAATGGGGGCTGGCTATATGCCTGGTACTTGGTGAGGACAAGCTGCTCTTTCCACTGAAGTTTCTCTTAACCACATGGAAAAACAGATAGTTCACTAGATAAACACCTTCTCCCTCATTCCACAAAGCCGCTCTGGCATTTCCTCTTTGATCAACACAGTCCTGAAAAGGCCAAAATTTAATTTGATAGCCGGCATCGTTTCAGGTGACAGTTTGCTTTGAACAGGAGGTAAGAGTGTCCGGTATCAGGAAGGCTAAAATACAATAACAACAGTTAGCATTTACCTAGCACATTTCACCCATAGACCTCAATGCATTTTGCTGTGGTGAGTACATATTATCACGCCTATATTTCTGATGGGTTAACACAGATAGACCAAAGTCAAAATCAGCAGAAGTTTTGGGAATATAATCTAGGTTTGCCGACTCCAAGTCCTATGCTCAGTCCACTAACCAAAAACAGATGCACAAAAATTCTGATCTCAATTAAATTGTTAAACACCCAGAAAAACTTCAGTGCACATTCACTGAATTCAGTGGAATTACTTTGGATTTATACCAGTGTAATTTAGCTCAGAATCTGGCTCCCTCTTGCTCTGCATACTCCACCCCTCTTTCCAATTGGTTAGAGTGAACAAACCTGAAATAAACATTTTCACCACTCTATTTCACAAAATAAAGCCTCTGGGAGATTTAATCTGATTGGATGAAAAAGACAGAAAGATGAACAAATACAATAATCTAACCTGCACTTTGATCTCAGTTGATCTGATAAACCCTGGCACAAGGCCTTCAGAACTACTGAATGTAGTGCTCTTAGAAAAGTCTCCTGAATAGGGGATGTGAACATGAGTTTTATGTGTCCGTTTGAATTTTATAGTCCTTGCCTCACTCGTGTGATAACCGCAAACAAATATGTTGACTGTTTTACGTTTTGGATTAATTCCAGTGGTCATTTCCCTGTTCTTGTAAGGTAATTACATATCCGAAATGATGTTATTTATAATATAATTGTTCCATCCCCCTGTCCTCCCCTCAAGTGTTTGTCAGCTTTTTTATCAGACTACTATGGTGTTTTACAACTAGAAAAACATTGGCACATATCATTCTAGTATACCTGCCAAGGCCACTCTACTGATAGGGCTGGTGTGAACATGCGGCATGAGCAGTGTCTTGTACCTTCTTCCTACTGCAACAGCCAGGTACCCCTGCCCGTCTACCGAATGAGAAAAATGGTCATAGAATCATAGGGATGGAAGAGACCTCACAAGGTCATCTAGTCCATTTCTGCTGGCCTATAGAAAATGGGCACCCTTTGCAGGACTGAGTAAATATTTGAATACTCATAGGATGTGTTTGGCATTTCACTGCTTCCAAAGTTTGCCACACAAGTCTCTGGCATTTCAGCAGAAGATTTTACATCATTTTGCTGGAGCTGAAAGCCATCTGCAAGGTTGAAAAATGCTTTGATGATTATGAATGGGTCTTCCTATCAAGCAGAAAGACAAGTGGCTGGAAGAAATAATTACACCTCTCCTTAGAGAGAATTTATTTTGCATGTGTCCGTTTGATTTTTTTGGAGCCTCCTAAACTCCCTGGTGAGCTAGACAGGCCTTCACAGGAGTCTTTTCATCCAGTGGCCTGCTTAGGAGTATCTCACAGGAACTATAGAATATATATAATTCAAGGAAGGAACTTTAGCTACCATCAGACACCCATAGTGTAGGGATCTCAATAGCCCAATCTTAAAACTTTTGGTTTTAGATAAACAGGGGAAATAAACACTTAAAAGTCTCAATGGAGTGGTCTTTAACTGAAGGTTGACCAAAGTTATACTCAGAACCTTAGTGATAAATAAAGTTGAGGTGCACCTTCAATACAAGAGTTTATCTTTAGTGCAATTTTTGTGGTATGTATTGACACCACAGTTAGGGTGGAAGGTGGGAACTGAAATGCATTGGCATACAAGAACTCCATTACAGATGCTCCTTGGCAGGCTACCAAATTGGAAAACAAAAAATGCAGAAAACCACACGAGTTTGTCAACCCTGGCCCCTTGAGGGGCACACAGGGTGCTCCACTAACACTAAAGCAGTTATGAAAATCTGTCCCAGACCTAATATATGTAGCCTAAGGCCCTAATCCACATAATGGATGCCTAGGCCTAGCTTTTTGCTGTTGTGAAAGCTATTTTGACATAGAATGTGCTGGGAATATCTTTTTATGGGTTGAGTAGCTCTGTCTTACAACCCCACCTCCTGGTCCACTGGCCTTACTCCAACCAGGCCCAAGTGATTATGGCATTGTTCCTACAGTAGCTCAAATTGTTGCTACTGTCCCTTTTAAAAGCATATTTTTCTGTCTCACAGAAGAATTCAGCAACTGCTGAAGACTTCTGGTCGCCTCTTCCCAGCTGCCCTGACTGGAGGCACTACAGTAAGGAACATCTGCCTTATAGAAATGGCCCTACAGACGTGAACAATATGGGTGCTGGTGGTGGCTCTTTGCCCATGGCATTCCTGCTAGCCAAATCAGATGAAGACTGCACTAACATTTTTTTGTTTTTTTTAAACTAGAAGAGAAAGCTTGCTGAGAATCTCCTGGGGAGCAGTATGGTAGAGAAGACTCATTAGCAGGAGTGGTGAGAGCTCACAGGAAGGGTAGAGCCTCCCATATAACTAACTCACTTCCTCTAAAGTATGTCAGACCAACCCTGCTGCCTCTCTGATCCTGTACAAGCTCCTGGTCTATTCCAGGGGAAGAAATGGCTATTCCCTTGGGACTCCCTCATGAAAGTTCCAAAGTGTCCACCCACCCAGCTTTCCCGCTAGCCAAATTATGTCAATCTGGCTTCAGGAACAAGGGGGAAAGAATATGAAGGAATGAGAAACTCATGACATGCGTCAGAGGCATAGGGTACTACTTAAGAGTCTATAGGGAACACTATCCCAAAGTGTAGATACTGCCTGTCTCCTAGATGCAGTGGCCTTCTCGTAGTTTATCCTTTGCAGTGCAGGGGAATAGGTGTTGAATGATAATGCACTAAACAACTTCTTTAAAAGTGTAGCAATTTGCTCAATTTATGCACCTTCAAGCCGAGTAATTCACCCAAGAAACAGTGCTGGGACTTTTGCTACTCTGTCATCTGCTGCACTCGGCACCATCCTTATTGTCTTTACCACAAATCCACATTTAGCTAGTACTATGCCAACTCTTTGCCAGGGCCACAGTGCAGTTACTTCTGCCAAGTCTCCAGGTGCAGTACCGAAAGTTTCATGATTAGGTTTTATGCTCCCTTTAACTGAAAGCAAACAATCTCAAAGATAATTCATTGCCAGCAACATAACAAGGCTCGTTTTCAGATACTAGAAACAGATCTCTTTATTATCAGGCACTCAGGTAAGACAATTCAAGTGACTTACAGCAGCAATACATTTCATTATGTGAATTTATTATATGATGCAAGTAAAAGGTAGTACTTCAAGTCTACAACTGCTTAGAGTCAAATTTTGATCCTGGGTAACTTTAGTCAAGTTACCTTAAAGATAGTGAAATGCCAGCTGGCTTATCCTTTCACCCGGGACAACAAAAATCCTCTGGCCCAAAAAGCTGAGGAGTTAGAATTTTTCTGCAATGTTTGTCATCTAGAATTTAAGTATTATTTATAAGAAGACGTGTCTAATCCTCCTCATTACAAAAATAACATGGCCAATGCCCTGTTGTATCACACAGATAAACTATCACCAAAATCAAATTCAATTGAACCTGACTTGGAAACTTACTTCACCCCTCTGCACATGAGAGAGACATGAGGATTTCTGTAAATCCATAGCAATGCATTTACATAGCATAGCCCTACAACCATGGGCGTCCCTGGGGGGGTGAACGGGGCGATTGCTCTGGGCCCCACGGGTATGTGGGCCCCGTGCTGTCCTGCTCCCAGCTGGGGGCAGTGCGGGGCCCATGCCATGGCCCCCCCGCACGGCCGCACTTCGCCCTGCCCCCGCTGCCTTTGGCTAAAGGCAGCAGAGTTGGAGGTTTTGACTGGCCTCTAGCCGAGGCCGGCCCTCCCTGGCCCTGGGGCGGAGCAGGCAGGCCCAGGGGTGGGGCAGTTCATGGGCCCCGGCCAGCGGCGGCCTCAGGACCCGTTCCCCGGCTGGGGCACCACTGGCGGCTGCCTAGGGTCCTGGCTCATGGCCGCAGCTTCAGCTGGGACCTGCTCCGGCCGGGGACCCAAGGGCGCGCCACCGCAGGGAGCCGAGGCTTGCCGGGCTCCCAGGTGAGGGAGCGGGTCGACCCAGGCCTCCCTTCCCCCCTCCAGCATGGGGGTGGGGTGGAGTGGGGCCCTCCCAGACCTGTTGGCCCCAGGCCCCGCTCCTCTCTAGGGATGGCCCTGCCTACAAGTCAGCTGTGTGTCCAGCAAAGTTGTCAGACTTGACTATCTTGTCAGGTCTCCTGTAGCAGAACTAAACAACAAAAGGCCAGATCCTCTACTTCATTCCTTTCCAGGCCAGCAAATCTGCTCACCTCAACCAGGCCAGGCCCTAGGTTGAACTCTTGTCCCCTTTCCAGCTGATTCCCTATGAGCAGACTGGTCTTCTGGACAGCTAGCTGATTGGCTTGCTCTGCTCCCCCAAAATCCTGCTTTTTCCCTTTCAAATTCTTTAGAACCTAGTTCTGGCAACCTCTCAGTTCCTAGCCCTAGTCACCCACAGCTGCTGCCACATCACAGACTAGGGAAAGTTGTCCTGTCTAAAACACTAGGTAGGAAAAGCCTGACCTTCCAGCACCAATACAGAGGAATCAGTTATGAAGTCATTCAGAGCAACAATTTCATGGATAACAAATTTATTTTTCACATGAGCCTTCAGACAAAGTGGGACTTCTCCCATGAAAGCTCATATGAAAAATCAATTTGTTAGTCTTTAAAAGTGCCACAGGACTCCTTGCTTGGTTTGCTGAACTAGACTAACATGGCCATCGCTTTGGAATTTCACGTCTGTGTATCATACCAGGAATACTCATTTCATGCAGTTACCTCGTGTGGCTGGGCAGGCTGGTCATGTTCTGATGCACAATAAGGCCACAGGGCTTGGTACCCTCAAATAATTAAATACAGACTACTGGTATTAAGCAAATTAAGGCAGGAACTTGCTACTGAAATACCAGCCTGGCTCATCTTAGGCAGGAAGGTGTATATGTTAGTCAGGTAATAAATGTTATTTTTTGCCAATACAGACAACAAAGCGTATGTCTACACTTGCAATTTAGGTCAGAAGTTGCTGATATAAACGGACAGATGTGTCACTGGATTTACTGTCACCATGAAAAGGGGAAAATAAGTTTTCAGAAGTCCCTTCCCTTAGTCTCACAAACACTTTTAATAAATGCTTTTTGACACTTCAGCTTTGGTGGTGTGGACTAAAGAGGGCACCCAGTCACCAAAAACTGCTGTCAATTTTGGCGGCAGCACTCTCCAGACTCAGCTATAGCGAGTATGGCCTGCCAGGGGCAGCAGAGAGAAGGTGGTTCTGTTGTATAAAGCTATAACATTTCAGTCTTATTCGATGAATAAGAGTAGAGGGCAATGGCAATGAATATTGGTACTGTTTTCCACAGGTGATAGTGTTTTAGCCAGTCTCTCACACCTGAGAGTCATAAAGACACAGAAAACACAGTTTTTACTGGCATCACAAAGCCAGTAGGGAGCAAATACTGCTGTCCTGGTAAGGACCCGTAAGTCGACCTAAATTACTCCATGCCTACTCCAGATTTTCATTAAGTCGACTTAATGAAAGCTTAGGTCGACCTAATAAAAACCGCCCACTAGATTGACTGAATCCTTAAATTGAATCCTTAGGGTGACCTAAATACGGTGTGGACTGGGATTAACCCTTAAATCGACTTTATTAAATTGATTTAAGGGCAGTTAAATCAACTTAAAGTGGACTAAGCTCATGAATGGCCAAAGAGCAGGTGGTTTGTACTGGCAGTGGATCATGCCATATGCAAATATCAGTAGATGATAACAACATAGATGTATGGGAATATGTAGATAAGAATTTGCTAGGCTCATTGGGGCAAGGAAATCCCTTTGGGATAAGGAGGCTCCTGGATGAGGAAGAATATGGAGTCTGATTTCCTCGGTTCTTAGGTGTTTTCTAGTCCTGACTGCAGGAGATGTGAGAGCTCATTCAGCACTAGCTTGTGTTTGACAGGTTTGGTTGAGGTGGGTAACTGGATGAAGATGGAATGGGAAGGAAGGCCCTTAGTTCAAGGGAGTAATTGAAACTCACTACTTAGGTGAAAGTGATAATGAAATGATAGATTTCCTGATTTTAAGGAAAGGAAGGCGTGACAGCAGATGAATAAGGACAATAAACTCAGGGAATTGCTAGGTAAAGTCCCATAGGAAGAAAATCTAAGGGCAAAAGGAATTGGGGAGCTGCCAGTTTCTCACACAGACAATATTAAAAGCACAACAGCAAACTATCCTGATACAAAGGGAAGATAGGAATAGCAAGAAACCAAAATGGCTCCTTCAGCTCTTCAGTGACCTGAAAATCAAAAAGGAATCCTGCCAAAAAATGGAAACATGACCAAATTGAAAAAGATTAGTATAAAAGAATATGCAAGGGACAAAATCAGAAAAAAGGCATAAAATGAATTATATATAAGACATAAAATGAATTACACTTACCAGGGGACACAAAAGGCAATAAAAATGTTCTATAAATGTTTTAGGAGCAAGAGAAAGACAAAGGCAAGTGTTGGTCCACTGCTTAGCTGCGAAGACGAGTTAATAACAGACAACACCAAGGAGGCTAAAGTATTTAATGCCTATTTTGTTTCAATCTTCACTAAAAAGGCTAATTGTGACCAGATGCTTAACACAATTAATATTAACAAAAATGGGGAAGAAACACAAGACAGAAGAAGAATATTCAGATAAGTTAGATATATTCAGTTTGGCAAGGTTTAACAAAATTCATCCTGGAGTATGTAAGGAATTAGCTGGAGTAATCACAAGTAATTAACAAGCATTTTTGAGAATTCATGAAAGATAGGTGAGGTCCCAGAGGACTAAAAAGTATAAAAATAGTACCTTTCTTTAAAAGGAGGAACAAAGGAGACCCAAAAAATTATTATTCTGTCAGCCTAACTTCAATTCTTGGAAAGATACCAGAACAAATTATCAAGCAATCAATCTATGAGCACCTACAGCAGAGGTGGGCAAACTAGGGCCCATCGGCCAGATATGGGCCATCTGAGCCTTTCATCTGGTCCGCCAGCTGGGCCTGGCTGGTAGCCCGGAATGTGGCTGCCACAGCTGCTCTCTTCTTCTGGCTGGGCAGCACTACCCCACTCCCACCACATGGGCCGGCAGAGTCCTGACTGGAATCCAGTGGCCACTCTCCCCTCCCTCCCAGCTCTAGCCCTTCCTTTGGCAGGTGGACCCAATGGCACTCTGTGAGGAGGGCAACAGCCATCGGCTCAGCGGCACTCTGAAGGGAATGCAACAGCAGCATCCCCCAGAGTCCAGCAGTAACCTGGCCAAAGTGCAGTGGCCTAGGGCCAGCGTGTCCAACTCCCCCATCTCAGCTCTATCCCCTTCCCCTACAGTACAAAGTGCAAAAAACAAAAACAAAAAATCCCTGAACAATGCAAAAAAGTGTAAAAAAGTGCAAACAATGCAAAAAAGTGGACACTGAAAAAAAAAAGAAAAAAATGCAAAAAAGAAGAGTGCAAAAATAGCGAAAAACCAGTAAACAGTGCAAAGAAAGAAAAGTGAACAATGAGTAGGTTTTATATGCATCTATTTATAAATTTAATAAAACATTAAAATATATAATAAATATTAATACATTATTTATGCATACATTAGCAGTAATAGGGCAGGAGAAGGGCTGGGAAAAGAACTGGGCCGGAAAGGGTGGTCACTTCCACCTCCAAACCCTGCCACTTTCCCACTACGTGTGGTCCACCAGACAGTGGATATGGCCCTCAGTCCAAAAAGTTTGCCCATCCCTGACTTCAACAATAATTGAAAAATAATAGCCAGCATGATTTTGTTGAGAACAAATCATGACAAGCCAACCTACTTTATTTGATAGGGTTACAGCCTAGTGGATACAAAGCTGAAGACATATCTAGATTTTAACAAGGCTTTTGACATAGTCCCTTTTTACATTCTCATAAGCAGACTAGGAAAGTGGTCTACTTTAGATGGAATTACTGTAAGGTGTATGGATAACTCATTGAAAAATTCAAAGAGTAGTTATCAATGTCTCATTATCAAATTGGGAAGATGTATCTAGTGAGATCCCCCAGGGTTTATCCTGGATCTGGTACCATTTAATATTTTAATTAAAAGATTTGGATAACGGAGTGAAGAGTATGATCATAAAATGTACAGATGACACTGAGCTGGGAGGGGCTGCAAGCACTTAGGAGAGATACAGACAAATTGGAAAGAGTCCAGAGAAGAGCAACTAAATTGTTAAAAGGTTCAGAAAAACTCACCTTCACAAACCTGGGCATGTTTAGTTTTCAGAAAAGAAGACCGAGGGGGGAACTAACACCAGTGTGTATATGTCAAGGGCTGTTACAAGGAGGATGAGAAGCAATTGTTCTTCACTGAAGGTAGGACAAGAAATAATGGGTTTATTCTGTATCAAGAGAGATTTAGGTTAGGTATTAGGAAAACTATATAGTTTGAGAGGTTAAGTACCTGAATAGGTTACCAAGAGAAGGATGGGGAATCTCTACCACTGGAGAGTGTTGAGACTCAGAGAAACACCTGTAAAGGATGGAAAAGATACACTTGGTCCTGCCTCAGCATAGGGGGAGGGAGGGGAGGAGAGGGCTGGAATAATTTCTCAGGGTCCTGTCCAGCTCTATATTTCTGATTCTGTTACTCTGCTTCTTTCATCCACTTGTCTCTGGTTAATAGAGACCATTATTTTGAGAAATGGGACATTCTGCCTTCTTCATTCAATCAGGCTGGAAGTACAGCCCATCATTGTCATAGTGAGCTCTTAGGCTACGTCTATACTCAGAAAGTTAAGTTGACCTTATTAAGTCAATTTAGAGAGTCTACATTAGACTCTCTAAATCGAATGGATCAGTTGAGGGAGAGTGGCTCCCCAGACTAGGGGAGCAGGAGCTCCCAGCTTCCCATGGGGAGAGCCAGCTGCGCACAGCTGGCTCTCTCCAAGACTGGGAAGCCGCTCACGGCTTGTCCCGGGCAGAAGGGAGCCGCCGGGGCTCCCCAGCTGCGGCTCCAGCGGCAAGGGACTCCCCCGCCATCCTGGCTGAGGCTCCTGCGGCGAGGGAATCCCCGCTGCCCCAGCCGGGGAGAAGAGAACTCCCCCAGGGACAAGGGAGCCATGCCCTAGGTGTTAAGTCAACTTAAACTTTCCTTAAGTTGATGTAAGGAATAGCTTAAGTCGTCTTAATAAAAGCCCAGTGTGGACAGGGAGTAAGTTAGGTCGACTTAAAGCCTTCTTAAGTCGACCTAACTTGTAAGTGTAGACGCTCCCGAGAGGCTGCTACCACTTCTAGTTTTGCGGCCTGAGCCATGCCGCTAGGGTTTTCCCTCAACACACTGGTCTACTTTGGTACTCCTGTGGTGAGGATGGACAAAAAAGAATATTTCTGCCTGTTGTGAGCCTACTCTTCCCTTCTTCAGGGACTGTTTGGAGACGGAAAAGATTACTTTGGTTTGAGTACCCAGCTATGTCACTATCATCACTTTCTCCATACAGAAGAGCCTCTGAATTTTGATCAGCACCAGGTTTGGAACGGGCAACCACATTCTGCCAACCAAGGGCTCAGGCAGCTGCAGTGCCGAGCTGCTAAACCGAAAGTCATTGTCTTGGTTGAGGATCTCATCATATCCATTGATGCATCTAGAACAATGGCTGTTACCGAGTTATTCTCTAAAGGGTAGACCAGAGACCAGCACGGTCCTGGTCACCTAGGGCCTTATGGTCATCCAGCCAGGATGTTGTGACTCATGTAAAGAAGTTAGGAGAAAGGAGTTAGGAGCTAGGGAGACAGACTGGGTGAGGAAGCTTCAATGTCTCTGTAAGGGTCGTTTCAACCTTTCAAGCAGCTGTATCTTTAAGAAATCCCTTTCTGGTAAGGTTAGAGTGCTCTTTGCTAATGAAAGTGCTACAGCATCCATCCTTGGAACATCTGTGATGGCTTTTTTTGGCTCTTGCATCTTATCCGTGTGCTTATGCACTTCCTGTGTCAGGGTAATCCCATTCCTGCCCAGTCAACAAAGGGTGCGTTGTCACTTGTCAGGCATTTTCTCTGAAGCATCTCATGTCTATAATAGATGCCATTTTTCTCCACAGTACGTGGCAGGAGGCAAAAGAAAAAAAACGACTTTGTTCTGCTCGGACCCTGAATTAGACAGCTCATCATCAACAGAGAATGTGGAGTCTGCATTTAAAGACATTTTTTCTTTCCCTTGTGTATTTCTCCTCCCCCCCCCCCTTTTTTTTTTTATTAAACTTTTTGCCTGTGTTGCAGGGTCCCTGCCTGGCTGTGGCCAAGACAGGGGAAGAAGGATCTCTTGTAGCCTTTTTTTTTTTTTTTTTTAAAAAGCCTTTTCCCTTTTAGATGTGTCCTTTTCACTCCATGCCTTGCAGGGCAAGGGTCATGAGGCTGTGAACAGGCAGGGCTTAAATAGCCTGCTGGAGAGCTGTAAATGCTCTCACACTTACAGTGCCATTTTGATTTAGCTCAGTGCTTGCATGGCAGCTCTGTCATTGCCTGGGAAGAGGGGCAGGTAAAGGAGTGCCAGATAAGAGGCAGTGCAGCAACAGATCTAACTGGCCAAAAGCAGCATGCTGCCACTTACCCGATCCACGGCAAAGGGAAAGAATATAAATCGTTTAGCTACTACCCAAAATACAAACAAAAATAAATCCAGTATAGGAAAGGAGCCAAACACTCCACCAAGTGTGGCCATGACGGAAAACGTTGTGGCGGGAAGCAGACCAGGGGGCGTATCCAGCATGAACTCCAGCACTGCAAAGGTGAGGAACAACCCAACTCAAACTTGTCGGAGATGCTAGGGTACAGAAAGGTGCAGACCTGAGCTCTGTGAATCACCAAGAGAAGAGGCATGGGGCAATCAACTTTCCCTTTGTTCCTTTCCTATAGGCCTACCTGAGCATAAAGTCATCAGAGACACTCAGTACCCCCCATTGTCTTAGCAGGCTAACTGGGGGCTACCATCACTCGCCTGGGCCATGGCCTCATTGAGGACCCAAACTTAACAGGGGTCCTAAACCTAATACTGGCCTCAGAAAGCTTTTAAGGCCTTGACAACCATGTTTTGTCCTGTTGAGGGATGAGGGGCCATGTGGAGTCAAGAGACCTCTTCCCATCCCCTGGGGAAAAAAAAAAAGTCTTTTATGAAAAGGGCTGGGGGTGGGCAATATGAGACTCAAAGGGATGGGGTAAGGAGGAAGCAACCTATAAAGCAGCCCGTGGTGCCATAGAAGGCCCTGATAAGCTTCCTGGAACCACAGTTAACACCCATACTCACCTCAATTACTGTAGTGCTCTGCTCTTCAATCTCTAAATCAGCATCTTGCCCCCATCATCCCCCTTGTACTCCTTCACTTCCTCCTTCCTTAACTTCAACAAAAGTCATCTCTTTCAAAACAGATGGCACTTTTGTGCTCTTGTTTTGCACCCGACAGTTCTTACTGTTGTCCCCTTTCGCTCAGCTTCCCAACGTTGCTTTTACTGCTCCTTACAGACTCTCCATCTATGTGACCCCAACCTACCCCCACACCTGCAAGTGCTGCACTTGTTCTTTATCTTATCCCAGATAGTAACCTCTGGGACAGTGAATATACCACACTGCATTCTGTAAAATGCTGCATAAATTGTGTGCTTTACAAAAACATTCATGATAAACTAAGGCCCATCCAGTGTGAAAGGGAATCCTGGCCTGCTTTGGGGAGGAAAGTTAAGAGGCTGGCCCCTGGGACTCTTAGGGTCTTCAGATTGCTCCAGAACAGCATGCTGGCTAATCTCCCTCAGTTTAGGGAACAGATTAAAAGAGGCCTGATACTATCTAATGGAACACAGGCTGTGTCAGGAGCAGCTGTGTAAATACAGTCTGAAACTCTATTTAGGAGGCAGCCTTGGACTTTTTCTTCCCCTCCAAAGGCCACTGAGCAATCTACATAGAGAGATTCAGATAGGCCGATCAAAAGAACTCTCCAATTCCCACTCTGTTGCTTTGGTGTGTTACAGGCCTAAGCTCCACCTTCATCAGGTGGCGAAGAACCTCCTAGTTCTTACTGAGCAGGGCTGGGAGCCCTCGGTGCAGCACAGGGAAGACTGACTAGCATAAGGAGCCTGTTAGGCCTTATGCCACCTCCACAGTTGAAACATTTTCCCTCTCTTCACATAAAGTCTTCAATAAAAATAGTGGTCAGACAAACAAAAGGAGCCTTTTGGAGAGAAAGGAGGCTGCAATAATGGTTGTGTTCTATTTTTAATAGAAGAAAGAGCAGCTTTCTTGGTGGTGGCAGTCTAATACATTCTTTCACAGAAAGGCTAGTGTAGTTTAAAAAAAACAAAAACAAAATAGTTTTTGTAACTTTTTTAGCCTAGAAGTAAAAAGGCAACTTATTTCAGTACAACCCCTCTGTCTTCAGTCACTTTTACACATGGATTCTGCAGCAGACAGTTTAAGCAATACATCCTCCTGTTAAAGTTTCTCTAATTCAGTTGACCATTCTCACTGTCTTTATGAGACCTCACTCTCAGCTGAGGTAGCTTGTACCTATTTAGACCCTGTTTACACCAGAGATAACACACAGTGTTAACTAGAATTGTTTAAAGTTCTTGCTAGAGAAGTGACAGAAGAGAGCAACCACATCATAAATGGTTAACCAACAATAACATCTCTAACCCCCCTCTGTAGTACTGAAATCACAGCATACACTGTTAAGTACAGTGTAAGTGCTTCTCCAGGACAAGATATTTTAACACACCTTAAACTGTAGCAGTCAGTGTAAGCCATACTGTGGGGGAATGCAGGACACACTCTAGACCAGTTTAACTTAAATTGCTTCTATAAATAAAAGTTGTTTTGAAGGGTTTGCTTTCCCCTCATGATTTAGCTATATACACCCATGATTTGAAAAAGGCAATAGTTTTAAAACCATCTCCCATGGAAGGACGAGCCCTCATGATCTCAGGAGGAATGGAGATGTTGCTGAGATGTCCTCCTGTGAAGTTAACAACTGTTTCATCTTTCCATTACAAAGATGAGTTACTTCATCATCATCTTTGATGCAATACTACGATCATCTAAAATTAGATCTTAGAAATACTATTGTTGAAATGATACTTATTTAGAACACTAATGTATTAATAGGACAAGACGCTAGAATTTCAAGTTCTAATGAAAACATTGAACCCCTCAAGGCCAAGATAAATTCTACAACACTATCTTGTGTATTTTTCTTTGAGCAAAGCAAGAGAAAATGCATATGAGCTTGTGGTACTCTAAAGGGTATATCTTCTTTGTCATTGTTCCTCTAAATAATTCTCATTAAAATTAAAATTACAAGGTCAGCCAACTCAAACTGGGTCAAAATGCAATTTATACACCAGCACTGTAATTTAAAACAATCCAGATTACAGATCATCATAAGGGAGCTGGTAATGCTACTTAGTTTACTATTTTCAGCTATATGAAGAAATCTGTAAGGCAGAGTATATCATTTCCTGAGGAAGATTTAAAACTTGAAAATTTCTTTGGAGTAAGTGACCCAAATGACTTTTTGCTACACAAGCTCAGAACAGGAAGATCAAAAGGGTAACAAAAACACTTATAATAAGTTATCTGCCATGCCTAAGAACATAAGCACTCACTCCAAAAGTTAACAGAGTCCTGTGGCACTTTTAAAGACTAACAGATTTATTTATCGCATGAGCTTTCGTGGGAGAAAATCCCACTTCGTCAAAGCGTCTGCCGAAGTGGGATTTTCTCCCACGAAAGCTCGTGATAAATAAATCTGTTAGTCTTTAAAAGTGCCACAAGACTCTGTTGTCTTTCTACAATAGACTAACACGGCTACCCCTTTGGAATTTGACTCCAAAAGTTGTAAGCTTTGTAGTAACGAACCCTATTTTTAATAAGATTAAAGAGACAAGAGTCACTGTGGTGAATCATGTATTGATACAAATGTTTCCCTGAAATACGGTATACATAAAAATGCATTAGATGCTATCATTCATTAAGGAAGTTTTAAATATATTTTGGGGGAAAAAATGTAGCACATGCTAAAAACATTGGCATACTGAGGCATTTCAGATTTTAAACAGAACAAAACTGTATTTTAATTTCCGATTATGTGGTCTACATCTGATTCACTCAAAACTAAATAGTCAAAGTGCTCAAAACCAGCTAAAATAGAGCTTAGTTCTGTGGCACTTTTAAAAACTAAGATTTATTTATCGCATGAGTTTTCGTGGGAGAAAATAATAAATATATTAATCTTTAAAAGTGCCACAGGATTCTGTTGTTTTTCTACAATAGCCTAACACGGCTACCCCTTTGAAACTTGACTAAAATAGCTTGTTATTGTTAGTTTTTTTTCTGATGCTGTCTTGCCAATCAATAGGTGTAGGAACCAATCTTACAGAAGGGGCAATTATTTGAAGTGCTACTTGTTTCTACAGATCAGGCATATAAGTATGAATGAATGTGGAAGAACAGAATCTCTCCGTGTAGGAACAGTATTTTTTCTACATCAGACAAAATTACCTTGGAACACTCAGAAGTCACAAACTTCAAGAATTATTTTTTTAAAAATTGTTAATAAACTGATGTCATGAACTTGTTCTCCCTCATATTTCCAAAGATGAGGACTATTTACCCTCCTATTTGTGATCACACCATCTCTGTGACACCTGTACAAATTGTTTATATGGAAAGTTAATAGTATTTAGCTGTGTAATTTGATTTGACACATGCAAGTAAGCTAGTATTATGTGACCAACCAGTTCCAGCAAATGCTTGTCAATTTACTGGAATGGCAGAAATAGCCTATGCGGTGGGACATAGTGTATGTCAGGAGGCCCTTTCCCTACGTCATTAAAGGGTAAAAATCATGGAATAAAGAAATGTCGGTTTCTATGAAGCAGTATCTTGTACTTTCCAGTACCGGAGCAGGTGCGATTATCAATGGTGACTGTCAAAACAAGACGAGGTGTTTGTATCTGTGGCAGATAGAGGAAAGACCTTCTGTGGATACGAAAAGTATTTCCCAATCACAATAACTGTGACTCTCCCCATCCCATTCTCATATTTGTGATTAATAGAAAACAAATGAAGACAACAGTTTTCTTAAAAGATAACTTATATTCAAAATATCTTTGTATAAACAACTAATACTACAGTGTAGTATCTTAATACAAAACAGTTCAATATTAATTGTTCTTTAAACTGTTAAACTTTATTATAAATTAAAATTTCTTTACAAAAAAATTGCACATAATAATTGACCACTCTTTTTTCTGATGCACTGGCATTTGTAATAGTTTCTTTAATCTTCAAGTTTAATAGTCTCTGCCATGAGTCCAGAATGCAGAAAGGGCAGTAAACAACCCTCTTAGAGCCTTCAAGTGCAAGAAGCATACTTGTGGCCCGGCAGTTACGCTTTCCTTAAGAGCGGCTGCTTTTATTTAAATCCTGTAATGAAAAAAATCTCAAAAAGGTTTAAAAAGGAAAAACACAAACTGGACTGCTTGCTTTTTACTGTAAACACAGTCCAGTACTTAACCTCAAAACACAGATCTCTCAGGCATCAGCGAGAGTGTCAAGTGAATCAGGAACAGCACAAGATAAAGAAAAAAGAAAAGAAAAGGAAAACATAAAAAAAATAATGTCTGTCATTTTGATTAACTATACTTACGTACATGATGTTATGAGATTCTGGCAGGGCCCAGAAGCAGGCCAAAGAGGGAATTCAATTATCCAGAGAGAGGAGGGTCATATTAATTGTTTCCAGGTTCAAGGAAAGCAGACTGGAGACTTGATATGCTCAGCAAAGCTCATCTGCCTTACACAGAGCACAGGCATGGATCAGCCTGAAGAATCATTCAAATGATTTTGGCATTTAATAGGACTTAGGACTGACTGTACCCAGTGTTCAGTGATTCTTGCTTTCTGTTCTGTAAGTGTTTAAATTTAAAAGCTCATCTAGGCTGACTCCAACCTCTTGGCACTTGGAAACTAGTTTTCTCAGGTTATCAGTTTTACCTCCTCCTGATGCTTCAAACAAGAGTTGCTGTAAGAGATGGGGAAGCAGATTAAGATTTAGCCAGAGCTTGAGCATCACCACATCTATGGATATGGGATATGCAGAAAATTTATATGAAACCTCAAACTGAAACATAAGGGGAAAACATTACATCTTTCCACAGCGTTGCACACAGAGGTAACTTCTGAAAGGCTCTCTGATATAAATGATGGACCTGAAAAATAAAAAACAAATACCAAGTTAACAATACTCAGTGTATTCGGAAAATACAAACATTTAAAGCACATTCGACTGTTGTAATAAGATTTCTGCATACAAAAAAAATACTTATCAGAAAACTTAGGTTTTAAACTCAAGCACTCAAAAATCAGGAAATGCCAGCTTTAAGCCTGCCTATCCTTTAGTTCTGACTGTGTGCACACATTAGCATGATTAATTAAAAAATCACATACTATTTTCCCTCCTAAAACCCTGACTCTGTCATTGCAGAGGAGGCATGATGCTCAGGGAACGAAGCAGGTATTCAATATCTTTTTTCATCGTTCAATGCGTGGCCCATGTCATGCTTATTACATAACATCCAAATCCTGCACTGAATATAGAACTAACTGCCTCCTAGGGTTGTGTGTATGGCATTCGTCACCGTATTGTCTCTCTCAATCATTAATACACTTACTTTCACAAACTCTTGTGTGACAGAGTATTTTTTTCCCATTTTATAAATAGGAATGGAGGAACAGAGAGATTAACGCGAAGTTTATGGAAGTCCCTACACATTCGGACAAATTCCAAAGGGGTAGCTGCCTTAGTCTAGTTCAGCAAAACAAACAAGGAGTCCTGTGGCACTTTGAAAGACTAACAAATGTATTTATCGCACAAGATTTGGTGGGAGAAAAATCCCACTTCATCAGATGCTTCAATTTGTTAGTCTTTCAAAGTGCCACTAGACTCCTCGTTTGTTTCACCCATTTGGAGTGTCTGAGCCTCAAATTAGGACACAATCTATTTCTTGAGATTGTAGGGAATTTTTCAAGCCTGCTGTGGCCAAAGCACTGCACAGACATTAATCCTCCACACTGCTGGGAGGCGGAGGAGTAAGCATCATTCCAATTTTACACGGAGGATTCGTTATCTGTCAAACATGCCAGAGAGAATGTGAGTGAGAGCCCCAAAAGCAGAGCTTGCGAAGTGCTAACCTCAGGCTCGTTGCACTGTACTCTCCTGCTTTACTGCCAGCTAAGCCAGAGCTTTCACTCATTTCAGCTGCAGTTACAAGTGCTCATCATTTCGGAAATGTAGACCCCGTATGTCTCAAGCTGACCATCCAGAAAGGAATAATTGGTGACAGTGCCTGGTCTATGGCAAGTCGGGCAAATGAAAAACTGGTTGAAGAAGCAAAAGGTGGAACAGAGCATAAACCAGGTGGCATGCAGCTGTGTTAACTTCAAACCCGTCCTTGCCATTCCTGCAGAACCTTGCCTCACTTTCCACACAGCTTTGAACTTCTAATGTAAAAAAGGCAAGAGGCCTAGTTTCACTATGCAACCTTGCTTCACGCCCTGAGCAGAATCCTTCTTGTACTCTGAATGAGACCAGATTCTGTGGATAAAAAAAGATAGGATGTGACCATGCCACTGAAGACTACATCATAATGCGTGCAAGGGGGCAGGAATTAAGATAGCTCATGCAACCTTAATTCTGGTACTGCCTAACTTTCAAGTGCTTGACTTTACAGCCTGAATGACTGTTTAACATAGGTTTTTACTATGTTATTTCCCAGCATTTTTTTTTTTTTAAAAAGAAAAAAAAGAAAAATCAAAACTCTGCTATGTGCAATGAGCCATCCCCATGCCATGCATTCTGAACCCCAAACCCTTGGCAAGGCAGCACAGACCCAACCTCAGCTAAAGAAACACCAACACGCTAGCTGGAAGCAGGAGACTAACGCTCAGAGGACAAGCTGCTAGGACAATGACACAACACAATGAAACATTGTGCTACATGTGCAGAAGCAGCTCCATTTTACAGACAGCATACCCAAGGAGGAATGTCACTCTTTCTAAGAGAGAGAGAATCTTGCTAAGTGGCTGAGGCTCAGCCTGTCATGTTAGAGATCTGAGTTCTAGTCCCAGTTTGTATAACCTGGGAGGTTTTGCTCAATAAAAGGTTCTACAGGGTGCAGAATTTACACCAATTAGAAGGAAAAGTCATCTAGAACCCATTGTTTCCTTGTCCTCCAAAACAGGGCAGCTTTCTGTGGCCGAAAAGTGTTTTGATGGGAGCAACAGCAACTAGAACAGGATCCATTCTAAAGGGGCAGTCGTGTTAGTCTACTCAGAACAACAAGAGTCCTGTGGCACTTTTAAAGACTAACAGATTTATTTATCGCATGAGCTTTCATGGGAGAAAATCCAACATCATCAGACTCATTGAAGTCTGATGAAATGGGATTTTCTCCCACGAAAGCTCATGCGATAAATAAATCTGTTAGTCTTTGAAAGTGCCACAGGACTCTTGTTTTTAGGATCAATTCTGTCTGTGTCCCATCTGGAAATTCCATTCTGTGTGAGAGCTGCGGTAATGAGATGCCAGGGAAGTTGCGTGAGCAGTGCTATTGGATTAAAGTATTTTTGGCCAGGCACAGAAATTCTACACTCACCTTGATGGTATTTCTCAGTATGTTTCTACGCTTTTGGATCAGATGTGGCATTCACTTCCATATTTCACAGAATATTGAAAATCAAAAATGGGTAAGTGCCGGGACACAGACCTCCTGGCTTCTGGCTCAACCAGGTCTATATGGGTATGTCTATACTGCAATCAAACACCCACAGCTGGCTCATGCAAGCTGACTGGCTCACAGGGCTTGGACTAATGGGCTATTTAATTGTAGAGTATACATCTGGGTTTACTCTGGGACCCTCTCCTCTTCTAGTGTCTTAAAGATTGGGCTCCATCCCAAGCCCAAACGTCTACATTGCTATTAAACAGCCCCTTAGCCCAAGGCCCAGACAGCTGTCACTGGTCAGCCATGGGTTTTTAATTATAGTATATACATATCAAACTGTCTATAGATCAAAGAACTAGTTGGTGGCAAACTTACATCTTTCATTATAACAATACCCCTCCCATTCAGGTCTGGCCATCCTCCCAAGAGTGGACTATGTTGACACTTTGAATGACTCTCCCGGACAAAAAAAAGGAAGTGTGTGTGTATGTGTGTGTGTGTGGGGGGGGGGGGAAGACAGGGGAGAGTGTCACACAGAAACCCTGGCACGCCGGTAAGAGGGGCCCACAAAGAGTTCCTAGAATGCTGAGGTGGGGGTCATGCTGTTGCAAGGAGACCCTACTGCATGCAGTGTGCTTGGCCATGAATCATGTGACCCTCTGGTTAGTGTTCTTCTAAAAAGAAATTGTGCTGTGTGAGATACAGCTACTGACTAATTTGACCAACTTTACTGCCTAATCTGAACAGAATTTTAAGAGACCAGCAAAGACACCACCTTGACACCAGAACTATACCTCTGACAATCTGAAGTCCCACTGCAAATGATGGAGGGTGTTAGAGCTCTTCAAAAAGTACTGAAAGAATTTTCATTTTATTGATAATGGAAATATTTTAAGCAACTTAAAAAACAGGTGCCACTGCTGTAAGACTCTTTCTTTCAAAACATTGTAAGAAGTACTGCTACTCAGACAACTTTTCCTATATATTATCGTGAACATAAATGAAAAACGTACATAGCACACATTGTGAGGCAAGCATTAGAAATGCTGAAATGCTTCATTCTGCAAAATGAGTTGCCAAAAGGATTCCATATATTTAAAGTATCTTTTCTGGTTTATGCTCTGAACATTTCAACCACCCCCAAATCTTAAATTTTATAAGATGACCAGTAGTCTGTATGCAGTCAGGTACACAGATAGTTTAACAGAACTGTCTTTGTCAAAACAATTGGCGGCAATGTTGACTTACCTCTCTCTGTCCCTTTAGAGAACATTCGGCAGCAATGGCTCTGAGAAAAAGAAATACACAAAAATAATTTATCTGTGCATAGAATTAAATGCCATTTTTGGCAGCATACTGATTGTGGGATGGGATTAAACACCCTAAAAGTAACAGACTAATTTTCAATGATGATAATCTACAGTGAAAAGGAGGAAAAAAGTAGCCATTTTTTAAACAATCTTACATGAGCAAGACATTTCATTGGTTCCCCATTATGAACAAACACTGAAGAAAATGATCAGTTGGGCATCACTGGATAATGGAGATTATTGCTATTGTGATATATAAAAGGGAGGGTAGAGAGGAGGAGGAGACAGAAGTCAACAATTTATTCATTAAAAGGCAGATGTTAAACACATTTTCCATATTTATCCAAACAATTGCCTATATTTTTCTTCTACATGGAAACTAAATGACTCATTTTACCTTAAAAGTGCCATCATCTTACCTGTTTTAACCAACTGTTGAAAGTCTAAAATAATGAAAAAAAGCCTTCCAGTATAAATCCAATTTGAAGGACTTTTCAGATTTACCTTTGTGATGCAAACCTTACAAACAAAAGTAATATCTATGAAAACAGGTTTATGATTGTTGCATTACATTTTCCAGATGGCCAGGCATGTTGGGATATTATATGTAAACATCTTGGCTTGCAGTTTCAGTATCTGAACATTGTTCTCTTCCCAAAGTTGTTGTAGCAGCCTGTAAAGGACATTCAAAGGAATGAAGTACAGCTCTCATCAATATGGAATAAAACATTTTTTTAAAGATACAATCACGTTCATCTAAGTATGATGTGTTTATGTGCACAATGATACCTTTAGCACAATTTTTAGGTAAACTGAAAAAAGTTATTGGAGGCAAACAGTCAGGGAATTGGAGTAAAGTGTGGGATCAGAGATACATAAAGCATGCTCTTGTTGCGTTATGAATCGGAGGTAAAAACTCTAGTCTTTAGCATGTGTGATGTAGTTATACATCTCTGAGAAGGGGTGTGTGTTCAAGAGTTGCAAATGACAACTACAGTTTTCTATGTTCACATGTCTAGGAACTAACAGTTAAAATCTGATCACCCTGTATCACCCAGTCTAAGTACTGACACAACTAACAGAAGATGTATAAAAGTTCCACCTCGGTAGCAAACATTTCTAACAAGTGCTATTATAAACTGGTTTTGGTAAGGAATTTATTTCATAGTTGGGGGAAAAAAAGTCTAGCCATTTCATCTTGTGTGTAATTTAAAAAGTGTTCCAAGATTTCATGCCATTGGTCCATAACAAGGCAAAGGGAGAACTCTGGGATTTCTCAGCTGACCATTTGAGTGATAGTTGTATATGAAAAATAATAAATGCCCTATTTAGAGCTATTCCAGTCTGAAGATGCATTTTGAAACATTTCGCAAATATGAATCATGCCCATCTGCTGCATCAATTGAAAGCGCTTATAAATAGGAAAGACGACATTACAAACAAATTAAGAATTTGTCTTTATAAAAAAAATCTGAACAAACGTAAAGTTAATGCTCAAATTAGCTCTATCACTCTTTTCTACCTACATTATTTTGTCCTTTGCTGAAGCAACATCTTGAATAGATGATATTTGTATATCTTAATAAAAATATGCAACTCTTCCTGAGTGCTTCTCAACTCACCCCAAATCAAAAGTCTCTGCAGCTTCTAGCCTTCTGACTACAGACAGCAATATGAAAGTTACCAATTACTTCTGTCACTTTTTAGCCCTTCTGTAGATGGAACAGAATTCGGTCAGGCATCAGCAAGAGACTGATAAGATGCCAAAATGCAAGGATGTTCTTCAGCATGGAGCAGCAAAGGAGTACTTGCACAGTTTATTAACTTGCTGCCTTTGTAACTACTAAATTTGCTGGTCATCAGAACACTTGTCTTTATTCTCTCTCTGTATTATAGTAAAAGATGTTTATACCAAGAGCTTTTTAAGAGGAGTTTAACTTGTATTCTGGCAGGAACATGGATATGCTGAACCTGAACCTTTGCTTTTCCAGACTCCTATGCAAAGAACTTTATCCAAGTCTTTTTTTTCTTTTTTAAATACATTGAATAGCCAACTGAAACAATGCAAACCTATTTTAAGAAATACATAAAGGTGCATATTGCCAACCAGTCATGTTCATCTTCCTACCTGAGTGCAAGTCCAGGATTGTTAGGCATGGAAGAACAAAACCGTTCCAAGGCTTTGGAATGCTGAGACTTTGGAACACAGCTCAAATAAAAGAAAATTACCTGTAAAATTTGAAATATAAAAGTGAATCCAATTTAAAGGACATGAATTCTGGTTGCCTCTAATTTTGATGAGAACAATATAATTACTGGAGCATGAACCATCTTAACTGATTTTTTGGTTCAATTACTATATTTTGCACAGAAATGTAAAAATTAAACTGAACAAAATCTCAAGTCAATTACAAACCCCCTGGCTACAGAAAAACACGGGTCCTCAGATTAGGAAAGTCACAGTTACTACCATAAAAAGGTAATAAAACTCAGATGCTGGTTCTCAAGATGACTATTCTTTCCACTTAAGCTAGATAGATAAAATTTGCAAAAGCAGCTACGTTACTTTGACACTTTTGAAAATGTTACAATGGGTATAACACACTGTACTCTTCCTAATTTAAAAGTCTCTCCAACTCATCCAGCAGAATTTCCATTCAAATTTAACATTCTCCATCATAACTGAGCAAACAGTCTAAAACTTGTATTTATATCCTTCAGAGCAATGGCACAGGATGCACTACAAACAATGAGGTTATATACTTAGCTGGGATAATTTGGCAAAGCTCTGCTGAAGTCAGTGAACTACACCAATTAACACTGGCCAAGAATTTGGTTCCAGAAAATAACAAAATTTGGAAATAGTTAAAAACTGAAGTTAACATATGAAATCTCTTACTGCCCAGGGAAGGAGATGGCATGGAATTGTTTAATTACTACATAATAAATAATACATTAAGTATATAGTATTATTCAGTCAAAATTTCCTTATACTTTCACATCCCAGACAAAAGTGCCCTAAAACAGTACATCGTATCACTTGTTCTAACCTGAAACAGTTCTGAAGAAAGCATTTCAGAGGCTCCTGGTTCTTCTAGCTTAAGATTTTGCTCTGGCTTCTCTTCTATACATGCACCTTGTTCGGTGCCTTAAATTTTAATTACTGCCTCTATATAGGTAATTCCCCAAACTACCTCATCACACTCATTCACCTGCAACAATTTCTCAGACATCCCAGCCTGGATATCATTGCAACACCACACACGCTCCGATATGGACTGTACAACCTAATCCCACTGAACCGAACACGCACGCACAAGTCACAACTCCAGAACGACAACCATCTCCCACTATTACAACCTCCACCTTTTCCCACCGCACACCATGAAGTCTCTCCTTCCTCCTAACAAAACAAAAAGTTCTTTTCCTTTCTAACACTAACACACACACCCCCCCGCCTTACCTACTATAACTTTCTCTTTAGTCTTATCCTGTTCTCGTCTCTCCAATTTATTCAAAAATTTCATGGATGTTGTGATAGTGCTGTAATGCTGTAGAAGAGCAATAGCCTCTTTGAATCTTCAGTTTTGTCTTACTGCATTTAATTCCAGTTCAACTTTGCTTTTAAGAATGCATATAATCTTGTTACCAACAATATAGCTGCACTAATCTCTTCCTTCTCCTTCAACTCTTCCAAACAATTGCTTCCATTTGTCTGTATGCCCTCATTTATACTGCCCTCTATGCTTCAAACAGGCTTCCTTGTTCACTGCTTATTCACTCTCCTCCATAAATTCACATTTTAAGAAACTGGGAAATGTTAAGAGAAAATAAGCTTGGGGTGCTCTAATGCAGTAAGTTACTTAAGAGCATTTGCTAAAAGGTCATTAGAAATACATATTTTCACATACAATTGGTTACTGAAAAATTCTTACCCTATTATGAAACTCATAGTTGGTCCAGTAATCAGCAGTGCTAAAAGGAATAGGGTATCGGCTAGGGACTGTAACTAGACATCTGTTCACTAGATCAGTAAAAAGCTTGAATTCTTGAACTTTATTGTTGGATCCAACAACTTTGCTATTGAGAAAAACAAGATAACTGCAAAACAAAAACGAAAAACAGAAAACAAAAAACAAAAAACAAAAGAAAGCCACAATGACACTTCTGAAGACCTTAGTTTTACAACTGTGAAATTAGGTGACCTTCCCCCCTTATAAACTTACTCCATCCAAATGTGCTGCACTGTTTCCTGCTGCATCACTACACCTAGAGCTGCTTCATAAGCATCCAGAGCTTCGCCAACACTTGCATGAAGAGATTGGCATAAACTGTTTGTTTTAAAAGTTAAAGAACAACGTTATGCCTTAGTGGGTTTGCTCTTATTGTGTAAATTCAGTAAAGGAGAGAAGGACAGTGCAGAGTTTAACATTTCACAAAGGAAGAAGTGAAATCATTAATCGGTTAAAATAAGCCCAATTTAAATTTTATCAGTCATAGTTTATTAAATGACTAATATCATACATCCGGTAATGAATAATAATTTGTAAACTAAACAAATGCTTATAATGCAACATTTCATTTAAATAAAAGATTAAAAGTTTCTCTTACCTGTTCATTTCTACTCTTGAAAAGTACCTTTCTGCCAACCCTTACTAATCTTACCTAAGAGTGCTCTCTGACTGCTGCAGACTGGAGACAGGTGGCCAGAGCTTCCCTCCAGAACAATAAATTCCAAAGGTATAATTAAATATACAATTCAGCATATCAGACTGATTGCCAGTTAAAATACTAAAGTTTCAGAAACAACACTGGGGGGAAGGGAAATGGTAAAAAGCATATATATTGACCCTCCGCCAGGGGAAAGAAGCACAACCATACAGAACAAGAAAAAATAATGACAAATGCTCAAAAAATTGTTTATCTTGCTCTTCTGGTCCTGGTTGGCTACAACGTTTCCATGGACAGAGATTAACAAATAAGAGACATTTCATCACCAGGTTATAAGGGAAAAAAATGCATCAGGAACTGAAGAAGAGCAAGACAAGAGTATAGAAGTGAAATATAGCTAGATAGCTAAATAAGCCCTCTGCTACAGCCTGGAGAATGATTGTGTCAAAGGCAGCACAGTGGTTAACCAAAGGCCCTGGGTATAGTACGTGGAGAAGGTTTGAAGAGAAGACTTAGTCATTAGTTACAAAAGTCGCATGCTCTTTCTAAGCAAACGCTGTTCCTTAATCCTTTCAAGTTTTAGTATTTCCACTTTGCGTGATTGTATACTGCAGCAATACAGTTGGCAAAGATGAACTTTGAAACCATTTGTCCTATGCACCTGAAAAGAAGAGACATCTGATGACTTCCTAAAGCAGGGCTTGACAAAACCCGAGTGCCAGGTCACCGTGGTGACCAGGGTTTGTAGCCTGCCTCCTGCTCCACTGAAGAAATACCACAGAGGAGTGCCCGCTGGTGACCAAAAATAAAACTGCTGGCACTTAGCTAGGAGCCAATTTCAATGAGCACTGTCCTAAATCCATCCATCCCTTTGAAGATGACTTCACAGTTCAGAAGGTCTTCACTAAAGATGCTGTACTGCTCAACTTTATCAAGAAGGCTGATAAAGCTCAATGATTCTCTTAAGAATGAAATTATTCTTCTCAGAAACATCAACTGTGGCTAGGAAATAAGACACAGAATGATATGAATAGATAGCCTGTGACTACCTGATGTACAAGGATTCTAAAATGGGTATTTCCTAATCTTGCCAGGCACAGATTATTTTTATGATTCAAGAAGCTGGAAACGTACATTTGGAATGCAAGACTATGCTCACTGTCTGGAAAGCAAGTTATCCATAAGTGCTAAATGGACCTCCCGAGTGCCAAAAGAGATGAGTTGCCCTGAATAAACTTCATGATATATTGAATCCTGGTGAATATTAGTTGTATCCTGACACACCGGTGATGTTTTGGGTTTTTTTTTTTTTTTATGTTTTTTTTTTCGGGGGGGGGGGGGGGGCTTGCATGTTATCGTGATCAGCAGACAAACCAAAGCAGATCGTAAGTGACACATCCAAGTCATGCACCTTTACATTGCTCTCTTCTTGGAGAAAACTATCACCTTGGTATTTTCCGTTGATGTGAACAGGTCTATCTCTGAAATGTCCCAACTTTTAGGGCATACATATTTTTACTATAGAAACACTGGGCCAACGAAGATGGGGAAAGAAGAGTGCTGAAGAATTAAGCAAGGAAGAGAGAGAAATGGGAAGGGGGAAAAAAAAAAAAAAAAAAAAACCAAGAAGAGGAGATATCTGAAAGAGAAAAATGAAGAAAAAAGGCTAGCAATGACCTCAAATTAAAAATAGTCTTTTTTAAAGGAGATATTGGGCATTTTGGTAGAGATAAGCCACTGCCACTGTCCTGGCTCAGTAGGGACAAAATTCTGGAATCTTTCCCAAGAGTGAGCCTCTGAGAACAATTGATTTGCAGCTCCATAAAACTGTCCCTGTTCTGCAGCAGCCAGGGAAGCAACTAGATGGACTGGTGGATTGATTGTTCACTGATAATATACCTGTAAGTAAATAAAATGTACTCTAAACAAATTAGAAATTTATTCATATCCAGTATTCATTTCACAGAAAAGCTATAAAAATTCTCACCAATAGATCTGCCACAAATATGGGACTTGCTGGTTTAAAATATCATCCGTGAGATTTCCTTTGTATAAAGGTGATGTAAATTCAATCGGCATTGGAAAATTCAAGAGATACCTAAAATAAACAAATGTGCATACTTGAATGTGAACCACTTCTCTAGATAGAAATAATCCTGGCCAGACAAACTTTTACTGATTTACTTCAGAAATATAGTTAACCTCTCACATTCAAAAATAGATGAGCTGCATCTAGCATAAGTTTTCTAAAAATGTTACTTAAGCTTATCAAATCTAAAACACCTTTTTAAAAAACATTTTTTATAGTCTAGTATCGAAGAAAAATACAACTAGGTAAAGACTGAACTTCTTTACATCTGTCCTCGATGCAGACATACATTTCTTTTTTCACACTGTAAGGACATCAACTTTTACAGCTCAAAACTGTCCAACTTTGATCAGTTTGTGGAAAAAATAAAACTGCATACCACCATTAAGCTGACAGCATACAATAGTGAAAATCAAGTATACTTGGTTTCAGTGAAGCTATTCCCGTGCTTAAAGTTACACACATAACTGGATGGGACCTTATGAAGTTATCTAAATATAGGTTTGGGGCTGTAATTTTAGAAATGCAGCTTTAAAAAAGTTGGCCTAAATATTCAACATTTTATTCCTCTTCCCCAAAAATCAAGGAAATGAAACCACCAGAAAATGTTAAAATAAACTTAAGACCAACTTAATTTTAAACTGCCTTGCACTGCTCAGTTTAAATCAGCAGATATGACATGGTCAACTAAGGAGAGTGCAAACCTTGGATCATCTAACATGCTGTAAAACTTAGATAACATAGCAAGTTAAAAACAGAGTTTTAACCACTCTAGATTGCCTTGCTTTCGTGGGAAGGAGTCCTGTTGACAGTTTTGCAATTTAATAAAATCAGATACTTTACAATTTATTGTATTATGACACCAAACAGTTGATTTTTTGGGTCAATTTTGACATACTCCTACCAGTATGAACTATATATAATGGCTTTTCCATCCTACCGTAACAGATCCATGGGACTGTGTTCCTGACACATATTCTCAAAGAAAGCTGCAACAAATTCTTGCAACAGTGGAGGAATACTGTCTGGCCTTTTCTGTGTGAAAAGTAAAGTAGACATTACATAAGACTTCTCTCAACCCACAGCGCACAAGTTAAACACACATTACACCATTTCCTTAAATGAGTACTTCCTTTAAATCTTTCAAGGAGCAATGTAGTTGACTTGTGTAAAGGGGCAGCTGCAGGGAGAGAGGAGAAAACGCACTAACATGTTTATATTGTGATATCCTCTACTCTTCTTCCATAAGGATTTGGTCTGGGCACAAGACTGGGAGCCAGTAACTCAAGTTCTGAATTGAACACTCATATCAATTCTTCCTGTTGCCTTGCACGAGACACTCAAGTTCCCTGCTCCTATTACCCTAACTATAAAATGAGGATGACATATTGTAGGGTTTTAAAAAATAACTTATGTGCTCTGAAGATTAGAAATATTACAAGAGTGCTAAGTATTATTGCTAACTATACATCACAAGGTCAACATGTATTCATTTTACAAAATAAATAAACCACAACAAAAATGAGAGTTGGTTGGTTGGTTGGTTTTTTACCTGGGAGATGAGGAATTTGCACATATGATAAAAAACCTGGGCATTTTGAGGATTTTTCTCAAATGCTGTAAGCCACACGGCACAGGCTTTGTCATTCTGTTCCATTCGCAAGTATAAAGTAACAAGCGCTTCCAGCAACTGGCAATTGCCAGGGCATAGCTCCAGCAATGAGGTACACAGTTCTACAGCAGCCTCCCACCTTAAATAAAAACAGTTAAAAAACGATTACAGAAGTGTGTTGAGCTGAACATTCTTATACAAGTGTTCTGTCTAACAATCTATTCCTACCTTTCCAGTAGCTGCTGCAAAGCAATCATGTTTCTGTAGAGTGGAAGGCAGATAGCTATTCTTTCATCAGCTCCAAGATTTTCATCAGTACACGTTTGTACTGCATCTAAGACAAAAAAAGGTTAAAATCAAGCTTGTAAATGTAAGCTTAAAACAAAGTTAAATAGGTTAAAGACTACATAAATATATACAACGCATCTTTAAACTGAGTTTTACCTATGAATTAGGGCAAGGAAACATGGGACCTTCAGAAAAGTTGTTTTCAGATAGTTAACGTGCAATTCAAGTATGAAAACTTTCTTATCTAATAATTTTCTGGTAATAGCTCTCACCTTGAAATTCATAAGGGGGGCCATGTGGTTCATGGAGGCACCAGGATAAAGTCCTACCCTTCACTTTAGATACCAGAAATTCAGCAGTAGCACAAGCGGGTGGCTCAATTTCTCCCAACCACTTTGTTTTATAATTTTTTTCTTTAGTTGGTTTTTGTGCAGCAGTGACTTCATTTCAACTTTTAGCTTTGCTCCCTCCTCTTCTGAGCTAAGGCACCACTAAAGCATTGAGGCTCAAATCCTCTCATGCAACATCTCTCTAATGGGTTCCCTCTACCCTTACCCCTACCACAACTGCAGAGAAAACCTCCAAGCACCAAGTTAAGTCCAAGACATGTAACATGTAGCCTTGGTTGAATTCTTTTTTTTTTTTAAAGTAGCTTTTGACAGATATCTGTTCATTTTTAAGACTTTTTATTTAAATTTTCACAGTTGTGCAAAATTATGGATTAAGCAGTTTTCAATTTTTATCAATTTAAATTTTCACAATTATGGGAAATTATGAGAGGGTCAGAATTATTTGTTGAGATTCAAAAAATTAAACTTTTATAACCATTAAATACAAATTATCAACATCTCAAATCAAAACATAAAAAGTAAATATCGTTAAACCCGACTACACTGAGTTAAGCAACTTTTATTGGTTTGTCTATCTGTAAATTTTGATCATCAGTGGAAACATTTTTGCATGGCTCTGTGTGTTAGCTGAAATCAAGTTTAAAGATATTTACCAATAAAGGGCGAATGCTTCCAAGCCTAGCTATCACCAGCTTTTACAGAAACTTCAAGGGTGAGATATGTACCCTACTGCAAGCTCCTAACCTTGGATCTAGTGGTCTGTGGGCCTTTGAGTTGGATTGCATGCTGGGACTTCACTCCCCAAACTGCTTGAAGCCCCGACTTCCCCACAGGAAGACTTATCTGGGGAGCATGAGGATTCTCCCAAGGAGAGGAGAATTTCTTACAAATTGTTAGAGGCAAGTCTTGCCAACTCCAGAGGATCTGTCCCCCGCAAAAGACAAAAGCTAGTGTGTCTCTTTCATACAGCAATAATTTATACCTTTGATGCGCAAGTGGTGTAAAAGTGAGAATCTAAACCTTTTCCTTCCCGAAATATGAGACGCAATGCAGCAATGAAGTTATCTACTGAATAATTTATCCTTCTGAAAAAAACAAAAATCCTAAACACCCCCTTACCCCCAACAAAACTTACCTTCAAACACAGCTAACAACATATCAGGATTGGTCTTCACATCTTGAATTCTTTGCCATGGTATTAAAAACGGCTCTTTGTTCATTATCCTTGAAGGGTTGGCATTAGCCGGATCATAAAACTTGACAGGGAGAACATTGAATTCAATTAGATGTATATAAGCTAGCCAAGCCAGGCAGCGGTCGCTTATGGTAAGGCGTTCTGCTATTATCTTTTCATTAGCTGATTTTAAAGCGTTCTGTAAAGGTAAAGAGACAAACAGGGTTATATTTTTGATTGACATGCTCTATATAGGAGAGCAGTATATTTTGAGATCTGAAAATGAGAGAAACAGAACATGTGGTTTCTACATTCTCAAAGGCTCTCAAGATGACAGAAAGGTATCCAAAAGACAGACCTGGAACCAAGTCTCTTTACTCATGCAAGGAGTACAAATACACATAAGGCAAACATGTGATATGACAGTTACTCTTGAACCCACATGCAACACTGAATAGCATAATACTACAGGCTTCGAGGATGACAATGATGCGGACCTTATTCAGAAGTGTGACCATACAAAAATGGGTTTGGTACTCAGCGCATCTTCTCCCTGCATGTATTCTGTCTTATCTATTTACTTGAAGATAGAGTTACATAGATGTCACCGAGGCAGTAGTACGCCTTGAGGATCTGCCACTAGTGCTGATATGCAAGACTGAAAATAGTTCAGTGTGACTGGCACATCAGAAATAAAGTTTGTGAGGGCTGGGAGTTGAATGAAAATCTGTATTTGATTCCAGAGCATGTGTTCTCCATTCACAATGACACTACAAACAGAACCGTACAACACCATCTTTAAAATAATTTTAGAGCAGACCACCCCCAAGGCATAAAACACCTACCTAATTAAACTGATAGGCAGGGTAGATAAACATGAGTGATTTTTTTTCCAAATTAAAAAAAAAATCAAGTTTTAAATCATTTTTTTTAAAGCTAGCAATAAAATTCCTCCCCTTTAAAAAAAGGTTACAATTAAATCTCATCACAAACATGCTAAACCTGTCCTACATTTACAGTCTCAGAAAAGTAAATTAATGGCTCTAGTCTGTCCAGCCTAACTACCAGCTCTTGCTGGGCTTTCAGTTTCTGTGTTTCAGCAGACTAAAGCCAGATAAGCAAAGAAAGACACAAGCTGGATAGGACTGTTGCTGTTCTGTGCCTGTGGTGGTGGAGAGCTGGGCAAAGCAAGGCAGAGAAATTAGTTAAGACATTGTCTTAAGACAGAGATACAGTATATAGGAAAGGACAGAGACAGTAGTATAAAGGATCAGTGGACTGAACTGGAAAAGAGAAAGGGAAGACATTATTCAGTACACACCACCATCCTATATTCCTCCACACTTTTGCCACAGAAAAACTGTCATGGCTTCTGGGCGTAAGAGAGACCCTATCTGGGAATATTTTGAAGAAGCTCCTTCCTTGGGTAAAAAAGGAAAACGTGTCAAATATAAGCAGTGCAAGGAAGAGATGAGGGGGCTAGCTCCAAGAATGAAACATAATGAAAGCTGTTTATTTGGAAAACATGAGGTGGATGAAAATGTGGATATGTCTGAAGAACAATGTGAAGCAATTGGTTTAGTAACTTCAATAATTCACTTTGCAACGCATCATTCTTCAAGACTCTATGCCTTTTATTTTAAGTGTGATTTAACAAGTAATTTCCCAAGTTGTCTGTTATGTTACATGTTGCTTACCTAAACCTTGTGGCTTGTTAAATTAGTTAAGTAGGTTTAGAATCTATTACCCAAATATCCAGTACAGAAAGCTGCAGTCTGAGAAATATAGAGTGGCCAGTCGCCGCCTGGGTGTCATTTTCTTATTTTGCAGAGGATATGCTCAGTATACTGAAGCCTAAATCCAGAGCCTTAAACAAACTTCAAAGAAATTACTGCTGCATTGCGGATGCTGTCGAAATTTGGAAGGCACATCAAGAGACTCTGAAGAAAGAAATACCTCACTAGAAAGTTAAACTGCAGCCAACAAAGAAGTGAATGGATCAAGTACTAACTCCCGTTCATTTATTTTCTTGCAAACATTCTTAACCCCAGATATAAAAGTAGATGCCTAACTTCTGAAGAAATCATACTGCATAGGCATCTCAAAATCACACCTCAGTTATGCCAGTCATCAGACATTTCAAAGGCTGGAGCAGAACCATTTAAACCGTACATGTTTACTTCTGATGTTTTGAACAAAGTCACTCCCCTGGATTGGTGGAAATCACTAGCCAGGCACTTTGAAACAAGAGTCCTTTCAGTTGCCAAGTCAATTTTTCACAGCAATAGCTTCCTCTCCAGTCACAGAGAGAATTCATTGTTTGAATTCACTAAGAAGTCGACTGAGTTAAAAAAGCAGGAAAACTCATTTCTGTTTCAGTCTATGGATAAAGATGACAGTGGGAATGGGGAAGATGAGAGCTAGTTGTAGAAGAGCTATTGTGTTTGTGTGAAATTTAGTTCTTACCAATCCCAACGTACTGCTGCGGCATCTGCAGCTTGACATAGGTAATGAGTATTGTGTACTATTTCCAAAATTAATAAAAATAAAGCTATCTAAAAAATTACACAAACTATACCCTCCTAGATGTTGTAAAATGGTGTATTGAGATGTAAATTAACATGGTTTAGTGATCAGATTTACACCATTATTTAAGAAATATGAAAAACATCAGTTGAAACCTTAATTTAAATCAATCCACCCAGCTGACAGATTAGGAAAAAGCATTAGAAAACCAGTTTTAAAAGCCCAGATGACTATGGGTATGTTTACACTATTAGTGGCATACCCAGCAGTACAGGATCGAGTTTGCGGATTCAAATTAATGGCAGTGAAGTCTCATTCAATGAAACCCAGAAGTTGACCCTGTTAATCCACCCCAACAAGTAGCATAGTGCTACATCGCTGGGAGGCTATTTCCCTTCGGCGCACCAGACACACTGTGGTAGAGTATATGTTAGGGAGTCAATGGGAGATACTCACGTTACCGTACATAGGTTGCGTATCTCCCATTGACTGCTGCCGAAATCCACAGCCAGTGTAGATCAGGCCTAAGAAAATCCACATGGTGGTAGGCATGAAACATTGAAGTGTGCGACCATTAGAGCCCCCTTTTACTAGGATCAGACATCAATGTTTTGTTTCTCACTTTCAACTGCAAGTGGGTCATGATTAGAGCTAGTATTTTAGGACTTTGCTCTACATTTCACAGACAAGCAGTAAAGGCTTGTCATTGCTGCAATTTTTTCAGCCACAGAAAAGGACCAATAAAATCTTCTATTGCTTATGAAAAGTCAAAAGAAAACAACATGCCTGCATGTGATTTGGTTTTCAAAGATGATGTAAAGGACAGAAAACAGAGGACAAATAAATAATTCCCCCATCACAAGAAGTACCAAACATTTTATAATGGTTCAAATATTTAACACAATATTTTAAAAAAAAATTGTAAAAACTGATATGAAATCATCAACATTAGATTGGCTTGAAAGAGCTTTGGACTATTAAGTTAGAAGAACGACTAAAGATACCTCAGAAGCTGACAATCAATCTATGTTGCTACTTTGCAATACATGTTCCAATTTGTAAGAAAAATTCAGTAAACATTTTTAACAGCCTTTTAGAAACCATTCATGCAATCAAGAGTGTATTCTACTCAAAAATTTTTTGAAAGTTTAAAAAACGTATCAGATGTTGTTGAAACAAATCTGCCGTACTGACATACGCATAAAAGAATCCCTCTAATTGTATCACCTCTAAAGATAAACAGGCCAGCTTTTCTGCAATTGGAGTTACTAGAATTCTAAGCACTAGAAAAAGCTAATTGTTTTAGGCACTTAAATGAAAAAATTATAACCTTAACTAGTGTTTTAGCATCTAGTTTAAAAAGTTAAATGCCTGTAACTTGATAGTCACCTGAAGAAGAGCAAGTGCATTTTGATGTCTTCCTGTAAACATGCTTAAATGAACTCTGTACAGCAGGATCTCCAGCAGCTGAAAGGACAGGAGGTCAGAGTTTTCTTCACCCTCTGTAGTTTCCATTAGGAACTGCAGCATTCTCCCACAGACATAGTCCTTTCCATCAAAAGAGTTTTCCAGGTTCAAAAACTAGACATATTTAATACAAATTTATTTGGGAGAAAACATTGGTACAGTTACTAAGGCTGAAAACTGTAAGAATTATTTCTATTTTATTCACATGAACTATTACTAGTAAATGATTAGGGTTCAAACTTGATGCTTGGTACTTTTTTCTTTTAGATATTACCTTCATGAAATAAAAACACTCCATTCAAATGTTACAGAAGATCAATATTCACAAAAGGCAAAGAATTTCAAGTTAAATTAAGATTTAACATTTAAAAAAGCACTTTGGAAGGAGGGAATACACAACTTTGTTTTAGATATATTTAATCATCAAATCAAGTGCAATACGAACTGGAGCCTGCTAAGAACAGCACTTTCAACTTAACTGAATTTTCTTGCTTTTTATCATAATATTAGATCTTTTTAAAAGTTAAGGCATTAAACTTGATTAACACAGGAAAAGATACCCTCCCTCTGTTGCACACAAATTCACTGATCACGTACAGTATTAGTATATTTTGCACATTATATATAGATGTTTTGAAGTGCATTGTATTATTTTGTTTCTTACCGTCCACCAGATTTGGTAAGTAGGCGCATACTCTACAGCTGTCTCACACATCTCCTGCACCTCCTCCTTGGTTCCTCTTTTTGAAAATAGCTTAAGGTAATGGCACCAAATTTCAGGGTTCTCTTTATTGTTTTCTAGGGCTCGAGCCAGAACATTTAAAGCAGAATCCAAGCACTCAGAGGATGAACTGTGAAGGGAAAAAATGGGCCAATATATTACATCTCAATGTTGGCTTAAAGTGAAGAGTGGACTTAATAACTTTTAGAGCTCTTTTGAGACAGAACATGGAAATGGATCATTTCAGAAGCAGAAATTAGAACTTTTTAACTAAGTGTTTTAATGCTTCTTGCCATTATGAAACTGAGGGCTACAAAAAGATACTGGTATCACACTCTACAAAAGGACGTGAATATCAGCTCCTGGAAGAAAATGCCAGTTAGCAAGATGTGGTTTACAATGGCCTCTGGTATTTTACTATAATTTTTGGGTGAGATTTAAAAGTTACTCTGACTCAAAAGAAATGGAAGAAAAAAGTAACATTTCAAAAGTTAAATAAAGCAAGAAGTTGGATTTCACTTTTTGGCAAGATGTTATCTTTCATATGCAGCACACATGGGCTATTACTCTTTACTGCTGACTGGAATATGTCATGTTACTTCACTCATTTACACTTAACCAGTTTTAAACTGCAACTTCACCCCTCCCCCCTTTTAGGGGTAATTAACTACCCACTACATTTAAGTGATTCAAGTATTGTTTGCACAGAACTGCCAATCAAGTGATGAACTGCATACTTGGGTCCCACTTTATAAGTGCCAAGTAACTTCCATAAAACTACAGATTCTCAGGCCAGCTTCATTTATTCTATTTGAGGGAAGAATGTATTTAGGAATTATTTTATACAGACCTAAATGATTGTATATATGCTTTCCAAATGTTTATTCATGAGATTCAAAAGAAAATTTTAAAAGTTTGTGTGTTTGTTTGACAGGGCCATCCCTTGGGCAGCCCGGCTTGCCTCTGAAGGCAGCTGGGGGGAGGCAGCATGGAGCCCACTGTATTGCGGGGCCGGGTCAAACACCCTACTTGCCTTGAGGGATGGCCCTGGCTTTTGGTTTTGTGCACAGATCTATGAAATTACTTATAGACAATCAGACTTTCCATGCCTCTCACCTAATCAAAAACACTGCAAATCTACTATGGATTTAAATTTAAACATCATAAGTGGCCTAGTCACCTTTGAACAGTAAGATCACCAGGGCTATGATTACACTGGCAAGTTAGTTCAAATTAAGGAGGCTTAATTCAAACTAATAAATTTGAACAGGGCTTCAGAAATAAGGCTTTAATTAGAACTAACTAGTTCGAATTAGCCAATGTGGCCATATTAATTCGAACTAATTTCTTAGTTCGAACTAACCGGCCATTGAAATGAATGGGGATCGCTAATTCCAACTAAGCAAATGCTATGAATGGCACTTGCTTAGTTCAAACTAACTTTTTCTAGTTTGAATTAAGCTAATTCGAACTAACTAAAATTAGTTTGAACTAATTAGCTCGAACTAATTCGAACTAATTTTAGCAAGTGTAGACATAGCCCAGGAGACTTGTGTCTAAAGGAAGTTCCATCCTTCCAACTGATATTCCTTCCCCTGCAGCCCTCAAAACATCTTGTGTCCATATTATTGATGTCTGCAGGGGACATTGAGAGTGCTAGTGCTCTACAAAGTAACTAAACAATTTCTGATTAAAATTCCATGGACAAGTATATGAAAATTTGATAGAGCTTTCTGGCCCTAGCAAGTTGCCAATGAAAATTTGTTACCTAAGCTGTTGTTTCCAACTCAGTACTGCGGTTCCCTTATAGATATTTAAAAACTTGCAGGACCTCAACAACCAAATACACAACCCAATTAAATGCAACACCAACAACAAAAACCCCCACATACACACCAACCTACTCAGGACACCAGGTTCAAGAGAGGCACTATAATTTGTACAGTTCTGCAACATTATTCAACTACATAAAGTTTGAATATGTATCTAACCCAATCTGGTTTTTTAGAACTATAATTTGAACATACTGATTTTTTTGCATATTAGGCCACAGCCTAAGGTTTTAGTGTAAAGAATTGGCCTGTTTCAAACTGCATAGCTGCACAACGTATGCTGTTAGTCAGCCACCAGACATTAGTAATTATCTAAGTTTATATGATTTCTATGTTTAGTTTTCACAGAAATCATTCCTGAAAACCCAGAATCACACAGATAATTGGAAGCGAATAGAAGCAGCACTGACAGGAAATTATTAAAAAGCTTGGAGAAGAATATTGCAGTTTCCTAATGGCTGTTTCTGCCACTTTCTTTACTCACACTGTAACCCCACTGTTCTTTCTGGTAATAGCTGTGGTCCAGGATCTTTAGTATTTCCTCACTGGTTGTTCAGGTTAAGATTTCTTTCCAAAATAAAAGTTCATCAACCTACTGTACCCTACTTTGGCAAATCTCAGAACACAGAGGCTGAGAAAAATTGGCTATTACTCTGGACTCATCAAGCAGGTCTGCAAAATACTGCCTCTTAATTTGCTCTATCAACTGCTCCTAGGCATTTTCAGCAAGATCACTAATGAGCCAGTGGATAATATTCTTTAACAGTGATGATTTCTACCACTTGAATTTATTATTCCTCTTTTCTGACTAAGGGAAAAAAATATTGCTGCTTGTGTTTGGTTTTATTGGCTCATACTTTCACTTACTAGCACTGGAGAACAAATGACACATATTGTGGCTGTACACGTTCCATAGTCACATCAAGACAACAATCCAAACAATGGTATAGCAGTCTTCTAATCTTCCTTTCTGTTTAACTTGATCTAAATTATTACCATCTTCAGCTGAATGTCTTTATAAAAGTCATTCCAGTGTAAAAAGTGAGAACTGTTGATATTGGTACTGGAAGTCTCTTGCCCTCTTCTCCAGCAAGGGGCTTTCAGCTGAGTGTCTTCCTGCAGCAGGGAGTCCCTCTGCTAAAGGACCCTGCAAGAGCAGAGGGCAAAAGCTCCCAGTCCTAAAAACAAGATCAGCTAAGTCCTAGACCAATAGATAAGATGGAGGTGGGGATTTTAAGTCTCATTTAATAGTCAAGCAGAAAATAAAATAAAGAAATTAAAAGGCATACTGATGACATTTTTTTCCCCAAGTGATCATGGCTTCCCTATGAACTTTTCATAGTTTGGGAAGCACTGATACAGAAGTTGTGGTTCACCATGTTTCCTCATTTAAATCAACTTTGTATCCATTGTTCAGATTATAATTACAGTCACCACAGAACACTTAAAATTCTCAATCTTATCATTAACTAAATTCAAAGTCATGATTCCAAAAGTAGTAACTCCAATACTGAAATGTGATTTTATTGAATTCAGTAAAAACAATGGTACCTACCTGTAACTGGTGTTCGAGATACGTTGCTCATGTCCATTCTAATTATGTGTGCACATGCCATGTGCACAATCCACCAGAAAGTTTTCCCCCCAGAGTACACTGGAGTCTGCTGTAGAGCACCCTGGAGTCACACCTCTATGGAGCTCTCAATAGGGCTCTGCCAAACCCTACTGCTTGCTTCCTTCTTGCCGGCAAGTCCGACAAAGGGGAAGATAGGCGGGTACTGGGATGAACGTGAGCAACACATTTCAAAGAACACCAGTTACAGGTAAGTAAGTCTTTTCTTCGAGTGCTTGCTCATGTTGATTACAATTAGGTGATTCCCAAGCCTTACCTTTGGAGTAGGGGGTCAAGACCTCACATATCCACAGACTGAAGGAATGCCCTACCAAATGCGGTGTCCTCTCTTGCTTGCTGTGTCAAGGCATAATGTGACATCCAAGTGTATATTGATGATCATGCCATCGTTCTGCAAACATCCTGAATCAGTAAATGCACCAGGAACGTTGCCGATGAAGCTTGCACTCTTTTGGAGTGGCGGGGTGGGCTCTTATCACCAGAGCAATCACCTTTGCTAAACGGTTATATTCTCTGATACGAGCTGTAATCCACAATGATATGCGTAATGATGAAACTGGCTGCCCCTTCATCCTATTGGCCACTGCCACAAACAGCTAGAGAAATTTTCTGAAAGGGTTAGTCCTTTCTAAGTAGAACATTAGGGCCGTTCCAATGTTGAGTAAGTGCAGTCTATGCTCTTTAATACTTGTATGTGGCTAAGGGCATAACACTGGCAGGAAAGTATCCCGGTTTGCATGAAAATGGGAGACAAAAAATAACTTTGGCAGGAAAGGTAGATGGGGACAAAATTGTACTTTGTCCTTGAAGACACTTGTAGGGTCGCTTGGATGTTAGCGCTCAGAGACCCTTCTGGCCGAGGATATGGCAATCAAAAAGGCCACCTTCCAAGAAAAGCCGAGTAGTGAAGAGAAAGCCAGAGTCTTGTAAGCACCAAGTTGAGATCCCATTGGACAACTGGGGAGCGCTTTCATGGAACAACCTGTCCAACCCCTTCAAGAACTGCTTGACTAAAGGTTTAGCGAAAATAAAGCCTCCAGCCTTGCCAGGATGGAACACCAAAATGGCTGCCAAATGGACCTTTACCAACAAGCTCAACAGCCTTTGTTGTTTCAAGTTGAGGTAATCAATTACCAGCGTAACATGCCCGCAGGAGTGAGGTGTGTCTGGCTTCTGCCCCTGAGAAGTGCCTCCACTTCGCCTGGTAAGTAGCTCAAGTAGAGGGCTTCCCTGACTTACTATGAGCACCCCAGTTCCCTGATATTCAACCACTGAGGTTCCACGCTGTGAGGTGTAGCATCTTGAGGTCAGAGTGCTGGAACTTGCCCTAATCTGGGGTGAACAAGTCTGGGAAGAGTGGCAGGGTGAGTGGTGTTTCAATGGAGAAATCGAGTAGTGTCATGAACCAGTATTGGCAGGCTCACGTTGGGGCTAACAAGATCACCATGGCCTTGTCTTCTTTGACTTTCTCCAGCCCTTTGTGAATGAGAGGGGTCGGTGGAAAGGCATAGAACCGTTGCTCCTTCCATGGGATAAGGAAGGTGTCCATGATGGAACCAAGCTGTGTCCTTGATAGAAGCAGAACTTCTTGCATTTCTTGCTGATCTACCATACAAGTCTGTCCACCTGGGAACTGCCCCACCTCCAGAACACATTGAACAGTATACCTGGGCGAACTGACCACTTGTGGGTTAGGAAGGTACTGTTGAGATTGTCTGTAAGAGTGTTTTGGTGCCCCAGAAGGTATGATGCCACCAAGTGGATCAACTGAGCGATGCAGAAGTCCCATGGGCTGAAGGTTTCTCTGCATAGGGAGAGGAGCAAGCTCCACATTATTTGTTTTTATAAACTATTGCTGTTGTATTGTCAGATGGTCTTGGAAGTCCTGGCATGCTGTCGTACTGTCCGAAGCGCTCTCACAATGTGTGATATCTGGTCTGTCTGGTTCCATAGGTCCTGAGGTTGCCCAAATGGGTGCCCCAATCCATATCCGATGCATCTGTGACCAGGCACACCAAAGGTTGGGAGGAATCACTTGCAAAGCAAAAGAGATCAGTTTCAGTGGCCATCACAGGCAGGAAGAAGGAACTGAGGAGGGGAGAGTTGGCGGAGCACTATATAGAGCACTATGGAAGTGTGATTCCAGGAAACTCCACAGCCAGTCCTGGGGTATTCTGGGGGAAAACTTTCCAGCAGATCATACACATACACCTAAGCTGGCATCAACATGATCAAGCTCTCGGAGAAGAACTGATAGTTACACCAAAGTATACATAATACAAACCCACACAATGGGGGTAGGGGGAAACTGAACCATAGTTGTGGTTATCTATTCTAAACATGCATTTCTAAAGACTAAATTTCTTGATTTTTTTATTTTTCCAAGAAATATGTAAAAACCCCCAAAAACTAGAATATGCAGGCTATTTGAAGGTTTAACCACTGAAATACTCATTTATACATGTGCAGGCTTGCACATACCTGGATAATTACTTTACATACTTGATTTAGTAAATTGAGATTGCATATAATGCTATTTTCACTTCACTACAAGCCATTATTGGCTCCCAAATTATTAAGGCATAAATTCCTCACTGAAGATTACACACATACCAAATCTGAAATGGTAAAAGAAAAATCATCATTTTTGACCTCAAGCGTGGAGAAAAATGTTCATGTGCTGATGGCAAAGAATAAACTAAGTTCTGTCTATGATCTCCAGAATTATTCACATTTAGATAGAAAATTTCATCTTGAAGGATATATCTAAAAAAAAAACAAACCCTGAAAAGGGAAGCTTATTAAATATTTAGAGTGTAGTAGTACCCCAAGGGCTGAGTCAGAATGAGGAGTCTCTTTTGCTATGGACTGTAAAAACACACATGAAGAGACAATCCAATTCCAAAATAGTGAACCGTTTAAGGAATTTAGAACAAAACCATCTACTGAACCATAATTACCAAGTTACTACTGATGTTGATTATCTAAATCTAATCAGCAAAGGAAAATGGAAAAACAGGTACTAAGAATTCCAAAAGGCAAGAAAATTAGGATATGGGAAATCCACTGTAGTTAGGTTATCATTCACCCACATACTCAATGTGGATTAAAAACTGCAAAATACCCAATAGTTTTTACTTTAGTGCAGAGGTCCCCAAACTGTGGGGCATGCCACCAGAAGGGGGTGTGGAGGAACATTTGAGGGGAGAGCTTCCTGAGCCTAGGCCCAGACCCCATGGGGGAAGAGGTGGCCCGGGAGTGAGTTCCACCCAGCCCTGCTCTACCCTAGTCCCACATGCCCAGCCACAGCCCCTCCTGTTGCATCCCTTGGCCCATCCTCAACCTCCAGTTCCAGCTCACAATCACAGGCCTGCTCCCAAACTCAGCCAATTATCTTTTTAAAAAACAAAAACAAAAACAAACACACACACACACACACACACACACACACACACACACACACAATCTAAGAAGCATGGATGTAAAATGTTTGTGGAGCACTGCTCTACTGGGTGGTCTTAAGGAATCTTGAGTACAAGCTGTTTTAGCATGCCATCCCAAGCATTCTACAGACAGATTTAAATTCAGTCTTTCCCTCTATCGTGCTTATTTCAAGGTAAAAATGCACAGAATTGGACACATTTAGTTCACTGTAATCTTATAAACTGTACATTTTTAATGCAATTACTCCGTTACTAGTTCTCATTTCAACTACGTCTCTGAAATAAAACCTGTCTGGAGCTGAAGTGTAAATATAATTTATTACTCATGCACTGGACTGTGTACAGCAAGAGATCTAATCTGAAGTTTTTTCTAACTGCTTTTAAGGTAGTTGTGGTTTTTTCAAAGAAACAAAGGGTCCTTTGACACCAGGAAGGAAACCTGATTACAGTAGCACAGGTGAAAAGACTCAAACAAAAATATAAAAGGGCAATAGATTTGTTTGCATATAGATAAGAACCTACCCTTCGTTTTGACTCAAGTACTTGTATGCAAGTTTAATCCAAAGCTGTACATCACAGGGGTTTTCAAGCACACTCGCCTCCAGGTTAGAAATGTCATCTGTCTCATTTGTGAAATATCTCACATCATCAGGAGTCACAACAGTATCCAGAGCTGGAACATTTGTTTTGTGTTCTACCGGATGGGCTGCAAGAATAAAGTGTCTCTTTTCAGCATGGAGATTATCTTACAGCGGAACTTGAATTTACTAGTCAGATATTTAAGATGAGGGCAAATGCTAAACAGATTTCCCAAGTGATTGTCAGGATACCTTTCAAATATAACTACCACCCACCCACCATATTTAAAGAAAGGTAAAGCTACTCTCTCCTTAACGCAGGAAAGAAAAGAGTAAAAAGTATAACCTGACTTTACTTCAAATGTGGAAGCAGGAGAAGTGATAGAAGGCTGTTTTTGCAGGATCATAGCAGGTATGGACAAGTAATAGGGCAGCATAGTGCAAGGTAGAGTTCATAAAAGAAAGTTAATCTGAAAGCAAGTCTGATTCTCTGAAGATCAGTGCTTAATTTGTGCCAGGGCTGAGCCACAGCACCTCTAGGCTTGGCAGTTCATAGTCCCCTGCACTTCTGGGCCTGCTGTGTCAGTTATGAAAAAACTTGGTTGAGCCCCAAACACTTTCATTACAAATTAAGTACTGTTGAAGATCCTTCTTGGAAGAGTCACTCTTGGGATTTATGCCATCTGCACAAATCATGTGGGAAACCCCCCTAATTGACTTTTGACATCCTGAAGCGCTGTAAACTAGTTCAAAAATTGGGCCCTGCTAAGCATGTTCTAACTTTAGATGTTCCAGAACAGTCTAGCAAGTTCTTTTGGAGGAGAAGGAAATAAGAGCTCCACTACACCTTTAATTATGTATTTTTAAACGGATACACATAAAGTCAATTATCTAGAACAAAGTACAGCAAGTGTAGAGCAGGTAGTTAAAATGTTTTTATGTGGAGGACGTAAAGGGGTCAAACGCTGAAGCAAATTCGTTCTTTGTATGTGACTAAGTGCTTGCAACCTTTTTCTTCCAGTATTAGTTATTTCTATTGCACACCACAATTTTGCCTTACCGTATTTAATAGGCCCCAGGGATTGCTCCTCCTCACTGCTGCTGCTATCTAAAACAGGTTTTCTCCAGTACTTAGGTCTCCATTTCCTTTTGTCTTTCCAAGTTGTAAATGGAGGTGCTGTAGCCAATGAGAATAGAAATTACTGTTTGCTTTTGCAACCATAAACCAATGTATTTTTGTTCAAAGTCTGTCATTTTAGGTAAAATTGTCAGAAGCATTTAAGTGGCACAGAAGTATGTGATCCATAAGCTTCCATTAATACTCCTGAATGCACAAGTCACTTTTGAAATTTACACCCTATAACAAAAGCTTAAAGACAACACCATAACCATATGTCTCAGTGCAATAAAGTGGCAGTAAATAGATTTTGTCTTCACAATACTATTGTAAGAATTTGTCACTCTCCTATGTACTACATGATTAACACCATAATACCACATATTCTGATGTTTTATTACAAATATCAGAAAGTTACTTACTGTGACCTTTACTCTCATTGATATTGCTAACAAGAAGAACAGCCATCTGATCCACTGACATTCGATCTCTGTTCACACCAAAAAGTTTTTCGACATATTTTTCTACAATGAGACCAAGGTAATAGTTTAACTAGATTTAAGTATGTGTACCATTTGTGAAATATTAAACAGAATAATCTCAGCAGAAATCCTAATGACCACCATTATTTCACTGATGATTATTTCAAGCTAATATGCTTATCTAGTATGGCTGGATATATAACTCAGGAATTGCAAAAGCTATATGGGACCATTTTATCCACCCCTGAAATTATTCCTGAGGTACATTTTCTAGTGCTTTGGTCTAGTCTACATTTTTTAAAAGGGGGTTTCCACTCTGTGCTTTCTAAACTACTGCTACAGCTAATTAGATCCTCACAAACAGTTAAGTTCTGTCTGATTTTTCCAGTCTGACTTTGTTACTTTCATCCCAGTACTCCTCAAAGATGCCAAAGAGGCAGTAGGCTGCATGGGGGGGGAAGTAACATAGAAGTTCAGAACTTTCCCCCGACTTCAAACCCCAACTTAAGTTCTTCGCTTTGCATTTGCTTAAGAGATCTGGAAAAGTGAAACTGAATAGCACATATCCACTCTCCAAATTGGGTTAAATATAGTTATCCTACATGATGAAAAATATTAGGTTTTCCAAATCTATTTATAATACATCCAACATGATGGCAGGGGGAAAAAAACCACACACAAATATAATGATGAATCTAAATAGGGTAAGAAATCAATTTCTCTACTGAACCCTAGTCCTTCCCTCAAATTTACATTAATAGTTTCACAAGACATTGTTCTCCAAAACTATACCTAGATAAAAAATGGCACCTAGCACAATAGTTTCTTAGTCAAAGAATGATATAGATTATATAGTTTTTAAAACCAGCCATTTATTTCAGGCTTTTGAAAGGACAAAATAGATGTACCAACAGAGATAATTCATGTAATATACAAGAAGTTTTGCTTCTTTTTCTATTTCAAAGATATGTACACTAATATGCCATTATTAAGATAAAAACATTAATATTTAGAATATTCTAAACAGGTTAAAGTTGGATGGGTAAATGGCAAAATTACAAAATCATCATTTTTAATCTCAAGAGATCTGGGCTTAAATAGGACTGATCTCTAATGAAGAGGAGTTTGGCTGTCTCATCCTAGGTCCCAGCAGATATATAAACTTCAGCAAAAAAAGAATTACCATTTCATCTAGTCCTTTGTGTCTGGATTGTGGAGGAAGCTTTCCTGGCGCCTAATCACATTATGCCTGGCCCTACCAAGTTCCATTAATAAGCATATTACTCCATTAAGTCACATATATCATGAAAAAAAGGAAGCTAAGAAAAGTTCTCCCTCTCCCTTAGGAGATCTTGTCTCCTTCATTTCTTATCTGAATGACATGGACAGTTTTTTCTGAATTAAAAAAAAAATGCAGGAGTTACTGTCTACTATTGAGAAATTTTCTATGGACTAAAATGATTTTCCATTTTTCTATAAAGTAACATTTTATAATATATACAATGACCACTAGAAACACAATAATGATTCTTTAATTCAAGAACTCTAATGGAAATAAAAGCCATCCTTTGAAAAACAAAGACCTGTTGCAATGCTGATTTCCTCATCCGTGCTTTTCTCTGAACAGCCAATCAAAGCTAAGTTGTAAGCAAGAATATCCTGAAACAATTGCTTTCGGTTAAGAGTGCAGTCTTTCATGTGCTGCCTAAAAAACAGAAAGAAGTTTAAAAAGGATTCCCAGACAACAAAACATTACCACAGTATAGATTTAACAGTAGGGCCAATATCAGCAGGAGTTACTTAAACCCCACTAAAAAAACTAAAATGAAAAAAAATGTTTATGGAGCATAATGTGTAAGAGGCCCTGATTTCTACTATTAAAAATGTTATGTTTTAAGGCCTTGCCTAAACACAAAGCTTGTAATGAAACAACTAAATTACTTCCAATTCACACCTTTTGTTATTTCATTGCAAACCTATGTGTGGACCCACACTCCAAAAATACACGTGCATTGAAGTAATAAAAAGGTGCCACTTAAAATCAGTTTTATCTTAGTGCACATTTGTGTAGACCAGTTTAGACATCATAGGTATATAGCCTCATCACATTGTATAAGGAATGGATGTGCACTGCTTCTAGTAAAAAGAAGGACAAGCCTAACATAAAACAACTGGGCTTGTTCATATGACATTCCTCCAAAACAGAACAGGAGTTGGGTGTCTCATGCCTTCGTGTACTGGTAGGAGGGCTCCTCACAAAAATAATCGAGCTGCTACATATCCAGAGCCATTGAGTGAATCTCTACTTTAAAAAAGTCAGATCAACCATTTGACAGGTTCCAATGGATCAAGCTGCATGGTAAGCTACCGACAGCTGGCCAATGAAATTCCAAGTAAACAGGCCTTTGTTAATACAATAGATAAAACTAGTGATGAGGCTTCAAATTACATATATTTTAAATGTAATTCTTCCAAAGCTTAACATTATATATCATAAGTAAAATAAATTTAGAGTAAAGATTTTCCTAGCAGTTTTAGACTGGTTTCTCGCATTACAATAGGATCTTTTATTACATAATTGCACAGTACACCATGCTAGAGATACACTGCTAACAGAATATAATTTACAGTGAGCTACATGTTGTGTTTCGTCATCCACTGTCACATACGGTAATAAAAGACCCTGCTGTAATTATGATACAAGAGAATTCCCACTTGGATACAAAAGAACCTAAAAGGACACCTCCACAGAATCTCAAATGTAATGGTGAACAAAATCCTCAAAAAACCTCAATTGCTTTGTTTTTCCAAGTTGAGACATAAGAGGTGTCCCTTCAGGGCTGGCTGGGGTTGGCATACTGATTGTCTTCCTGCCAAGTGAACTTCCAAAAGCAACATATAATAATATGAATGGAAAGCTATAGCACATCATACCGACAGACTTTCTTAAGAATCAGAGATGTCTATTTTAGTTTCTTGGTGGCAGTAACCTCTACAACAAAGATTTAGTGCAAATGTACAAGGTTGAAAGGGACTCACCACTGACAATCATCATCATTACAAGTGCCTGTTAAATCAAAACGGCAGAAACACTGTTTTGGCTCAATCATATTGCTGTACGATACTGAACTGAGGTAAAGCTTTTCCTTGGTTCGAAAATAGGGGCTAAACCTAAAGAAAAAAAGTTACATTATATGAGTTCCTGGCAGACAAACAGAAAAGGTGTTTTTTTAAAGAAATAAATCAATCAAAAAGTAAAAGTGAACTGTTTCTGAAACACTGACTAGAGTAGAAATGCAGTTGACAACATAGAAGCAATTCTCTCAGTATGTATATATTTCTACTACAGTGACTTGCTCTCCTTTCAGACACTGAACCCCAATACCTGTACAATGGGGAATTAATACACATATTGTAGGGAGAGTTACATGCTGGAGTTAAGATCTAATGGAAACCTGGGAAACCTGTGCCTTGGCAATTACTTAATTAGCATCAAGCAGAGCAGATTGCTGGGGATTAACTAACCTCAGAAGCCAGGGTATTAAAAGCTCAATATCAGAGAGCATCCAGAACAGGTGCATAGAAAGTCAGTCTTACAAGCCAGATTTTTTTGGTGGTTACTCTTTATATAATTTTTGTCAATTTCTAGTTTGGTAAACAAGTCACCCTTTAATATTCTGTACTACATTAAAAGCACAGCAAAGCTGTTCCTACAAGAATGTTATCCTTCAGCTTATGACTTCCCATTGTATTACAATGCTCTAATAAAAAACATCTGCAGCAAGTTGTAAATTTAGGAGCAATGTAATATACAAGCTAATATAAAACAAATATAAGGCATACTGGCTGCACTGCTTACATCTTAAATAGAATTCATATATAGAACAAGAGTGCCACAAAATTTAGGTCAATCTTGTTGCACCAAAATGGGACCCTATATGTAATGATGAAGTAATAATTAAGTCTCTAGAGTTAAGCTTCCTGTTTGAAGCAGAAAAATATTTTTAAAAAGATCTTTGCTTAAAGAAAATTAGGTTTGTTAGGTGCTGTGCTAAAAAAAAAAAAAAAAAAAAAGTTTACATCTCTCTCAGATGTTTAAATGTCAAATCTTCCAAACAATGGAATCACAAGCTAAGATTACCAAATCTGTTCTGAAGCCAAACTTGTCTTTGGTGTTACACAACTTATGAGAAGAAACAGAGACAACACTTATCCATTCACAAAAAAGCCACACACAATTAGTCTAGTCTTCATACCTGTACGATTTAAAAACTAGAAGGGGACTATGATATGGTCCAAATGGAAATGGCTTCACTTCAGTTTGTTTACTTTGTGCTGTAACATCCACGTCCACCAAAATTTCCTAGGACACAAACATACGTTTAAAGAACTGTAATACATAAAAACCCAGTCCTCATAATAAACCAAACAACTATAACGTAATTACATTTTAAATATTTAAAAAGGTGGTGAGGACAAGTTTACCTGACCACATAAAAAGTCTTCTTTAGAAGTCATAATGGCAGTACTTTTTATAAGCAGCTCTTTCAAACTGTCAGCTTTTGCATAAAGTTTTTTCAGTTCATCAATATTCAACCCAAGAAAAAGTTCAGGTTCCTCCACTGCTTTTTTAGAAAGTTTGTTTATTTCTTGTTTGGGGGTGTCCATGTGCTTAAGATTGGGTTTAGTAAAAGAACTTGATTCTCTGAAAGATCTCCTTCTTTCTCTGTTTGAGTTTGACAAAATTTCATCGTCAAAATAGTTTTCTTCACTGTCTAGGGTTAGTTTGTCTTGTGTAAGGTCATGTAGTGATGGCTGAGGTAATGAAAATTCAGATTCCTCTTCTACATTTGAAGTAATATTTGGTTGTTCCTTAATTTGAAGTGCATGGGCCTCTTTAAGTTTTTGAATCTTTAAGGCATACTCATACTCTAGTTGCTGTAGTCGTTTCTTCTCCAATGCAATCAATTCTGCTGAATGTTTTTTTGGACTTGATGCAGGGGATTGATCCAATTTCAACATTTTGCTTGGCTACAAAGAAAAAAAAAAGTCCCTTAATATCGTCTCTTCACATATACTGAAATATTGACAAAAGGGAAATGAAACAGGGTAAAACATTTGACTCAGCTTATAAGTACGTATTTTAAACTCTTGCCTGAAAAATTTAAACAGCAGGAAAACCACAACATAATTTGCCACAATTCCACTGGAATGTTTGCTGGTTTTTCTATTAAATTAGTCTACACCACTGTATAAGTTTTTAACCCACACATTTGGTTACCAAAGTTTAAAGGTAAAAATGCAAAGCAAATAAATATTAAAAAAGGAAAACAAAGAAAACGTATTAAAAGTTGTCTCGAATTGTCTCAGAGCCTTGTTTTTTCTTCAAAATGGCCTTCCTTCAGCTTGTTTTTCAGATTATAAACATCAGATACATACTTACTAGTCTCTGCTAAACAGCCTGGGCAAAATCTTTAAAGGAGCTGAATAGTGATGTCAACAAGATGCAGAAATTCCACCCTATATAGCTCAGGTCAGAATCCTATTACATCACCATTCATTTTCTCCAGCAAATAGATGGAAGCAAAACCCTAACAGAAAAGAGTTCTGGAACAAGATTTAAGACTGCATACATATTACAGCATAGGAGATGTATAAAGGAAAACTTACTTTTCTTCACAGTTCACCTTTCAAAATACTTTTCCATTTGAATTTCTACTTGAATATTCTGGAATCTAAAATTTATTATTGCTTTTTGACTAAAGAATGGTGCAAGTTAATATGAGTGACTTACTCCAAGGTGATCTTGTTCCAGTTTTCGTTTTCCAATTTCTTTACTTGCCACTGCTTTTGCTCGAGCGAGCTCTTCTCCATATTTTAATGCCAGAGCTTTCTTCACGGTAACTCGTTGTTGAACTTTGTGTATCTGAAAAAAGAAAAAAAAAATGTTAGTACTTCAAGAAAATGTGCACTTTCTACAAATAAAATGTTTCATTTGACAAAGACACAGCTAAGTGATTAATATGTTACCAAGTACAAGTGAAGCCATGTGCTTCCAAGAACTGAGTTTACATGACTCTAAAAATATAAAAGGTATATAGTGATAGAAAAGAAATGGAACAATTTTTGACAGAAGTTCAGACATACTTGCTCCTGAAGCTTCTTCAAAAACACCCTATTAACATTCAGAATCTTTTCAGTTGCTTGCAGTTGCTCAGCAAGTTTAGTAATCTTATTTTCAGCAATTCGAACAGATTCTCTCTTCTTTGCTTCTTGCTGCAGAAGATGTTTCAAAACAGATTCATCCTTCATTAACAGAAGTCTAAAAATTAAAAAGTTGATTTAAGAAACACATTCTTCCAAAAAAACAAAAACAAAACCAGGACTGCACAGGAGTTACAGGCTATCTATCACTCTGACCCAATCTTTTAAAATTGTTGCAACAGCCAGCCAGCCACTTTTATAGCACCTTTCATTACATTCACTCAAATCATTCTGTAAACATTAAGTCTATAACATCCCAAGAGCTAGGCAAGCATGTGCATTACAGCTGGGTAATATAGGACAAACATGCTGGATGTGCAGATTTAGCCAATGACATCATTTTAAATAAAGTAGTCAGATGAGAAAATGGCAAATCTTCAAAATATTTTGATGGTAGTTTTAGATGTTTACGGGCACTAAAAATTCTGCTGCAGTTTCTGCAGCCTGGCCTTCTTCTCAGGCAGGATCATAGTTCAGCTGAGGATAAGCAGATGCAGAATGAGAACTTGGGGCAGCAGAGGTTGACTGAAAACAAGAAGCTGCTGCTTCAAAAAAAGCAGCGCACTTAGAGGCAGGAGGGACTGGGGAAGAGAAAAAATGGTACCTGACACTAAACCCGGAACAGTTCATTTGCGGGCCTAGAACAGAATTTCAAATTACAAGAGCAGGAAAGAGGGCTGTTGAGCAATGTTCCCTCTAAGGTTTGGCGGCTTGTGTGCAAAATTTTCAAGCCATGTGCAAAACTTTTTCTGAATAAAATTTGTGTGTAAACTCACACGACAGAAATTATAGGCATTAATTGAAGTTAAAGTGATTGTAAATAGAATTAATTAATTGTGTTTAATTCAATTTGAATGAATTTTGAATTGAAATTTAATTTTAGAAAGGTTTTTATTTAAATTAAAAGCTTTTTAAAAAAGAAGGAAGGAAAGAAAGGAAGAAAAAAGGGAAAAAAACAAAGAAGAAAGAGAAAGAAAAAAGAAGGAAGAGAAAGAAGAAAGGAAGGAAGAGGAAGAGAGAAAAAGAAAAAGGAAGAGAAAGAAGGGAAGAAAAAAGGAAAGAAAAAAGGAAGGAAGAGAGAGAAAGAAGAAAAAGGAAGGCAAAGAAAGAAAAAGAAGGGCAAGAAGGAAAGAAAGAAACAGAGAAAAAAAAAAAAAAAAAAGAAAGAAGCAGAGAAAAAGAAAAAAGAAAGAAAGAAAGAAGCCAAGGCTGCTGGCAGCGGGGACCCGACCGTGGCCCCGGGAGGCCGCCAGCAGGGCAGAGCAGACCCCGGCATTGGAGGCTGATCCTGCCCCATGCCAGGAGGCTGAGGCTGTCGGCGGAGTGGAGCCGACCCCGGCCCCGGCCTGGGAAGTCGAGGCGGCTGGCAGGTGCGAGCCCGGAGCCCACCCTGGCCATGGCCACCCTCTGCCCCGGCCATGTGGGGCAGGCAGGCCCTCGCACATGCCTCAGCCCTGAGCCTGCCTGTTCCGCCTTGGGGGCACGGAAGGCCAGCCCAGAGGCTGGGCTCAGGCTGGGTTCCCGGGGGTCTGGAGGGGGCGGGGGGGGAGGCTGCACGGGGGTCCCTGAGTGCTGCGCAGGGGTAGTGACAGCCACTATGCGGCCACGCACCCGCACAGCTTAGAGGAACATAGCTGTTGAGTACTCACACCCTCCACCACCATAATTTGTGGCAGTGTGGAATGCAGGAAGAGGAATCTGGAAGGGGAAGTTGAAAGAAAGAAGGAGTACAGGAGAATATTCAGCGTTTACCGTACCAACTACAATGAAAATAGCACTAATCCTCCATTTTATTTTGCTGGTGCCTGTGATGTGGCCAGCAGGCCTACAGACTACTGTGCCACTAGGAGGGAAGAGGGGAAAGATGAAACCTGAGTGTCACACCCTAAAGAATTAAATACAAGTCTCCAAAATGCCTAGTTTAATAATAAGGGGTTTTTGGCTTTTTTGGGGGAGAGGAGGAAACAGAAGCATCCTTAAAAAGAAACAGAAGTGTATTTATGGTGGTAAGTGCTTTTACCTCATCAGCTTTTATACTATTCGGCTACACAGAACGAATGCAGTTTCCTTTTCAATAGAACATAAAATTGATAAATGGACTGAAGAGCGATTCCCAACAGTATTCACAAACAAGACAATATAGTCATTTACACATGTAATATGGATATGGTGCTGTCCAATCACAATGGTGACATTACATCACACTCCTTTTGTAAACCAGTAAGTGACAACTCATTGTGTTTAAGTTACATATTCATTTGCCCCTTTTAGCCCCCTCTGCAACCTCAGTGTGGTTTACAGCATACTGAAGAACTTACTTGTGCTTCTTAAGTTTTGCTTCCGCTTCAGTAACTTGTTTTGTTACTATTGCTATTCTACCAACCCCATCAACTTCACCATCAGAGTTTGCAGGAGATGAATGGCTCTTCAGTGGATCAGATTTAATTAAACGTTGCTTCTCTCGACTAAAACAGACAGTAAAAAACAAAACACATGGGATATCCGGCAACTGCAACTAGCTACATTATGTCTTCTGTCGGCATATACCCCCAGAACATAAATACGAGGTAGCACTTACTAGAAAGCAATATGTCTACATTTTAATTTAGAGCAAGTGTTTTTTAAGTATAACAGTTTCCATGGAGTTCGTGTACTGTAATCTTACTAAAAAGAATCTTTAAAAAGCCAGACTATTTTTTACAATCTAAGGAGGCACTTCAGATTAATTCTACTGCTCTGTAGTTTAAGAGCTTTCTGTCAAAGTTAAAAGGACTGACAAAACTAAAGTATAGGTTCTTCAAAGCTGTGCCGTTATACTGAAACTCCAACACACCTGGCAATCTCTTCTTTTAAGAGTCGATATTCTATTTTCTTATCTTCTGGTAAGGCCTCTGGGGTTCTCATAGGATCATTTTCTTTTTCTGACTTTGAAGGTGCTTTGGGTTTTGAAGCCTGATTAAAACAAAACAAAACAAAAAACAAACAACGAGAGCGAGCTTAATCAAAATATGGCAGCATTACCCCTCCTCCCCCGCACACACACACACAAATTAAGTGCCAATGTTTTCAGAAGCCATATTATATTTAAGGAGCACTAACATTTTTCTTTAAGTTTAAAGCTCTCAGATGTCATTAACAACAGACTATGTAATGAGTAAAAGGTTTTAAAAGCCAAATGCATTCAATCAGAGCCCCATTTCTTACCCGCCACAACCTAGAGCTTGATATTTGGGTTTTATTTTTCAATTAAGCATTTTAGTATACCTTTAAGTTTTAGCCTGAGGTTATTTCTAACTAAAACAAAGAAGAGTTTACATCATCCTTGTAACACAATGAAAAATTACTAGCCCAAGCACAATACCAAAGAAATATTCTTCTATATCTGACACAGGCCCAAATCTCTAGACCCTTGTGACAAGGTTTGCTGTGAATTCTTAGATTAAAGTGCTAAACTTAAACTTTATAAATAGATATACCCTTTACCTCTGCAGTTCTTCTTGCTTCTTTGATCATGGATTCTAGTCCTCCAAATACACTATTAGTCGAATTAGATGGCTCTCCATCAGATTCACTATCATCAGAGTCGTTGAGTGTTACCACTACTGACTTATGCTTTGGAAGCTGTAGAGACAAAGTATTTATTTTTACACCCACTGGCAAAAGGAATAAAATTAGATGCATTATACACAGGCTTTACATGAACACTTTCCAACTTGTTCCAAGTATATTCCAGATCAGGTGTAGTATTTTATATACATGTGCATATGGCTTCCATTACCAGAAATTCCACATGCCTCAGAAGTATTTAAAAAATTTATTCTCACAACATTCATAGGGAGTAGGGAAGTATTTCAATTTTACAGATAGAGAACTAAGACAAAGAAAATCCCAAACCACAAAGGAAGTCTACACTAGAATTATGCACTGGTCTCCCAAGCCCCAGTACCGCATACTCAAAGTAGGTATTAAAGACTGAGCAGAACAAGTAATTATAGATTATTCCCATACCTGATTCAGGCATTGAAAATATTTCCCACCCCCTAACCCAACGTCTCAAAATTCCCTTTCTAGAAAATCTTAAAATAGTGATTATGTCTATACAATCCTACATATCACTTCCGCAATAACACCAGTTTGACTAGCTGAGCAAAAGACATTCCTTTTGTCACTTTCATGCTACTATTCCTTTTGATGCAAGTGGGAACGCACCATGGAGAGGAGCAGCAGGATAAGCATGAACTCATAGTTTTCCAAGTTTGCAGGAGAGGGGGCTGTCTTCCGTCATCATCACCACCCCCAGTAGCAATGTTAGCATCACATATGCATTGTTCCAGCACACAGACAACCGCAAGCATTTAAAAACTTCAAGTCAGGCACCAAAAAAAAAATCATGATTTAAATTAATTTAAAAATAATAAGTGTTGGATTCCTCGTACCATTCTTCTGTTTTTTGAGCCTGCAATGTACATCCACCACACATTTTCAAGCTTTTCTTTGCAATTATTAGGGCTAGAAACTTCCTTTTAAAAAGAAGAGTCTCAATCACTTGACTTCAGCCACTCAGGCTATACTAAAAAAAACAAAACCACCACCACAAAACTACCCCCCCACCCCCAAATCTTAAGATGGGATATTTTAGTGGCCCTAGCAGAACAATAAGAATTTTTCATTCATCTCATCTATTGTAGATAGAGAAGAAACTATGAAAGCGACCTGCTACAGGTTCCTAGTACTATGTATACACTACAGAGCCTGTACGCCATGTACACTGCATTTACATTAGTTGAAAATCCCATGCAGGCATAGCCCCCTACTAAAGACATACTGTACACCAACAGAAGGAAAAACAATTGAAGAGTCTTGCGCCACTTTTAAAGATTAAAATTTATTTATCGCATGAGCTTTCATGGGAGAAAATCCCACTTTGTCAGATGCTTGAAGATGGAGAACTTACAGAACGGGAGGAAAATAAATGTAGTTTTTCTGCTGATGTAGGACCACCACCTCCCTGAGCCCTAGTCTACACTTATCATCGTTTTCGGTAGCAGTCAAGGGGAGATATGCAAGGTACGCAACTATCTTGCGTACCTCCCACCGACTTCTTAAATCTTGCCTACATATTTCAGTAAGCCAACCGGAAATGGCGTCCGATTGGCATACTGGAAGTGCGGTTACGGAGCTGGTGTTCCAGCTCTGGTTCAGTTATTGATTGAGCGCGTCTACACAAATTGTGCTGACAGCCGTGACTTTGCCACCGCCCGTATAGACTTGCCCTTAATGATGTTCGCTATTCCAACAGAGGATGTCTTCATCAACATAGCTCCATCTACGCTGGGTGTTTTAAACCAGCACAGTTCCGCTGCTATGCTGTGTATTTCTTCCTCCCACCTTCACCCCAGCTCTGGCCAACATAGCTATGCTGGTATACGTTTTAAGAGTAGATGACACCTTAGCCTGGTCACACATCCTTTAAAATACACAGAAACATTTCTGTTCTAGACATTAAGTTACCAAATTCACAATAAGTCATTGCTTTTAACGAGCCTGAAAACAGAGTCATTTTTCTACCACTATGTTGATTCAAAACTCAGAATACTTGATTAGAACAGCTCTGCAAAATGAAAAGTTGTTAAAAAAGAGCAAAGCTGTACCATATACAAGCATATCATCCATCATACTTCAATAAATGTAAAAAACTACTAAGCTAATAATCATTAACTAGAATACACAGAAAAATTGTTGTCAGGATTTGATCAAAACAAAAACTGCCCTTCAACATCAAAACTGATAAAAGGTACCTTACATTTAAAAGAAAGCTAATAAATACTGACATTCATTTTCGATTAACTAGTACATTTTTGCTTTCATGTGTTTCTGTACCATAACAGTTGAATTAAATCTGACCCAGGAAAATTTCAAGACAATACGACAAAGAACTCTCAAAATTCTGTAATAGTTGACAAAGTGATTCAGATCAGATTTAAATAAAAAGTGACCAAAACAACAGTTTACAGAACACATGCAACTGCCAACTGATTAGCACAAGTATAATGTGCCACAAAGCCTGGGGCCCTTCAAATTACTCTTGTATTGTTTGAAATTGGGTTAAAAGTAGGCCACAGACACTGCGGGTATGATGATGGAAAAGCTGTTTATAAGAAGATGGGGGGAAAATACAGCCATGTCCTCTCTAAAGTTATATGAAGGTGTGGAATAAGCTTAAGATTTTTAAAGTTAATACAGCAAACAAAGAGAGTGATGCATACAAGAGGTTATACAAGAAGATTGAGGTGTTCTATTAAATTCTGACCGAAACATCAGTGTAGTCAGCTTTCTTCTATCTTTTGATTGTATTATACCCCTCTTCTCCTTACAAAACAGGAAGGCAGCAAAAGACTTCAAAGATGCTCCAGAGAGATCATGCACATCACAAATCAAAAGCTGATTTCATCTGAACCCATGTCTCATAACCATTAAAATAGGATTCAAAACCATCCAAGTCCACATCAGATAAATGATCAAATACCAGATAAGTCAACTGTCAGCATAAAACTACCTCAACCACTTAATGCTAGTCCTTTTACACCTCATTAATTCCCCTCTCCAACATAAAAATGCTGGTTTCAGTGGAGTTTGTTTTTTAATCTTCTATCTTCACACATAATCATCTTGTAAAATCTCCCCTCATCTTCAATTTAGTGTAAGAATATAAAACCAAATAACTGAACTGTATTTAAACATTCTCTCTCACAAACTCAGTGTACTTTGGATCAGGCTTTAAATGCTCATAAAGTGTTTTGAATCAATAAGGTGATGAATCCTAAAAGTGTGAAAGGATAATAATTCTTCAGTGTCTGAAATTCCTACGGGTGACTGACATTCATTAACTTATGTCAATTTAAACAACATTTAATTAAGTGGCTGTAATACCATTTTGCACTAAAAAAACCCCCCAAAACCCTGAAATTACATTTGCTGCTTACTTCATGTGTTTAATCTCTCAAGAAGCTATTCCCCCACAACACCAACATAAAAAGGGGGGAAAAAGCCTTTAACTCATTTAAAAGGCTATTTAAGAAGTGCCACTACATCTGAGCTCAGGGAAGCCACAAATTCTTAGAGATAGCAGAGAATTATTTCTTTCATTGCAATGAAGGGACAGAGAATGGTCCAACATGCCACAGATCCCTAATCATTGCTGTAACACAGGGGTGTCAAACTTACGGCCCGTGGGCCAGATCTGGCCCACCAAGGGCTCTTCTCTGCGTAGCAGAGTCCTGCACAGCTCTCCACCGACAAAACTGTTAAGCCCTGGTAAATTTTGCAATTTTACTTCTTGTTGGCAGAAGGCGCACATCCGCTACAGAAATGCAATGGAGGCATGGCCATCTATTGGCGAAAAGTAAAAACTGGAGGCGTCTTTACCAGCACTTTGCAGATCAGGGGGGTTTTTTCAGCAGGGGAGAAGGGAGGGTGTCTCAGGTGGGCACCTTGCTTTGAGACTGGGCACCTAGCTGGGCAGAAATTCTATTGACACTTGGCCTGGATACCAGATCTGGTCAGGGCCTTTTAAAATCTCCTGCCTTGTGCACACCCAGGCATGTGGCCCAGGGTGGGGAATGGCCTGGCCAGAGAACTGATGCCAGCAGCTGGATTGAGCTCTTGTGAGCCAGGTAAGCTGGGGGGAGGGGCTAGGGAACTGGCATGGGAAAGGTGGGTGGGGACCAGAGCCCCATACAGGGTCAGGAATGGGCAGAGGAGCTGCACTGGGAAGGGAAGAAGGGAAGGGAGTGGGCAGCGCAGCAAAGGGGAAGTGGTGGGGGAGCCAGCACTGCAAAGGGCAGCCCACAGGGCAGGGGAAAGGGAAGGTGCTGGAGAGCCTGCGGGTTTGGGGAAGGGAAAGGGGAGTCCATGCTGCCCCAACCATGGCAGGGGAAGGGGTCAGGGACCCCAGGTGGTACTGTGCTGGGAAGGGGTCAGGAAGTCTACTTGGACACACTTTGGGCCCCGTCAGGTGTCCGGCCTTCCAATGTGGCCCCTGACACTGAATGAGTTTGACACCTCTGCTTTAACACAAAGTTATTTTCAAGGGGAATGACGTACCTTCATGCATAAGAAGATCCTTTACTTCTGAATAACCATACAAGTTAAGTCTATCTCAGAATATGATCTTATAGAAAGAAATTTAAATCCTTACTGTGATTACTGCTCGTGGTGGTCGGGGTACTCTAACAAACTTTGTGTTTTGTATCCGAGGCTGGGATACGGTATTAATACTGACTGCTGATAAATTGCTTCTTGGCACAGGTTGAGAATTATTTGGAACAGGAGGTGATGGTGTACCACTATTACTTGATGTTTCCTACATAAGGAAATAAAAAATCCAATCAGGAAAAAAACAGCACGCTATATTAATTTTTTTTAGAAAGTTATAAAGCTATATATGAAAAGCAAATGAAAAATATTAGCATGTTGGTGCCTATGTCATATCTCTAAACTTTTAGAACACAGACTAGACCAAGAGAACATTTAAAATTTCTGATCAAAGGTATATTACCACCACCACCAGAGTAGTTACATAGGTGATGCCAAAAAAAAGTGTAGCAGGCAAGAAAGGTCCTGGTCTAGTTTACAAGTGATCTGCAAAGGAAATATATTTGTGGCTATTTTCGGATGTCATATAGACAGTTTAAATTTAATTTTCATTACAAATATAGGGAGGAGTGGGGATAAATGCTGTTTGGTTTTTTATCTTATAAATATTAGTAATGGCAAGTCTTGTCCATCTCATTTTTGCTGTAGCGCAGAAGTGAAACAAAAGCTTTCTCAGCCTTCAGATAGTAGGTGGTGTTTTAATCTTAAAACAGAAAGAACTTCTTCTAAGAGTTTGTTAAACAGCTATTAAAGAAACAAAGTTAACACTAAATAAAAATCCCCTTTAACTGTTCAAATTTTAGTCCCTGGAAATGTCATCTACTCACCAGTCCACCAGCAAAAACAGGTTGGACAAGACCTGCAATTTGTAATATAAGACAAGCATATTTTATTTAAAATTCAATCAGGATAGTTTTATACACCCATAAAGAGCAAAAAAAGGCCAGCCTATTTTCCACACTTTACAGGTCACCTTTCAAGTTAGCTCAAGATTGCCATCTAGAGGCTATATTCACAAACTACTGGACTACCTCTGATTTGAAAGCTCGTTTGTTAGCTAGAGACTTGAGTAGCTCTTCTCGTAGAAGCATTTCTTCTTCTTCTTCTTCATCTGCAAATGGAGGTTTGGGTGGCTGTTCCGGTTCCTCAGGTGGAAGAGGCGGGAGAGGAGGAGGAGGCTCAAGAGAAACACAAGAAACATCCTCCACATAAAGTTGGCTCAAAGGCTGCATGTTCTGAAACGCATTACAAAAAGAAAAACAGGATTTGAAAACCAAATGGTATTAACTAAACCTTTCATTGCTAAATTATCACAAAGACACAAAGAACATGAACTAAACCGATTAGGTGCTGGTTTGATATTACAATTCAAATAGCAGTGATTTAAACAGCGATGTCAAAGGCTGGGGTTAAATTGCTCCAATTTACAAAAAAGGAGGAAGGCAATGACAACACGTGCTAAAACAACAATGGCCTCAAACTGCTGGCCCTTTAAGGCTTTGTCTCTTCAGCTCTATTACAATGCCCTTTCAAGGTAGGCATTCAGAGTTTTTATAGTCCCAAGGAGCAGCACCTACCCAGGCACAAAGAAGGATATAAAAGCTCCCAGTGTTCAATGAGAATGGGGAGACAGAGAATAGCACGCTGCTGGAAGATTCCTGGGTGAGAAGACAACCAGAGTCTAGCTGAGACTGGTACTGGGTAGGTATTAATCCGTGGGCGGGAAGTATTAATAATACAGAAGAAAGACTTTTGTACATATGCATGGGGACCGGAGCCCGAGATGGAAGTGGTCACTGTGTTGCCTTACCCTTCAACTACACACCCGGAAGGGACTGGTTGGAACGCCAGCAAAGAAGGTAAAGAAAGTTGAGCCCAGAAAGGATTGGAAAAACTGTTTGGTTTTGTTTAGACTCCTTTCTGGTGACCCCCTGGAAAGTGAGGTCTTCTGCACAGTCAGAGGGTTATGTCACCACAAATCACCCCACCATCGGCGGACGAAGACACGGATGCCAACTGTTCAGTATAAAGAAACAGAAGCAAAACAGCACCGCACAAAGGCCTGGGAAGACTTACTGGATGCAGATCTGTTTGACATTTTTAGAAAATTCTCACATATTTTAATGTAACAAAGTGTAGGGGCCAAGGTAGTGCTTCTTTAAAGCACAGAACTAAAAAGTACATATTAAAACTGACAAATTTAGAAGACTAATACATTCAAATTACTTACTGTAACTTGAGGTGGCAGAGGCAAGGAAATTGGTGGTGCTGGAGGAGGAAAATATCCCATCGGACACTCAAAGAAAGGAGGCTGCACTGGAGAAGAAGCTGCAACAAAGAGAGATCATTTTTATTTCTTAAATTTAAATGCAAGTTATTGCTGCTAATTACCCAACACCACTCTAAGTCATGTTATTCATTAATTAACCAACTAAGTTACTGTTACTGAATCTCATATCAAATTATGGCATAAAGCAAAGTGAGGAAACAGGCAACACTCCAATTTACATCTCAACTTTGGTAGGTGAGACCAGATCAAATGAGGTGTATATATCCCCACAAAAGACACAGAGAACTACTCAATGTCCTGTTGCTACCTTTTTATTATTATTACATTTACAATGAACTTGAATACAAATATTCTAAGACAACATTACTATAAGTGAAACCAATCTCTGACCTCCAGTTTGATTTAACTCACACATGAATGCTGTCTGAAACTACATGCCGTAATATAGAGATCCCAACTGATCTGGCAACAAGTAGTGAAGCAAAGCGACATGCACTAAGACATCCGCGCCAAACAGGGATGGAACGCAAGGAGTAATCAATATTGGGACACACAGATCCAGAGTCTCAGAGGCCCCACGCCTCTATATGAAGGAGTCACATAGCTTGTATGCCTGGAAACAGTCAGTTCTGGTGTTCTTCTGACATCCAGGCAGCAGAAAGATTAAGGAAAGCAGCTAGTGAAAAAGTTTGGGGACAGAGACCAGAGAGCAAGGAAGTTGACTGAGAGGAGGAAAAAAATGGAAAATATGAGAATAAAAATCAGATGATGAAAAACGAAGGAATAAAAACAGACAGGAGAGAATTATGGTTATTGACCTATTGTACTGTATTTTCTGATAGAAAAGGAGAGTTGAAATAGTTTCATTTGTGTGAAAATTAGGTGCAAGACAGGCTTCTCAAAAGCAGCCAATATAGTCTTTTGCACATCACATTCTGGGAACCCTCATTTCTATACGATTCCATGTGAATTTAAAAACAAGGTTGGTATTTCTAATCAGATTTGGCTAAGTAAAAGCCTGGAGACCTTTAGAGGTCCCTAGAGAATACAAATTTAGATAAGAAAGAATCTGACTTGGGCCTGGTCTATACTGCCGCTGTCTGTTGGCAGGAGTTATGCAAGCTACATAATGTAGCTTGTGTATCAACCATCAACTTCCTTACGCTCCCATAATGCAGCACATGCATAATGCTGGGTAGACGTCCTCTGTTCAACACTGCCTTACTCCTTTTGGGGGAATGGATTAATGGCCTTGACAAGAGAGGACTTCCAGGATCAACTGAGTGGGTCTCCACAACCCACTCAAATCGATCGCGCAGCATTGATCCCTGCAGCCCCAACAGTAGACATACCCCCAAAGAGGACCTAATTCGTTCATTTTAAATGAGATAGATCTCAAACCTGCTGGGCATTATTACCTGCCTAACTTCAGTCCTCGGAATGACCACAGCCCTTCTAAGATGACAGAGATTGTCTATTTCACAGAGACTGTCTATTTCAAACTTCTTATATCAGTAAAGTAATACTGCAAACATTTTTCATTATACATTTTAGCCATGTCAGAAACTGAAAGTTAATCTTACCTGGTGAGTTAGTTTCACTGTCTGTATCCATGGCAACTTCATCATAGTTGTCATACTGATAAATCCCTCCTGCACTATCACTAGATTGCTTATCTAAAGACCGTCTCAAGTCTGTATCTGAAGACTAAGCATACAAGAAAAAATGTTTTAGTTTGCCTTGCATCATTTTCGTTTACTGGTTTGATTTATTTTAAAAAGTTGTTTGACACTGTCACCACCTGTTCCCTCACTCAATTTTTTTCTATCCAGTTCTACCCAGCAAAGAAAGAAGGTAGTCAGCTATAGTCGTCTTCACCATGTACCCACAAGTAGAGCCCTGCAAATCCGCAGATATCTACAGATACAATGCAGATATATATCTGCAGATCATTTCTTGCAGATGCAGATCTGATAGACCCACATACTTTTATCTGTGCATGGCTAGAGCTCTGCAAATACGCGGATATCCGCGGATATCTGCATTACATCCGCATCAGTGGATACAACACAGATATCCACGGACCATTACTTGCAGATGCAGATCGGATGCGGAGCCACATATTTGTATCCGCGCAGGGCTCTAACCACAAGCAGAGATTTAGCAGATCAACTGCAGGTTTTCAGTGCCATTATATTCAAGGGGAAAAAAGCAGTTTCTACAAGTTTATCAAGGAAGCAAGCAAATACATTCAATTATGAAACCCAAAATAAACTTAGACAATCTAGCTGCTGACAAGTAGCCAGTGACTAAAGCATTTCTGAAAGAAACTGTGTTATAATCAACTTCTATTTCAGAACCCTACTGCTTATGCCAATACATCAGAGCAATAACCAAAAGTTTCTGCTGAAAAGCAAATCTCGTTTTCAAAATAGCAGAGTAATTATTAAATAAGAAAAACTAAAACCACTCAGCAGCAAAGCTTTCAACCTTCACAGAACTCTAAAAATTCATGTGCATATTGAAATGGTCTAGAAAATTGCTAAACCTCAGAGCCAGGGTTAGTTGCACAAATTCTGGGTCATTTGGTCAAATGGTTCCAGAGAAGAGCAGTGAGGACAAATAAATATAACATGCCCCTCTGAGAAAGTGATTTGTATATGCACTATGAGAGGGGTACACCTGATGCCTCATGCAACCAACTACATAGAGGAGCTCAGCCTATGTCAGTCATTTGCTTGCTTACAAGAATAAAATCTTGAACCTGAGCACGTCCTTTTTTTCTTCACCCAAAGACTGGGAGTTCAATTGCTGCTTTTGGTAGACTTCTGAGAATACCTGGTTTCATCACAAATTTCAGACTTCTTTCTGCTTGTGCTAAGGAGCTAGCAAGTTCTGCATCAAGTGCTCTGCATCAAGTGCTGGAGGCATTATGGAAGAGCAGCAGCAACTTCCATAGGAATGGTCAAACAAAGATTTGGGTTTAAAAGTACACTTTAAAGTATTCTAAAACCCATGTACATAAAGGAGATTGCCTTGAACAGTGATATATGACAAAATAGATACTCTGGTGCAAATTTCGAGTTGATGCCTGAGATACAACCCTACAAGTGGCATGGAGGGGGCAGGTGGAAAGCAAAGCTAATAACCCAGCAGTAGTCAGATACAGTTAGGAAGTCCATCCATGGCCCTCATCATAGGTGCACCTCATTCATGACCCCTCTTTACCATCACACCTTCAAACAAGGGAAATTCAGTGCCAAAACCTTATTAACTAAAAGGCGGCTAGCACTGTCTAATGTCTCACATAACAGAGAGAAGGGCTAACCTTAGATCTCTGAAAACAAGGGAACAGAGTTAAGACCATTCCCCTCCTCCACCCACAGCCTTACTTCTGCCCCCAATGAGCAATACTCCAACCTGTCCCAGTTAAAGACCATAGAACTATACCCTTTCTGAGCACATGGAGGACACTGGGGGAGTGGGGGGAGGGGAGGGGGGAACAAAGATAGCATGAGGGCAAAATTCAAGTCTCATTTTAACCAGAATAAAGGCTGAGGTTAGGTTGGGCTTAGCCAAACACGGACTAGCTAAGCCTGCCTTCTACCCTTAACCATGTTGCCTATTCCAGGCAAGCCCCTGAAGACGCTGCCAGATGTTGGTACCTGTTCATCCTTCTCTTAAGGATTCCCTGTGGGATATGACCTTTGTAACCTCCAAATGAACAACATAGTGCTGCCTATTGGCATATCTCAGCACTAGAATTCCCAGAGCATCAGTGCAGGATAGAAGGCAGAAAGGATGCATGACATTGTGTGAATGCTGATGCAGATATGGAGTGCTGGTGAACATTAAGAATATGCATAAGTGTGTTATAATAGGGTAAAATGCTTTTATCTCCCTATATTCAAACTCAATCAGGTGCAGGGAAGTACTACTAGCATGATCCATGGAATGAAAAGCTCTCTCAAGAGATGACTCAAAGAACTTAGCTCATAGACTTTAAGGTCAGAAGGGACCAGTACGATCCTCTAGTCTGACCTCCTGCAAAATGCAGGCCTCAAGACCTCACCCACCCACTCCAGCAATCGGCCACCAACCTATGACTGAGTTATTTACCTCCTTAAATCATGATTTAAGGACTTTAAGATACAGAGAATTCCCCAGTAGGTGAACCATGCCCTGTGCTACAGAGGAAGGCGAAAAACCCCCAGAGACCAGGCCATCAGCCCTGGGGGAAAATTCCTTCCCGACCCCAAATATGGCAATCAGTTAAACCCTGAGCACATGGGCAAGTCTCAACAGCCAGTTACCCAAGAAACAATTCTCTGTAATAACTCAGAACCCACCTCATGTACTCTCCCCTCTTAGGCCACTTGTATATCCACGGCACATAGCCAAAGATCAGTCAATTTCCAAAATACGGTAATCGTACCATCCCCTCCATAAATTTATCAAGCTCAGTTTTGAAAGCAGTTATGGTTTTTGCCCCCACAACTCCCCTTGGAAGGCTATTCCAGAACTTTACTCCTCTAATGGTTAGAAACCTGCGTCTAATTTCAAGCCTAAATTTCTTGATGGACAGTTTATAACCATTTGTTCTGGTGTCCACATTGGTGCTGTGCTCAAATAATTCCTCTCCCTCCGATATTAATCCCTCTGATGTATTTATAGAGAGCAATCATATCCCCATTCAACCTTCTTTTGGTTAGGCTAAACAAGCCAAGCTTCTTGAATTTCCACTCATAGGGCAGGTTTTCCACTCCACAGACTATCCTTGTAGCCCTTCTCTGCACCTGTTCCAATTTGAACTCGGAACTTGTTTAGCCTAACCAAAAGAAGGTTGAAGGAACATATGATTGCTCTCTCTAAACACAGAGGGATAAATACCAGGGAGGAAGAGGAAATATTTAAGTTCAGTGCCAATGTGGACACAAGAACGAATGGATATAAAATTGGTCATCAGGAAGATTACACTTGAAACTAGATGCAGCTTTCTCTCAGAGGACTGAAGCTCTGAATAGCCTTCCAAGGGAAAAAGTGAGGGCAAAAAATCTGGCTAGCTTCAAAACTGAGCTTAATAAATTTAATGGGAGGTGATGGGGTGGTATGATGGGGCAGCCTAGTTTGGCCATTGACTGATCTTTGACTACTGATGGTAGACATGCCAATGTCCTGTATGGGACATTTGATGGGGTGTGTTCTGAGTTATTACAGAGAATTCTTTCTTGGGTGTCTGGCTGGTGAGTCTTACCCACATGTTGAGGGTTTAGCTGATCACCATATCTGGAGTTAGGAGGGAATTTTCCCCCAGGGCAGATCAGCAAAGGCTCTGGGGTTTTTTTGCCTTCCTTGTTAGTGGATTCTGTACTTTGAAGTCTTTAAATCATGACTGGAGGACTTTAATAACTTAATCATAAGTTAGAGATTTATTACAGGAGTAGGTAGGTGAGGTTCTGTGGCCTGCATTCTACAGGAGGTCAGACTAGATGATCATATTAGTCCCTTCTGACCTTAGTGTCTATTCTTGATGTATTTAATAGACTGCCAGCCTCTGCAGGAGACAATGGTAGCCATTCTAGTGGCCTGGAAACTCTACAGTTGTTTCTACAACTCTTTCAAACATTGACACATTTTAAAACTAGGAATAGTCATTATCACTGTCTAAGGCAGTGGTTCTCAACCTGCAGCCCATGGGCTGCTTACAGCCCAATCAGTACACAACTGCACCCCATGTGACATTCTCAGGACCATACAGGTAATATATATATTATATATTGTGCGATGCAGCCAGATAACATGCAGAGAGCTGCATTTGCAACCCACAATGGTAAATAAGTTGAGAACCACTGGTCTAGTGAACCCTTCTATATGACAGAGCCCAAAATACAGGGCTCCCTGATTACTCTAGCTGCAGCTGCACTTTTCCTGAGAGAGAGAGAGAGGAAAAAAAACCTGGCAACTTGCTGCAACAGTTACTTGTTGCAGTGTAGCTACATCTAAATGAAAGGAATGAAGCTAAAGAACTGGCTTGGGCAAATGGATAGACAAATTTTGTTAGGGACAGGGTCAGGTTTGGTTTGATACCATTGCCTACTTCCAGCTTCAGTATGACAGAGTTGTGTTTTGCACCCAAGTCTATTTCCTGATTTTGAAATTTAAGTTGAGTCACTCTTCACACTGTGGAAGGTCAGCACTACACAACCCTAACTGTAAACTAATGAGAGTTTTTGCCAATGAGTAAGATTTTGTTTCTTGATAGGCAATATATATTTTGGTTTACTTCTGCAGTACAACATTATTTATCTTAAAATGAGGACTTTTGGGGAGCTCTACCCCACTAAATTTAATTTCCAGAATAACCACTGCAAAACCTAGAGAAAAGCAGTATTCTGGCTTGACACCTCCTAGAATAGAATTGACTACTAATTGTTTTTTATGCATTTACAATGTGTTTAACATCTTTCAAATATTTTATGTTCACAACTCTCTTATGAGGATAACACTTACCAGTTACTAATTTTCAGATAGATAAACCTATGCAGAGACATTGGAACATGGCCAAAACCACAGAGAAAAAAAAAAAAAAAAAAAACAGTCAGAGCTGAGATTAAAACACAAACTCCTGGCTCCTGGCTGCAAATTCTATGTTGTAACCACTAACCTATGCTTTTTCTCTGAGTGTGTGAAAGAAAAAGTATGTGTCAGTCAAGGATCTCCAAACATAATGTCTGAACAACAAAATATTACAAATTCATTACCTTGCTTCTTGACCTCCTATTCCCCCCAACAAGCTTCATGAACCGATTGTACTGCTCTTCTTGATTTGAAAGATCCCGAATTTTTCTGATTTCCTCTTCTCTTTTTCTTCTCTCCTCCTCCTCCTCCTGTTTCCTCTGCTCCTCTTCTTTTTGACGTTTTTCTTGTTCCTTTTGCTGCTGCATTTTTTTCCATGCCTTTGTTTGCTGTTTCCTCAATGCTTGCTTAGCTTTAAATAAAAATATACACAGGTAATTGCACCTCATTTCTTTACAAGCCTCCACAGGTATCCAATCCAAGTCACCAAGGTAACATTCTGAAGAAACCCTGCGAGTTTTGAGAATGAAAGGTACTAGTGAGTGCAACATGGTGGTAAAGATTCTGTACTAGTATCAGACTTGCATAGCCAATTACATTTTAGATTCCAGATAAAAAAAGACTACTGCTAACCATTTTAATAATATTAAGCATATTACCTGCCGTGCTGGTTTTTTTCGTTGAATGTGGTTTTGTACTGGCTTTGACTTTTTGCTGAACAGTTTTAGTCTTTGTTAATTTTTCCTTGCTTTCCTTCATCACTTGCTGTTCTTTCTGCTGCCATTTCTTACTGGCAGACTGAAGTGCAAGAAGTCTAAGCTGCAATTCAGACATTTCTTCCTCTTCATCCAGTAGCTTCTTTTTTGGGGTTTGGGTAAAAAGGATAATTGAAAAGTCATTAAATCTGTCATGAGTCAAGTGCACAAAAAGCATTTTTCATCCCTGCAATTAGATTTCCATAAAGAGGCAAGTTTAAAATCCCACTCTATGTTTCATCAGGATCTTTGAAGATTAATGCTACCTACTTTTAAAGTGTGACTTGACTTTACAACATGCAAAAAAGGTATAGGAGGTCATGCCACAAAATACAACATAATTTCAGCCACTACACACTTACCTTTTCTGATGTAGCATCTGAAGTGCTAAGCTTTCGTACTAATGTTTGTTCTTTGTCTTCTATTCCTTTAAAACAAAATAAAGGTGACAAAGTTACAGTTCACTTAACAGAACTACATTTGAACAAGGTGCAGAATTGAGCTCCAGATATTTGTATTAATAATACTGCAGTGTTAATAAATTTGAATAACATATTTAAAAATAAAATTGCTACAGATGTGTACTTTGAAAATGTGATAGTTTAACTAACTAGATTGATCTCACTTTGAGAAGAAACACCCTGAGAGTGGAGATTGGATCTTTGATCGTTTCATAGCTCTCCATTCTTAAGGTTAATATGTTTTTCTTCTTGCTTCTATGGAACAGTCTGTTTCTGGGATAAATAGGGTGTAAGCAGCATCTGCAGAAAATAGGCTGCTTTAGCTATAGCAACAGCCTATGGGCTTTATACAGCACAACACTGAGCACTTCCAGTCCCACTGGAATTTAAGAAGCTCAGCACATCCCAGGAGCTGCTCAGGACGTTGCAAGATTAGGCTGAAAACTCAAAGCTGAAAAGGAGCATTGGTGTACCCTCTCCACCTACCATGAAACCAGTTCTCCTAGGCTTATCACTGACTTGGTACGTAGTAAAACTCACCAACCGAACTCTACTCTGTGGATATGTTTAACTGCCCCCCAATTGCGTTGCCAACCAATGCGAGAAAAAAACCAAAACAAAACAATACAGATGAATCATTCTCCAAAATACTTTCTCTCCATATCAGATCCTCTTAGAGCATGTCCATGCCCACTCCAAACTGGGAAAAGAGGAACTGACAACCCACTTTTCTCCCTGCTCCCAAAGTCGTAGCAGAAGGCTCTTCCTGAATATCAAGGAGAGTGGAAATACAAAGCAAATGCATCAACCATAAAACAGAAAATTTTTTAAATTTAAAAAAAAAACAAAAAAACAAATGGTTTACAGATCATGCTGGAGGTCTTCCTGCGAGCTTTTAAAAAACACAGGCACACGAACAATGGAATGACACCAGCTATGTTTTACCTTAATTTTTTTTTTTTAAACATTTCAAAAGCTTGTTTCACAACCCAGACCACCAGACCATACAAGTGTTAAATAAAAGCACATGAAATACACTGTAAAAGCACCTGAAACCACTTTAAAGATTAAAAATATTAACTAAACAGGTCTGTCATGGGGGGTTGGGAGCACAAAAGGATTACAATACTGGTTTTCTTGTGTTAAAGCTTTGCATACCAAGTTTTGCTTAGCATCAAGAATGCTAATAGCATAGCTGAGTTATAAACTTTTACATTAAAACACTAATGAACACTGAAGTATAAAGGGAACAGTAGTCACCCATAAAACATAGCTGATACAGACTGTGAACATTATTGGATTGATTAATAGCACTTCATTCCTTTCCACTTCCAAACTGTAGCCTTTTTAGCCACAGAATATGTACATTTCCTAATACCATATGCCTCAGTGTTGATCTTCTCTTCATTTCCCCTTCAATCCTTGGATTCAAGGGGAGAAAAGGTGCAATTAGTGCTAATTGTGGTGACTGTAGTGGACTGCATGCTTCCAGAGATGGACAAAGACTAATTCATATCATACAGCCAACAATCAGCAGTGAGATGATGAAAATATAGGGTGAACTGAATAGGGCTACAAACAGCACCTTAGGCCATTGGTTCTCAACCTTTTGCAGGTCGCAACATACTTGGTGGCATATGACGACCCTACAGGACACACCAGCCCACACCCCCAGGCCCCAAATCCAGCTCGCTCTCCGACTCTGCAACACACTTACCAGTGTGGCAACATAATATTGTGTCCCAACACAATGGTTGAGGAACCATTGCCTTAGGCTATTCCAGAGAGAGGAAGATGTAGTGCCTCTGCCTGAGGGAGGCAGTAAGAACTAGTATAAAAACTTATTTGTTCATTCAGAATGAAGGCCTGGTCTACACAGGGAAATTAGGTCAGTATAATTACATAGCTCAGGGTGTGAAAAATCCACAAACACATTAAATTGACGCAACCACCTGTGTTGACAGAGAATTGTCTGGTCGACCTAGTTACCAACTCTTAGGTCTCATTTTCACTGATGGCAGCAAATTTGCAGCCATAAAATAGACCTCCCCAATCGACTGAGTGGGTCTGTAAAGACCCGCACTGTTGATGAGGAAGTCGATCGCTGGAGACAACCCTGGCAAGTGGGAGTAGCACTGAGTCGAAAGGAAGGACCCCCTTCAACTCAGTGCAGGAGATGTGCGGGCGTAACGAATTGAAGGAAGATACACAAGTTATTTTAACTTGTGTATCTTCCTTCGACTGCAGCCAAAAACAGCAGCCAGTGTAGACCTTGGAAAGGGGAATTTCCTATGTTGATTGGAGCTCTCCACTCAGGGTATTGTCTACAATGCAGTGCTACAGCTCTGCCACTGCAGCATTTTAAATGTAGACAAGCCCTAAGATAGCTCTTCAGCTATATAATATGTCATCTGAACAGCACTGGATATCAACACCCGGGGATACAGAAGACTGTTTTATAATCCCCATTTACTGTATGCAGCCCTGAATAGTACACTCATTTATCTTAGACATACCCATTTCTCACAAGGTATCAATTTACAGTTGCCAAAATCACTTGAGATGCTCTTGCTATCTGATTCTGGGATAAAATTAAGATTAGTGACAAGGGTCTTAGCTGAGCACTTTGTTTTTAAAAACATATTCTCTTGAGTGACTATCACAATCCAAGTTCTGATAAACTTAGAGGATGGTGCAAAGGCCAAAGATTCTGTGTGGTATCTTGTTAATTACTATGCATTGTAATTGTTAATTTGAGTTGTGTATCATCCACTGACTGTCTAAAACGGACTAGGGATAAACATGAAACCCATCCTGCAAGTACAATTTGACAGTGACTTATGTAAACTGATCTGCTTTTAGCATTTTTTATGTAATGGGTTTAGCAGGCTCCTACTAATTATATGAATATATAATATGAATTATATTATATATATGAATTAAAAATAAGAGTTGTGCATCTAAAGATTACAGCATTCATTTTTACCACTGGCACGTGGTCCAATAGCAAAAGGCTGAGAGGGGATATGATTATTTTCCATAAAAATATCAGAGGTAAACACCAGGAAGAGGGAAGAGATATTTAAGCACCAAAGGTAAGTTGGTACAAGAATAAATGTGTAAAAACTAACAATGAATAAATTTAGGCTGGCATTTACAAGAACATTTCTAACCATCAAAGAATTAAGGTCCTGAAACAACCTTCTAGTAGGACCAGTGGGACAAACAACCTAATCAATTTTAAAATGAAGCTTGATAAGTTTATGAATGAATTATATATATTGTATGGTATTGTCCACAACCACAGAGGATTGGACTTAAACAGACCCTTTCCAGTCCTATGTTCTGCAACATAGAGTTAACTCTTCTTGTATTTAAGGGCTGGCTTTTTTTTTTTCCGGGGGGGGGGGGGGGGGTTGGATTTAAGGATTTTAAAAAATAGCTTCTTTTTATTCCCCAGATGCACAGATGTGAGTTTTACTACTTTTTCTACATATTTACTCATCCATATATTATACGGGTTCTTATTCTCTCACGAGGATATGACTGCTCCTCTCTGAACCTGGAATTAAAGCCACATCCACATCTTTATCATTTCACCTTGATTACTGTAAACAACATTTTAGGCCTCCCTAGTTTTCACATTCCCCTACTTAGTTCATCTAAAATACCAGAGAGAAAACCGCTCTCCTTAACCACTATTCTCACACTTCCTTCCTTCCTTTCCCCTACTGTTTCACACTCAAGTTAACCATCTTGACTCTCAATGCCCTTGTCTTACATTTCTCATGCTCCTGCTAATTATTCCCTATAAGCTTCCTAGTCCCATTTTTTAAACTAGTGTGTTTCTTCTCACTCTGATTCATGTTTTTTTCTGTGCTGTGCCTATAATTTAGAACAGCCTCCCACTTTTGTTCATCAAACTTGTATCTAGCCCTTCTTCAAACTCACTTCTTACATGAGCATTTCCTACCACTTTTCCTAATGATATCTCCAACTCTTCCCTTACCTGAATGAACTCATACCCTGTGCTTTGTTTTATATTACTGTTTAAGTTCTTCTGCGCAAGAACCAGCAACATTTCTAATACTACAAGAAACACTTGAGATATCAAATAGCTCACCTTGGAGAGTAAGATTGTCACCAAATTTCAACCCTTCCTTTTCAGCTTTAACAGAGAACTTTTTATCATACATTCTAGTTTCACAATAAGTCAGTAAAAAAAAAAAGAAGAAAACACAAGAGATTATTAAATGAAAGCCCAAGATTCCTGTTGTGAGCATGATGCCTCACACTATCAACTTAGTTTAAAAAAAACCTCAAAAAAATGAACTACATTTCAAAAGCAGTTACCTCTGCTCTTAGCACAACTAGTTATTCCACCTAACCTATTGATACTGTTAACAAAAGTCTCCCAACGAAATTTAAGACTGCCACAGTTCTCATTTTTTAAAAATAAAGTCAGAACATGTTTTAAGTCATTTCAAATAGGGTACTCGATTTGAGGCTTGTCAAAATTAAATTACCATCTTGCAGTTAACAAGAACATAGTCAAATAGCATAATATGAGCACTAAGAATCCTTTAAATAGGGTGCCACAGCCAGAAGCCACCAAACATGGCTTTCAGTGATGTTACCTTAGTGATAAAACTATTTTTAATTGTTACTTTAGGACATTAAAACTGAAAATGTTTGGATTTCAATAATTCAGTTTATTTTAATATGTGCTACTGTATGTTATCTTTTTACAGTTAATGGGGATAGAGAAGAAGACTGATCAGACAGCTATTGACTAGCTAATTTCACTTTCTGATTCTCAACAGCATCAAAATCCTAAATGGAACAGCAGAAGTGGAGTGTTCTAATTTTGTTCTCCTCCCCTACTATCTCCACAAATAAGTTATTTACTGTCAAGTTAGAAGAATTTGTGAAAATAGTTATCAGATTTTATTTTATATTTTGGATCAATCTAACACAAATACTGTACTAAATTTTGAAGATGTTATACTTCAAGAGAACTTCCAAATTCAAAATTTAAAATAAGTTATTTGATATAAAATCAGTTTCTTTTAACATCATCAGGATGTTTCAACTCCAAAGTTTCAAAGAGGTACGACTTTCCCAAATATCCAAGCAAAATCACAGAGATTCTTGAATGGCAGATTAAAGCAGACAGAAATGTTTAATAGTTACCTTGACTGGATTCTGTGGGTTCAGATTTTTGCAACAGCTGTTTTGTTCCATCTTTAGTTTTTTTCAATCTGTTCTTCTCAGCTGGTGTAGACAGTTTTTGCCTGAGAGGTTTCAGTTCAAATGCCTGAAAGGCTATAACCTGATTTTTCTCCTCAGGAGACACTTCTTTTATAGATTCTTTTGTAACACTGACATTTTCTACAGCTATTTGGTCCTCAGCATTTGCTGTTTTAGCATCATCTTGTTGCACAGTTTCTTCTCTGTTATTCAGAGCCAGTTTTTCATCTTTATTAATATATTCAAGCTCAAGCTGAATCTGCTTGTATTTCAGAAGAAGATCCTCAAAACTTTCTTCCACACAGTTTTCATTTTTAGAGGAGTAGTTCTGTTTTCTAGATGGGGATCTTCCAAAAGTTTTGGCTGAATTATTTATTAAGGAAACTAAATGTAATTCTTTTCTGCCCTTAATATTGTAGGGGTTAAAATATAATCAATGAAGATGAAGCAACAATTTGTAATAAATTGAAATGTATCATAACTTCATATCAAACCCTCCTCCCCCTTTTTGGAAACCTAAGCATCTGACAAATTTAATTAATATACATATTTTCTAAATTACTCTTAAGAACTAAATATAAAGATAAAATACTGATTAGTTATACACTGTCACGTTTGCCTGCTCAATTCCCTTAATTCACATTTCTTTCATATGACACTTTAAACAAAAAAAGTGAGATTTTCCTATATTTGAGAATTGTTGTGAATTTTTTTTTTTTTTTGAGACTTTTGTTGACTCTTGCTGAGCAATTCCTTGAGCTTTAAGTCTCCTTTCTCTCCACCTACCACCCCAGCTTGATGGAATTGCACCGATGAAGCCTGATAGTGAGGAGACAAACATGGTAAGACATGCTCAAAGCAAATCCGTGAGAGTCAGACTTCCCAGCCAAAGGTATGAACTCAGCCACTGACTCCCTAAACCTACTCTTGAATAAGTTACTTCCTTTTGACTCATCTTAACTATTCATAAAACACTGAGACCTAGCCACAGCACAGTTAAAAATTGTAGCAAGTGAACTAAAACCACAGATAATCAGCAAAACCAACTAAAAAAAAAGTACAACACATGGGGCCAAGGACTCCAAGACCTGGCAACAAAATTGTCAAGACCATACTACTCTGTTTTGGAGCCACTTCTTAGGACCAAAAGTATTGTTTCACAGGGGCTGCACATACATTCCCAATGGACACCACTTTTCTAAAGGGTTCTCCAAGAATCTGGCTTGACGCCAGAGGTCTCATCCACCATTCACAGCAGCTAATGCAAAGACTGCCTCTGACTTGCATATGGACTGCCATGGATCAGACTCTAATTACACATGAAAACAAACAAACAAAATGCCTTGTGGGGTTGTGTAATGTATAAAATAATTCTCAAAGGAGAACGCAGAATTATTTTACCTTAGTAAAGACTAATTTTCCTGTCATAATAACACATGAATGATTATTAATAGTTACTACAAAATTAAGATTGTGTATACATACTGAAAGTGCCTATTATGATTTGAAGTCTTATAAATGTATATTTAGTTTTTTTAAAAAAAAAATCTATACTTTAGAACTGTATAATTCCCACAGCACCACAAATGAGATATTTGCAAACTGATGCTTTTTACTTTTGCAACGTTTAAGAAATAAAAATATCTTAACTATACCCCACACAAGAAATTTGAAGGGCACTAGCAAACAAACCTTACAGTTTGATTTTTAAAAAAAATATATATTTATGTAATACTTTCTTTTAAAAAAATCTGCTTAATTTGAGCTATTTAGAACTATTCTGTATTTCTCTTATTTCCTATGGGGTGACCTAAATTTGAGGAACACTAAGTTAGAGAACTAGAGCAGTGGTTCCCAACCTCTTCAGTAACACATCACACTTCAATGAGACAATTCCACGGCAGACCCACTTTTTTCAGCTGAATTGATTGTTCATAAATGTCACACTTACTTATATTTACTATGATTATGGTCTTACTAGACAGATTTGCAATATAGTGCTTACAACAAGCTAAAGAGGGATCAAATGCATTAATGTTTCAAATCCACCAGAAAAAAATACGTCATCTCAATATTTCCCTTTGGCCACTTACATTTAGAATGGTCACATTTTAGAATTGAAAGACCAATACCTCACTTTTAATATGATGATTAATTTTCACAAGGTTTATGAGTTGTAATTTTGGTTGGAATATTGTTTATATAGAATATTGTTTAAGATGAAACAATGTTTGTTATACACTGATTTTCATTATCTTTGTACAAAATGTCACAGCACACTTGGACAGTTTTCACGGCACACCAGTGTGGCACACTGACTGAAAACCACTGAACTAGAGAATAGTATTTGTTTGTTTTTTTCAGAGTAGGAGAAATGTCCCAATGTGTCTCAAGATGGTTAGGTCCAAAGAGCACTGAGCAGAGCTACAGTGGAATCTTAGTAAACTGAATGACTGGACAACAACCTAGCAGATGAAATTCAGTGTTGATAAGTGTAAATTAATGAATGAAAGTGGTGAGAAATTCTTAAAAACATAACTTAAAATGTTTACACATATCATCTAGGACAGGGGTCGGCAACCCCCGGCACACATGCCAAACTTGGCACATGGGCCGATCCTGAGCAGCACGTGGCTCCGCTCAGGCTCCCCCCACTGGCCCCACCACCCAGTGCCACAAGAGCCGTGTGCCACCATTCCAGGCCCCTGCTGGTCCTGTCCCCCTACTGGGCAGGGGGCCTGCAGGGAAAAGAAGCTACGGTGCATGGGGCTCCTGTCCTCTGCCATCCCCCGTCTGCCCCGCTGGGGAGCTGCAGCCCCCTATCTCCCCCCAGGAAGGCACAGGAGCCCCATGCATGGGGACAGGGCCAGCACAGAGTTCATGGCCACACCCACTTTTAGCCCCGCCCCCTGCTGAGGGTGCAGTGGGCAGGGCTGTCATGGGAGTGAGCAAAGATTGCCAGCCCCTGATCTAGGACGAAGTCAAGGCTCGACAGCACCCACACATCAGGTCACCATGGCAACTAAATGTTGCAGGCTGGCACCTAGGAGCCAGCTGTGGGGAGGTTTTTGGTTTTATTTTTTAAATAATTTAGGAGCTGGCAGTTTTACTTTTAGTCCCTAGTGGGTGCTCCTCTGCTGTATGTTCGCGTTGAGCTAGGCAGCCTACGGAAAATGCAGTGGAGGAGCACTCCCTGGTGACCCCCAAAAAATAATCGCTAGCTCCTTTAAGGTTTCAGCCCCATTATGGTGGTGGGGGGGAGGGAGGTATTTCGGCAGCAAAGGGTGTCCAAAGTAGGTACCTTGCTTTGAAACTCGGCGCCTAGCTGAGCAATACTTTTGTCGACCAGTAGAACAAGTTAAGAAGAGGCAAGTCAGACAGGAATGCATGAAGATAAAAACAGATTACAACTGTTATCCTTCAAGACATTACGCAAAACCTTCATTCTGAGTACAAGAGTCAGGCAGGTTATAGAAACCTTCAACTCCGCAACTAAAACCTAATAAAAAGCAAACACTAGAAACAGTTTAGAATGTGTCTCCACCCAGAAAGCCTCATTTTTGGGTTCCACATTGCAGATTCAAATTCATTTAATATGCAAATTTGAAATTTCAGCAAAAACCTGTACAAAATACAAGAATGGAAATACTGGGTAGGACCAATGGTCCTTAGCCCAATATCCTGTCTTCTGAGAGTGACCAGTACCAGATGTTTCAGAGGGAATGAACAGCACAGGACAATCACGAGTGAACACCTCCTATCATTCAGCAGTTGCAGGTTTAAGGACTCCCAGAGTATGAGGTTGCAACCCTGACCACATTGGTTAATACCCACTGATGAGGCTATCCTTCATGAACTTTTTGAACCCACTAATACTTCTGCCCTTCACAACTTCCCCTGGCAATGTGTTCTACAGTCTGCAAGTGTGTTGTGTGAAGTTCTTTGTTTTTAAACCTGCTGCCTATTAACTTAACTGGGTGATCCCAAGTTCTTGTGTTATGTGAAGAGCTAAATAATACTTCTCAATATCATTCATGATTTTTTAAACCTCTATGAGACCCCCTCATTAAGTAGTCTCTTTTCTAAGATGAACAGTTCATCTTTTTAATTTTGTATTGTTTGGCAGCTGGTCCAGATCGCTAAAAACTTTCATTGCCCTTCTCCGAACCATTTCCAATTTTAATACATCTTTTCTGGGATGGAATGACTAGAACTGCACACAGTATTCAAGATATGGGTGTAATGTGGATTTGTACAGTGACATTCTGATATTTTGTCTTATTTTCTATCCCTTTCTTACTGGTTCCTAACACAGTTAGCTTTGACTGCCACTGCACATTGAGCAGATTTTCAGAGAACTATACACAAGTCCAAGATATTCCTTGAGTAGTAACAAGTATTTAGACCCCATCATTCTGTATGTGCAGTTATTTATTATTTTTTATTTTATTTTATTATATTTTATTTATTTTTTATATTATTTTTCCAAAATGCTTAATTTGCATTTATCAACATTGAATTTCATCTGCCATTTTGTTGCTTAAGTCACCCAAGTTAATAAGAGCCCTCTGTAGCTCCATGTAGTCAACTTTGTACCCCACCATCATCTTGAATAATTTCCTATCAACTGCAAATTTTGCAACCCCACTGTTTACCACCTTTTCCAGATGATTTATGACTGGACTGAACAGCACTAGTCCCAGCAGAGATCGTTGGGGTACCCCGCTGTTCACCTCTCCCCATGGTGAAAACAGGCCATTTATTCTAACCCTTTGTTTCTTATCTTTTAACCAGTTACTGATCCACGAGAGGACCTTACCATGACTGCTTACTTTTGAGGAGCTTTTGGTGTGGGACTTTATCAAAGGCTTTCTCAAAGTCCAAATACACTACATCCAGTCACCCTTGTCCACAGGATTGTTAACACTCCCAAAGATATGGGAAAAAGAATTTCTCTTTACAAAAGCCCTGTCAGTCCTTTTCCAACATATTGCATTTATCTATGCATCTGACAATTATGTTGTTTACTATAGCTTCAACCAATTTGCCTGGTACTAAAGTTAGACTCACCAGCTCGTAATTATCAAGATCACCTCTGATGCCTTTTTGAAAAATCATATATTAGCTACCCTCCATTCATCTTGTAGAGGCTAATTTAAACAATAGATAATTACATGCCAGTTAGTACTTGTGCAATTTCAATTTGAGTTTCTTCCAGGGCCAGATTATCAATGGGGATTTATGGGCTTAAGCCCTGGACCTCTGCCAAAAGAGGGCCCCGGGCTCCAGCCCCTGAAACCCTATGATAATCCCAAGCCCACCCACCCTGCTCAGCGCTAGCAGGGGAGGGGAGGAGAGCAGAGCACGCTCCTGCCCTGCCGGCACTGTGGGGAGGAGGGGGGTAGGCAGGCTCTACGCTCTTCCCCCCTGCCTGCAGACTGGCCCCTGCAGTGGCAGGCCCAGGCTGGGGGCCCCATGGTGGGGAAAGGGAGTCCCCGCTGTCCCCGGGCCAGTTAATCCAGCCCTGGTTTCTTCACAACTCTTGGGTGAAAACCATCAGATTTCTGGTGACTTCTTATTCTTTAATTTATCAATTTGTTCCAAAACTACATCTACTAATGCACCAATTTGACATAATTCTTCAGATGTATAAACTAAAAAGAATGGCTCAGGTATGGGGATATCCCCAACACCCTCTCCAGTCAAGACAGATACCAAGAACTCATTTGACATCTCTGCAATGGCACTGCCTTCTTTGAGTGCTCCTTTAGCACCAGATCAGCCAGCAGCTCCAGTGACTGTTTAGCTGGCTTCCTCCTTCTGAGGCACTTAAAAACAATTTGTTAGTTTGTGTTGATCTTCAAACTTCTTGGTCTGCCCTTATTACACTTTTACACTTGAGTTGACAGAGTTTATGCTCTGCTCTATTTTCCTCACTAGATCTTATTAGTTTTTAAAGTTGTTTTTTTTAAAACTCTAATCAACTCTTTTGCTCTACTGTTTAGCGATAGGGCTGGTTTTTTTAGTTCTCTTACTATTTTTTTTAATTAGAAGTATATGTTTCATTTAAACCTCTATTACAGTGTTTTTAAATACCTGCAGTCTCCCAACAGTTTAAAAGCATTTCAACCTGACACAGTTCATTTTAATTTCCATTTAACTAGTCTCCTTATTTTTGCATAGTTCCCCATTTCAAAGTTAAATACTACTGTGGTGGATTTCTTCAGCATTTTTACTCCTAAAAGGATGCTAAATTTAATTACAATGTGGTCACTATTACTGAGCAGTTCAGTTATATTCACCTCTTGGGCCAGATCCTGTACTCCACTTAGAACTAAATCAAGAACTGATTAAAGGTGTAGGAATTAATAAACTTTAATACGGAATTAAACTTTTTTTTAAAACTTTTTATACTTGTGCTTTCTTTCACTATCTCGAGAGAGATTCTTGGATAGAAAACACACAAATATTTATATGAGTCAAGTAACGTTCTGATGGTCAGCTTCATATGTTAACAGTTAATGAAAACATGCTGTTAACTGACACATTCTTCCTCATTCCAAATGTAATCTTACATTAAGGCTAAAGATGGCTCTTTTAAACAGGTCTCAAGACCCCAACCCTAGGCTTCCCTAGAAAAATACCCATTTCTGATAAATGACTAACTGGTACACCTGAACAATTGATAAATGTAACTTAATTGTAAATATGGACAATGGCACACTCTTTCCAACAAAATATTAGAAACCATGGAGAACAGAACTTGTTTCTGAAAGCATACTTGATGCAATTTATCCATCTACACTTCCATTAAAAAGCGTTGCACACCATTTCAGTTCATCCATTCCTGAACCTGCGCCAATGGATGGTTTTCCCACTGTAGACAGAACACAGATCTAACCAATTCAAAGCAAAAGATGCTTCCTCACTGGTTTTGCCATGTCACCTATCATAGGAGGAACCATTAAGCATTGTGCAAGACTGCTTGACCAACACTAAACACAACTGCATCCATGGCTTCTGACTTCAGGCTCTAGAGTAAGCAGGGCTCTATTACAAATGACCACAACTGACAACTGCTATACATACAATTCCCACTGAAATTAGAGTTAAAACAAAACAGTTACATCCAAGCAGTAACAGGTCAACACTAACAGTCCTGAAAGCAAACTGGGAGATACACTGGCTTCATCACAGCTAACAGGTGAAATTACAGACTTCAGAATTTTACAGCTTTTATTACTCTAAATATTTAAGTCAAAGCTGCCACTCCTGGGGCAGACCCACTTCCTAGCTCTTCTGTCAGGCTGGGGAGGATAAGACCACGTGGAAGACAGGCCACTAAGCTTTGCAGCTAACAAAGCTTACTTAACAGCGCCCGTATCCGGATCAGTGACCCAGTTTCACGCCAGCCCCCTCTCCACGCACCGTAGGAAATGCAACATTGAGGCCCAGCCTCTGGACAAGCCCCTGCTCAGCGTTTCGCCTTTTTTTTCCCCTCCCCCTGTTCGAGGCTATGTAGCCACAGGGCCTGACTAGTAACGAACCATTTCCCCTCCCCATTGCCGCCGCCCAGCCACCCAGTGCAGCAGGAGACACACCCAGCCCCACCCAGATCAGGAATGGAAGGGGCCTCCCCCCTCCCCCCGGCTGTCCAGCACAAGGATACACTTCCGAGGGGAGGGCTCCCTCCAGCCCTGGCTGAAGCCAGCTCCGCCCCCGGGCGGCCTACCGGGAGGGTTGCCTCCCCGATCGCCCCCACCCCGGCTCCTGCCCCAGCGGCCCCCGCCGCGGTAGGGCCTGCCTCGGAAGCGGAACCGGTCCAGCGCGTTGTGGCTACGTTCCCAGAACGAGAGCCTGGGGCCGGATTCGGGGTGAGGGTGGGAGTGGGAGCCCGGAGGCATCCGCGACGAGGGCAGCGGCGGCGGGTGAGAGCGGAACGACTCCTTGGGCCGGTAGCCGCAGTGGCCGTGCAGGTGGCCGAGCTCCGGAGGCGGCTGGTGCCGCGAGCGGGGGAGGCGGCGCGAGGAGGAGGAGAGGGAGGCGCCGCCGCGGAGGCCGGGAGGCGGCCTGCGCCTCGAGTGGGGCCTGGTGCTGATGAGGCCGCTGGTGGGCTCGGAGCCGTTATTGTCATCGTCGCTGATCTCGCCGTCCTCCAGCTCCCCCTCCTCCTTCGGGGACAGGCTGCTCGGCTCCAACGGTGCCGCCTCCGCAGAGGCCGCGGTCGCTGCCATGGGCCCGGTCCAGGCGCTCGGCTCGGGAGAAGGAGGGAGCGTGTCGCTCGCAGCAGCGTAGACAGTTTCGATTCCCGAATGGCCCGGCCCCGAACTTCCCCCGCCAGCAGCTACCACGTCTATCTTCAGAGATTCCCCCTTCCTCCCGCTACCGCCCCCCCTCGCCCGCTCTGCTCTCGCGAGAACTAATAACCTTCCCCGTTCCTTCCCCCCCCCCGCCGCGGGGGATAACACCATGGTAGATTTCGTCACAAAGCAAGGGCCGCGCGCTGTATCTCGGGAGTTGTAGTTCTGACTGCACAGAGAGCAAGGGAGGCAGCGGGTCGGTTACAGAAGGGAGAGAGACGACAGCAAACTGGGCTGTGCTCTAACGGGGGTGGGCTGGATAACGGTCTCTCCTCCCGCCATGTTGGTAAAGGAATGAAGCAGTCGCGTCCGCCATCTTATGTAAGGGAAAATGTCTGTGTGAGTCGTCTCTCTACCCCCAACGCTTGTGCGCCGTCGCCTACAAGGCAGGGAGATGCCGACCAGCTGCGCGGCCGTGGGGTGCGCTGCGGTCTACAACAAGAGCGTCGACGTCAGCTTCCATCGGTACCGCCCGGGGCGAGGGGGTGGGCGCCCAGCCAGCCCTGCACTGGGTTGTCGCCCGGATCTGTGCTGGTGCTCGGGCCGCGTTCTGCAGCCTGGCGGGGAAGCCACCTCTGTGCTCCTGTTTCCGCTCTCTGATCAGCCCAGCCTCGCAGCCTGTCCGCCGCCCTGACAGCAGGCTGCAGTGCGGCCTCATGCTGCCGCGCGCTGGATTCCCGGTCTCCCCCTACGCGGAGAGGTCCGCTGTGCTTCGCTTGGTGAACCGGTCGCTCCGGGTCTGCGGGCTGGTGCCTGCTAGTGTCGCTTAGCCCAGTGGTTTTCAAACTTAGGGTTGGGACCCAACACTGGGTCGTGGCACCCCTTGCTGTTGCTGCTGCCCCCAAAAGATGGGAATGCATTGCTCAAAGATGTAGTTGTTTGGTTAGGCATACATGATTTTGTTTCAACTGGGTCCTGAGGAAAAAACTTTGAAAACCACTGGCTTAGCCTAAATAGGTATGATATGAGTAGGTGACCAGATGACCCGATTTTGTAGGGACGGACATGGTGTGTGGGGTTTTGTCTTACAGAGGTGCTTAGTATGACTCCCTGCCTCCTGATTTTTCACACTTGCTATCTGGGCACCCTAGATATGCACCCTTTAGAGAAGTGGAATTAGAGGGTAACTACTGTTCTAGTTGCATACCCAAGAAGACATCACAAGTTTTATCAGGATCTAACCAGAATGAAAGTTGAGCATCTGAGAGGAGAAGGAATTTTTTAAGCTGCAATCCCTCTCTTTTGATCTCTTTTAAACTCTCACAACTAATTAACAGCTGGGAGAAAGAATGCCTTTGTTAAAGAATGATCAACCTCAACTCTTCAGTCGAGGAGTGGATTTCTCAATATGCAGTTCTGAGAGTCAAAGGCAGCCTTTTCACCACACGAGGGAAGCTCAGATCTTATTCTGGTATTTTTATGCTAAAACACACATTTATTCAGTTGAAAAATAAACCTTTTTGACTATATGTACATCAAGGAAGCAAAAAAGTGCACAAACCCAATTTTTAAAATTCCTTTGTAGGTATATTTAAATCTCAAGTCTGTCACTTGGTCTTTCTGGGTATTTGGAAGCTACCTTCTTTGCACAGGCCTGCCAAGTCTCATTAAAACTTGGGGAAAACATTATTTTCTATTTCTTGTAAAAAATGAATTGCAAAAGTTTTTTAATTTTGTGATTTTCACTTTATTATTTTATATTTATATTGCAAAATCATTCAGAATTCCCAAAGTAGATTTGGTTTGTGGTTTTTCACAAAAGTTTTTCCCCCCTGTATTATTCTTTATATGGCACCCTACTTAAAAGAAAACTTCAAGGCCAGAGGGGCCCAATCATTGTGTAAGGTGATTGAGCCATCCTTGAACTAATTAGCATTAAGCCATATGTAGTATTCCAGTGCTCAGCTCAACCAGTTCTTCACAAGCCAGGAGTTGGTCTGGTGATACTTACGGCCGATATCGGCCTCACAGGAGACTCAGCAGCTTGGTCTGCCCCATGTGACTTTATGGCTTGGAACAATCACTATCTGATAGTGGTGACAGATACAACAGGCCTTTGGACTTCTTCATCCCTGCCCTTGCTTTGAGTGATCCTAGCTCCCTGCAGTACTCTTGATTTGTTCCAACCCCTCTCTTGACTCCAATTCCTGGCCTACTTCTTATTGCACACTAAGCAACTTCCACTGCACCAGCTAGGCTGCACTCTCCACATCTCATTTTCTGATCTCTTGGGTATGACACATAGAGCCCTGTGCGGATACAAAAATGTGGATCCGCAACCGATCCATATCTGAGACGTAAGCACGTATCCAATCCGCTTCTCAATGTTTTGTGGGTACCTGCAACCGCCCCGCCCCCATCTTGCAGCAGCTCTGCTCTGCTCAGCTGCTTGTCGTTACACTGTGCTTCTGTTTTGTGTTCCTGCCTGTGTGTGCTCTGTAATGTAACAACGTAAAAGCAGGGGCTTAGTAAATGTGCACACACTGTTTCTATTTTAAACACTATAGAGCAGGGGTAGGGAACCTTTTTGTCTGAGAGAGCCATGAACGCCACATATTTTAAAATGTAATTCCGTGAGAGCCATACAATATGTTTAAAACTAAATACAAGTAAATGTGTGCATTTTATGTTTTAATTAATTGAATTTGAATTACTTTTAATTGAAATTTAATTTTAGAAAGGTTTTTAAAAAACCTTTAAAAAAGGTTTTTAATTAAAATTAATTTTTAAAGGTTGGGTTTTTTTAAAAAGGAAGGAAAAAAAGAAGGGAGGAAGGAAGGAAGAGAGAGAGAAAAAGAGAGAAGAAAGGAAAAGAGAGAGAGAAAAAGGAAGGAAGAGAAAAAAGAAAGAAGGAAAGAAGTGGAAAGAAGGAAGAGGAAGGAAAGAAGAGAAAGAAAGAAAAAAGAAGGAAAGGAAAAAGAAGACAAAGAAGGAAAAGAGAAAGGAAGAGAAAGAGGAAGAAGGAAAGAAAAAGGAAGGCAAAGAAGAGAAAGAAGGAAAGAAAAAGGAAGGCAAAGAAGAGAAAGAAGGAAGGAAGAGAAAGGAAAGAAAAAGGAAGGCAAAGAAAGAAAGAAAGAAAGAAAGAAAGAAAGAAAGAAAGAAAGAAAGAAAGAGAAAAAGCCAACGCCGCCGGCGGGGGAGGACCCTACCGCGGCCCTGGGAAGCGCCGGTGGGGGGGGGGGGAGCAGACCCCAGCCCCGGAGGCTGATCCCAGCCCCGTGCTAGGAGGCCGGGGCCGTGGATTAGCCCGGCCCCGAGAAGGAGGCGGTCGGCGGGTGGGAGCCCGGGATCCCGCCGCTGCCGCAGCCACCCGGCTGTTCCCGACCCCTGTTATAGAGAGTCCTAAGGATCCTGGTGCAACCTCTGTGTTTTCTTCTGGGGCAGCTGCCTGCCATTTCATGGATTGTTAGAGAGCAGCAGCTGCCTCACACAGAGCCACAGGAAGGGGGCAGGGAAGGCAACACTAGCCAGCAGCTCCCAATACTGTTTGTTCAGAGCCCTGCTGGCCCTGATCATCTGGTTATTCCACCTACTAGAGTGAAGATCAGGTCACTCAACTGTTCAGCATGGGCAAGGTAATTCATTCAGCTGAGCGATCAGATTGCTGGCAGCCAGAGAAGGGGGAAAGCAGCAGCCTATCATCAGCTGATGTGCGTGGGCTCTGGCAAGGTAGGTTCAGGGAGCCCAAGAAACAGCTGAGAGGGGAGAGAGTTGCCAACAGCTCCCAGTGTTTTTCAGAGCCTTCGCTGGCTCTGATCTGAGCAACTGTTATTCTGCCTTGGCTGGGCTGGGAAGTCTGGACTGCTGCAGTTTCTCAGCTGATCAGTGGAGGCGGAGACTGGTCATTGAAACAACACCAGCTCTGACAGCTGGGCTCTGGCTCTCACAGTCTGGAGTCCAAGACTGAAGGACAGCTGGGGGCAGGACCTGAATGAGCCAGTAAAAGCCCAATGCTGTTCAGAGCCCTGGCTAGCCCAGATCCGAGCAACTCTTATTCTGCGGGGGCTGGCCATGTGAAACGGGGGTTGCTGAGATCACTCAGCTGTTTGGTGTGGGGGGGAGTGGCTAGCAGTGGGGACGTGGGTGGGGGAGCGACTGTTACTCCACCTGCACTGGCCCCTGGATTCAGTGAGGGCTGCAGCTGTAACCAATCATATGTTCTGGGCGGAGCAATGGTGCTCTCTGCAGTTCAGCCGTGACCAGATAAAAATAGTATCCATACCTGAGCCGCAATCCGCAGGAATGGGTCTGTGGATATTCGCATTTGCACCTGTGGATAAGTGGATAGCCGCGGATTTGCAGGGCTCTAATGACACAGGCCATAAGAACTTACCCAAAATAATTCTTGTATAAATAATACTAATAGTTTCGTATTTAAATATTTCTTTTGTCTTGTCTCTTAGATTTCCCTTGGATCCCAAGAGAAGAAAGGAATGGATACGTCTTGTAAAACGCAATAATTTTGTGCCAGGCAAACACACTTTTCTTTGCTCAAAGCATTTTGAATCTTCCTGTTTTGACCTAACCGGACAAACCAGACGACTAAGAATGGATGCTGTTCCTACAATTTTTGATTTCCCCACTCCTCTAAAACTCAGGGTATGTGAATGGAATGTGTCACTCTGAAATCTTCTGCCTTTTTTTGATTAAAAGAAACAAAACACACACAAGTGACAGTCCCATATTAAATTTTATATAGTTTTTTTAAAAAATATCAAACAAAAGGTTACTTCAACAAAGTTTGTCCTTTATTTTAGATGACCTTTACATTAACTTTGCTTTGTCTGTCTGTCTGTCTGTATTCCCTGTGCTTTCCCACCTTTCTCCAGCAGCTGGTGTAATGTTTATAGGTTTTAATGGCAACCTGCGCCCAGCACAGAGTTTGCCAGGTATCTGGCCCTGTGGTACAGGTGTTAGGGCAGGAACCCAGGAACCGAGTGGATGCTGGCTTGAATCCCATTTGTTTGCAAAAAGGTCAGCTAGCCAGTGTAGCATGTACAGTGGTCACCCAACCTTTTGCAAACAAATGCATTCATGGTGCTTAAAACGCCTCATATGAGACATTTGACCAATCTGAATTACTTCTGCACTTGTTTTGTCCCTTTTAGTGCATTGGTTTTCAGGTCATCTGTTCTAAAAAACTTTTTTTTTTTATTTAGATATAGATATATTTTTTTACAGTCATTACATTGTGGCTTGTCATTTGCACACATCAGCCCTTCCATTTAAGGGACACTGTTGTATCACATTGGAGGAAAATCTTTTTTTCCCAGCTTCAGTTTGTTTGCTTTAGGCACTTGACAGTACTTTTTGTATAGTCAGTTTCAGTTTCCTGCGTACAGTTAGTCAGTTTCCCTTATTTATTCACACAGCAACAGGAGAAAGAAAAGCTATTTTTAAATACAAAAATGTGATTATAAAATCAACAAAATTGGAAGGGAAACAGAGGTGCGTGAATAGAACCTGATGTTACTTTTTAATATTTTTATTTTATTGGACTATTAGAGTGAGTCCCTTTACATGCAGTCAACTATAAGTGCATTGCTGTCCAAAATTCCCCCACAGGTACCCTTAGTTTGGTCCTTTAATGTTGATATGTGGTACAACATATCCCAAATTACCAGCTGCAAAATATTTAAACATTTGAAAATATGTGCTTCCAGAGAAGCTTATTCCATTGGCAATTCAGCTTGTTGGCTAGTATGACCCAGTCCTTTTTTCCCCCCCTTGTTTTATTTCTTTAGTTCCTTTCACATCACCTGCTTTACTATTGTTACCAGGCAAGCAGTTTCATAACTCTCTCATTTGCAATTGATACTAGCACAGACTATGGTAGATTGATTTACATCAAAGTGATTTAAATAATTCTAATCGTGATTTAAGTAGCAAGCAGAAACCTTAATTTAAATAATAAATTTTAATCCTATTTTGTATTGTACTTTTTAGTTATTTTTCTAAAGGAGATTGGTTCTCATTGCTTGGTGATCATTAAAACGATTTGCAACTAAATATAGTCTTCACATTAAATTTGGTGGTGTTTTTTTGCTAGCTAGCTGGTCCCACTATATGTGTACACATTTCTTTGAGATAGCTTCATTTATATTTATTTAGATTAGTTTTACTTTTTTATTGTGTTAGAAAATTGTGAATGATGCATTTCTTATTTACTAGATGATGGATTTTTATACTTGTGATCTGTCAAGCTGAATTTAGATTGAAATTCAAATATAATTAAAAATGAGAAAACAGCATTTTAGCTACCCTTAAAAGTGCTGGATCCAGAGGATAAAACAGTGTATCAAAAAGGTGACTGAAGTGTTATGCTTTTAAAATTGACTTATTAATTAAGGAAAGTGTAATGTTTAAACCGTGAATTGAACTGGTACTTTCAGGTCACGATGTCCTTCAATATTTTAGACTAGCAGATATCACTCTTTCTCCTAGTATTTATTCATACAGTGGAAGAGGAAAACAAACTTTCCTGCTTTTTTTTCATCTCTCAATTAGTGTCTCAACTTTAAGTGAACAAGACATTGAGCTGAACTGGTTCAGTTAACTGAATTGAAGAAAATATTCTCTCTGCATCTGAAAAAGAGGCTACTTCAGTCAAAAGCTGTTTTAGCACTTCAACCACTGGTCCCAGGTGCTGAGCCAGTGGCTTCTTACCAGTTGGTTTGACTTTAAAACTTCAGCAGCAAATGTATAGTGCCTAATATAATTTTTCTGCATTTAACTTATTTTACTAAATTAAAGTACTTGTAGGCTTTAACATAGGTTGTCAATTTCAAATTTAATTTTAAATAGGTTTTTTTTTTTAAATCCTGTATTTAATTTAAATTTTTTAAAATTGATTTTTTTCCATCATGGCACAGACATTTTATAGCTACTTGTCCTTGCCCATGGTGTTTGAAAGCCATAAACAACTTCTGTTTGTTAGTAGTTTAAAGATGGCTCCAGATGCTGTGGTCACAGCTGGGGGAACAGAGTATAGATTGAAATGGCAGTATGTGGTTGGGATTATAGTTGATGCTGTACTCAGTATCTGATCACTAATGAAAAAAGATGCTAAGGTGTTTTTTTCAAATTACATATCACCGCATCATTCCGCAAAGAAGCCGTTTATTCATCAATAATTGGGCTTTAGAATGAACTGCTACTCTGAAAAGTAACTATAAATAACATCAATTTTTAAAACAAAACGTGATCTCATTTCTTTGATAACTGAACAGTAGCAAGTGCAGGAGGGATTGAAAAGTCTTTTTATTATATTTGGTGGTGATCGGATTTTTTGTTTTGTTTTGTTGCTGAAAGAAATGTATTGAGAAATTCATACACAAAAAGAGGAAAAGCGTTCCAAAATGAACAGAGGAAGAATGTCTCTAATCTCTGTTTCATAGTAGCCATTATAGATTATTTGAGTGACTTTAAAATTGGAGCTGCTGAGTAAGGAAACTTCTTGCAGCTGCATTTGGCTGTGTGCCTTTGAAAGACAATTGCAGTTGTTGCTGAAGCATATAAAAGCAAATGATGTTTTTCTATTTTGCAAAATCCCTTTTGTTTTCGACACTGAAGAAATTCTTCATGAAGTGAAAATGGAATGGGTTAAACAAGAAGTAATTTTTGCACTCTAATCTGTGCTGATTAGGCCTCAACTAGAGTATTGTGTCCAGGTCTGGGTGCCCCATTTCAGGAAAGAAAGGAAGGAAGTCCAGAGAAGAGCAACAACAATGATTAAAGATCTGGAACACTTGACTTACAAGGGAAGATTGAAAGAGCTGGGTTTGTTTAGTCTGGAAAGAAGGACACTGAGAGGGGACATGGTAACAGTTTTCAAATACCTAAAAGATTGTTAGGAGGAGGAGGACGGAGAAAAATTGTTCTCCTCAACTGCTGATGATAGGACAAGAAGCAATGGGCTTAAATTTCAGCAAGGGAGGTTTAGGTTGGACATGAGTTAAAAATTCCTAACTGTCAGGGTGATTAACCACTGGAATAAGTTGCCTAAGGAGGTTGTGGAATCTCCATCATTGGAAATTTTAAAGAGCCTGTTAGACAAGCACCTGTCAGGGATGGTTTAAGATGGTACTTGGTCCTGCCATGACTTCAGGGGACTGGACTCAATGACTTCTCATGTTCCCTTCCAGTTTCTATGATTTTATGAAACTAGAGGAAAGCACAGGACTTAGAAATACCAAAGCCAGGAGCTGTTGTGTGACAAATTGTTCCCTGGATATTAATTGCACACTCAAATTTATACAAAGAGCACTGTTTCAGCAGCACACGTTTGTGAAAATACTTTTCTTATTAAGGGATGACAACAAATCTACATACATACATCTGCAGCCAACAACTACAATGTAAAAAAGTCTCTTTAAAGTGCCCTAAAAATCTCCTTTATTTTACTACTGAGCAAAAAGTCTCTTTAAAATGCCCTAAAAATTCTGTTTTACTAAGATCACAAGATTGGCTAAAAAGCCAGTGTAGATGAATAAAATTAAGATATAATTGAAGGAATTCTCATGGAGGCTTGTTCACACTTTTAAATATGTGCAAACCATGGAAAGTATTGCAGCTCTTACAGTTTCTGGCAATATCTTTTTCTGTCAAGGTTTGGGCATTCCTGATACAGCAATTATCACAGCTGATCTTCAGGTTCAAGAGCAAAATGCATTGGCATAGATGAAATTGGAGAAAATGCTGTGTGTTTTAGATAGATGTACCTAGTTACTGCAACATTAGGGCTCTGTTTTAACAAACGAATTTGTAACAAATGGCACCTGTTAGTCATTGGGAATAAAAATAGGGAACATTGAGCAATTACAGAGGCTCACGATTTTGTTATTGTTCCATGCTTCCTCCCTCCCATTTTGTTTCTGTTGTTCACTTTCTGTGTCTTGTCTGTCTTTAGACTGAAAGCTCTTTCAGACAGAAACCATGACTCTTCTGTGATATTACAGTGATACAAATTACAGCTCAGTTTTGATTGGGATCCTCAAGCATCAAAGCAGTGTAAATTTCATACAAAGTTACTATTAAAATAATGATGAAGGTTGAAAGATAACATGCTCAAAATTGAGGTTCCTGTGTAACTTGCGAATCTAAATACACATTATGATATAATCTTGAATTAAGTGATAACATTTCACTTTTTTCTCCTAGGACCTCTTCCTCATTCAGTGCACAGGATAACTGTTTTGTGAATGAGGAAGCTGTTCCTTCTTCCTCTTATTGTGGCTCCATCCTTTATTTATCCTTTTTTAATTGGTCGCAGAAATAAGAAGTTTTAATTTAATCTCCTCACTTCACTATCATGTTTTTGTGCCTCACAAATGGTATCTTCACAACGCTATTTGCTGTAGGAAAGGATTGTTATCCCTGTTTTACAAGTGAAGAGCTGAGGCAAAGAGGTTAAGAATAACAGTTTTCAAATTATCCACTCATTGGGAGTGCTTCAGTGACTGAGTGTCCTACCTGAGACACCTGGGGGCAGTTTTTAAGAGATGCTAGGCATCCCCCATTTCCATTGACTTCAGTTGGAATTGTGTGTACTTATGCCATCAGAAATGGTGTCCAGGGCTGTCCAGACTTAGTTTTATAGCTTGGCTTGCCACTCACTACAGCGCTAATGTGCTGTGCACTAAGCTGCTGTGTGGACATAGTAGTGGATCAAAGCATGCTATGGAATTTTTGATGCATGTCCATACAATCAATAAGTACACAGTAGACTAGGGCACTATAGATTTACACTGTGGCTTGCTGCATACTAAGTCTCCATGTGAGCAACGTCTTATTGTCTCAACTCATGTACCTAGAAATAAAGAGCATACAGCTTTTGTGGCATACTGTGAAATTTTTGGTTTAAATGGCTTGTCTAACATCTTTCTATGCCTCAAAATTTAAAGCTGCCATCAGTTTTGTATACTTACCTCTCAAAGCATGATTATAATTTGTTTACTCCTTAAATGAATACAAGCAATCTACAGTAAATTCTTTCTGAAACATAACCGTTCATTGTGAGGACTGGGCCTATGGTACTGCAAGTAAATCCTGGTCATAGCTGATTTGCACAGATAAAACTTAAAATCTAGCCAATGAGGCTTAATTTGATTTTCAGTAAATTAGAACTTCATTGAATGATTTATTTACACATTACCTAGTTACTCTTGCTTACTGCTTTTTCACAGCCTCAGTTTATGTAAAGATTTCATTGCTACCAGTTGTCCATCTACACAGAGGAAAGCTACAATAGACTATTTTGGAACTGTAAAAATTGCATTTTTTTTTAATTTTTCCGTTCTGCCCATACCCACAAGAATTATTCTTCCTATTCTCATCTTTCGCATTGTGAGCTCTGTATAAATAATCATGACTTGTCTGTCCCTAACATCGTGCTTTATTAGATTAATGGGGTTGGCTAGCAGATACCTTCTAACATTTGGGTTTTTATCACAAATTATAGCTTTAATGTAAGGGTGCTGCAATAATACTTACTACACAAAATGTGCAGACTCTTATCTGAATTTATACAGCTATAGTAATACATATTTCTATAATATACAATAGTAATTACAAGTTAGATTAATCCAAAGTTTGGCAGTTTGTAAACTTGTGATACCATGATAGTTTGTTTTTATTTCCTTTCCTGTCATTTTATTTACAGAAGTCTATGTCAAGAAGTCTTCCAAAAAAGAAAGATGTTTACACCCCAGAAGGGGTAGCTATCTTCAAAACAAACATTAGCTGCAGACAAATACTACTTGAACACAGTTATGCTTTCAGAAGCCCCATGGAAGCCAAGAAAAGGATAATAAAGTTAGAAAAGGAAATAGCAAGCTTGAGAAGAAGAATGAAGAACTGCATTCAAAAAGAACGGAGAGCCACACAAAGATGGCTGGAAATGACTTGCCTCATCAGAAGCTTAGAAACAAATAGTATTTTGCCAGACGTTACATTGGAGCACCTTTTACCAAATGCCTTAAGAAATCTTCCCTTGAAAGATTTCAAAAATATTTTACAGGAACAGCAAGACCATCTATAACAACTTTGCCAATTTTAAAACTACAAGATTTAAATTTATACCCAATATAATGCCATAAAATTAATCTAGCCTCATTAATATGTTAAGACATTCTTGTGGTGGTGAGGGACAAAATTGGTTCTTATGACGGCTTAATTACTCAATTAAAAATACCGATCCATTAATGAAAACTGCATCACAAGTCTTCTAATTGTGATAAGTTTTTAATCAGTTTGAGTGCTTTATGCAAGAACTAGTTCTGTGAATTAATCATCTTCTCATTTTTAAATAATTGAGAATTATGTTTTGGTTAGTCTAATTTTATAGAACATTTGAGTAACTGCAATGAACCAGTTTTTGATGGAACACCCACTATTCAGGTAAGTTTTTACTTCAAGAATAATTACCACTTTGTATTACTAACAATCAAAAATACAATTTTCTAGTAGTGAACACAGACTGAGAGACCCTCATCCCCCTGAAATTCACTGTTAAGTATGTCCAGCTCCATCACTTGAGACTTCGTGTGTGTCCAGGCATAGGGTAGAGGCTGGACATGATGCGGGTAGTTCGCTTGGTAAGGCCAGGAAGGAGGCATTTATATGTTCTGGTTCATTGGCAAGTCTCAAAGATGAGACTCTTCCAGTGAGTCTCCTGTTTTGCTCCAGGAGCTGCTGTTGCAGCTGCCCAGCTAAGGGTAATGCCAGGGACCACAGCTATTATGTGTTACAGGACATTTACACATTTAGCTTTGGTATCCTATAGGCAACTTGTGTTCTACCATTTTGGCTGCAGGATACAGAGCCATTTCCATGAGTGGTTGTTACAGAACTTTTTCTGTGGCATCTGCCGTGTAAGGAGATGATGTACATCCTTGTTTGGATTTTTTTTTAACTTCAAAATATGTATCTACATAGTTGATTAAAAAATCTTTGAATCAAAAAAGACTTCAAAAATCACATAGGCATTTACATTCCTTTCTTAACTTTTAATTTGGGCACAACGTTTTTGTAATGTTTAGTTATTATCCAAAATCCATGCCCATTTCCACTTGATAGGCCTAGATCAAAATCTATATCTGTTGGGCTTGCTGTATTGCTTTTAGAACAGGTTTTGGATGTAATGACTTCTTTAGCCAATCCACCCTGTCCTGCTCTTGAGAATGCCATGATGGCTTGCTAGGAATAGATATCAGTGGTTTCATCCTAATCTGCTTGCCTTCCAATGCTAATAAGCTTGGCTAGCTCAGATTTAAAATGAGTTTTCTCTCTCCTACATAGATTTGCCTAGAAAGGCTAAATGAGCCCTGTCTCCGCTAGTTTGAAATCAGTTTTCCTTCTTCTACATACATTTGGTTCATGGCACCTTAATCCATAATATTTGGTTTGTCCCCTCTGGGTTTTCCCCAAAGTGGGTTATTCCAGTCTACCACCTAGAAGATGTGCCTCTATCCCAGTGGTTCTCAATGACTGTGTCGGGACACATACTGTGTCGCCACACAGTGGTAAGTGTGTCACAGAGAGGTGGGGAAATGGCTGGATTTGGCCTGAGGTGCGTGGGCTGGTGTGTCCTGTAGGGTTGTGGTATGCCATCAAGAGTGTCCCAACCTGCAAAAGGTTGAAAACCACTGCTTATACCATTGTAGCTAGAAACACTGGTATTAATAGTAATTGTATATGCATAACTCAACAGTTACAATATAACATCACTAACACTATATTGTAGACTTAAACTGATGATAATGCATTGTATTAATTAAAAATTGGTTTTATCTTATTTCAAAGCGACAGGCATAGGAACCTGGAGCTCCCAGCCACCATAGGGGAACCTATTAGGGGACCCCAAATTTCCATGCAGGCAGCTCGGGGCTCTGTTGCAACCCATGGCGTCTGGGAGATGTGGATTCCCCCTTACCCCCTCCCCCCCGCCATGGTGGCTAGGAACTGAATTTCTACCTGCGTCTTGAATATCGGGATAAATGCCATCCCAATCATACATTGATTGGGACAAAGGAATAAATAATTGGGATAGTCCTGATTTTGTTGGGATGTCTGGTCATCCTGCAGAAGGGAGCGTGTTACACACATTGCAAAGTAGAAGGTTAGAATTCTCCATTCTAGGCCAGACTGAGCTAGTAGCAGAGGGCTTAAGGAAATTACAAGTTTCTTGTGCTGCTATATAGGAGCATGTTGGCTGGGTATAGAAGAGTTGACAGTTGCAAAATCGTACTTTCCTGTATTCTGAACATTAAGTCAGCAAGCAAAGCATAGGCATGGAGTTGCTGTAGCAGTAGACAAGAGAACTGCTACTTCAGTGAACAAATTGAAACTGGTATCTGAGTGTATTTTCGTAGCAAGATTTACAGCTGCCTACCATAAACTGCGTAACAGTGAAATGTTGTTACACGTTGACAGTTGGATAGAAGAAATGACAAAGGTTGAACAAGTAAAAGTTCTGGAAAAAGGAGAAGTTTAGAAAACAAAATATGAAAATAATATACAAAATTAAATTTTATTAAAACACAGTTAGGCTAACAACACAAGCTGTAAGAAAGGCTATTGGTGACCTGACAAGAAATGCTAAAAAGGTGTTGGAAATATGGAAGTTGCATTTTGACAAAGCAAGTGTTCCAGGCATGCTAGAAGAGATGAACAGGGTGACTTGCAAGGCACAGTGGATATCAGCATTGAGCACCCACCAGCGGAAGAATCAGAAAAAGCAATGAAGCAGCTGAAAAATGGGAAAGCTGCTCAATAAACAGTATAACAGCTGAGCTGCTAAAAGTCACCATGACAAGTGCTATCAAAGTATTAGAAAAATTATGCAAGAAATATGGGAGCTGGAAGATGTATTGGATGACTGGATAAAGGCAATAGTATATATCGAACTTGAAGACAGACAGTTCTCCCAATCTGAATAATTATTGAGATTATTCTCAGTACCGGGGGAAATAAAAGTAATTATCAACAAATTAAGATTAGTTTTAGACGAAATAGTAAGCAAGGAAGTAGGGCTTCAGACCAGGTTGAAGATGCATTGATCAAATATTGATGCTCCCAACAGTCAATTTGGACATTGGGGGGCTTGGGGGCGGGGCCAGTGGGGCAGCAGGAGAGAAGGGAAGAGAATGGAAATTAAAGATACTTGGTGTTTTCATCAATTTCACAGTCATTTTGGAGGAAAGCATTATGGAAAGTATTAAAATACAGAGTTTCAGATATGATAATTGCAATTATAACTAACAAGTTAGTTATCAGGAGTCCTGTAGTTCCCTAAGAGTTGGTAGAAACCTAAGCAAGTGGTTCAAGTTGAAGTTCGATGTAAGACAAAAGGGCATGTAATCACTGTCCCTTTTCATTGTGTTCTTAAGTTAGACTTTAAGAATGCTAGACAAATGGGAGGGCATGCCATTGAGTTGTTCAGAGTTACGCTCTTCATCTTTTGCAGGAGACATTTTACAGCTAGCAGTCATGGGCATTAATTAAGATAATTTTCACTACCTTAGAAAATGTGTGTAGGCAACTTTGATTTACAGTCCAAAAAAATGAATGGGTGCATTTTGGAAAAGAGACAATAGACAGTTTTCAATTGTAGCAGTTGCAGGGTCATAGAAGAAGTAAAATCTTGCGTGTACATAGGAAGCTTGATCAATGCCAATGGCTCAATCAACGATGAGGTTAAAAGGAGATAAACTTTATATATGCTTCATGGAAATTGATGAAGTTATGGCCTGATAGAACATTGTATGGTACCAAAGTTAAAATATATCAAACCAGTATCCCAACAGTACTATTCTATGGTCTGGAAGCAGTTACATTAAATGACCATCCAAAGGCTGGAGGCAATAAGAGATGAGTTGTTCAGTAGGGATAAATATGAGGAGACAACTGTGAGTGGCTTTAAGCTGAACATCATTCTACTTCAAGATCTTGAATATGTGAATTATATTGTTTTGTTGGCTCAGTTTGGTAAATTGCTGAAACTGAATGGCCAGTCTGATTTGGTGAAAAGTAGCACAATCTGGTCTGGTTGTTAAGCAGGATAAAATTAAGTACAGGACCACAGACTTCAACTCTAGATTACAATTAGCCCAATATTAACTTGTCTGTGGGATATCAAGCAGGTGGCAACTGTTCTATATTTGGGCAGTGTCTTAGGACTTAGACTATGCCGGAGGATGTTCAAAAGATGTAGAAGCTTCTTATTACAGTAGCTGCTGGTATGTTTTGAGTCTTTCAGCAGCCTCTCTGAAGACATTCTGACATCAGGCTTCCCATGAAGCTCTTGATCTATAGAATCACAGTTAGAACAACTCTCTTGCACAAAAATGAATAGTGGGTGCTGAGGAAGCCTTAAGAACACCAGATTGACATTTTCAATTCTCAGTTTTTGTCAACTTCTCTCTCTATATATATATATATTCAAACTATGGGTTGCAGACCCTCAGGTACAGGGTCGCGGCGCCCCTGATACCGCAGGACTGGAATACATTGCTCAAAGATATAATTGTTAGGTTGCATGCTTAAATAATTTTTTTTCAACTGGGTCCCAAGAAAATGTTTGAAAACCACCGCTCTGTATCAATTGACAGTACTTGGATATTCAAAGCCAAACCCAGCAGCCACCTCTATCAGCACTGATTTGATTTGGAGGTATAATTAGAATGGAAGATGAACAAATTTCAAAATATTTTGGTTGTGCAATGAGATTGCCAGTAATGGACATCAACCAGATTGCTTAAACATCTTGCCAGAGATCAATCCAGTGGTGTTTGATTTGCAAGGAGGCAAATCCCTTTGAGAATTGTCATGAAAACTAAATGTTTGGGGGTTTTTGTTTTTTTTTGGTTGGGATATTCACCATTTCCTCCCAAAACAATGTATCATTCATAGTTTTTAGATGAAAGTATATGCAAATAAGAAATAAACCATCAAAAGAAATATTTTCTTTAGAAATATATTTCATAATGAATTCCTATATTCTTTTCTTTTATGGCTAGGTATTGTCCATCTCAGAGATGTTTCATACAAGTATGCACTATGGGCATTTTGCTATGCCTCTATTAAGGTAAGTGACTTTTTAAGTAAAGGATATAACAAATAGTCCTTAAAAAGTTGCTAAGCAGTATACTCTACCTTTACTTTTCAGCTTTTTTCACATTTTAAGCTTATTCAAAATATGAATAAATGTATATGTTGCCTTTTGTGAGGGGAGCATGTCTGTTGTTCTTCCCTCTTTTTCCCTCCATTTAGAAGATAGCAGTTGTCACATGAAGAAAAGGGAACATATTGTCTTCAAAATATCCTATGGTAATTGTGCTTACCCTTTTTCCTTTTTTGCACCCAACCTCTTGTATTGCTCAGAACCAAGGTTTTGTTGTTAATTCTACTTCAAGAGTGTCTCTCACTGTTTCCTTAGAACACTGAACCCTGGTCTACACTGATAGTGAAGTTCAGCGTAATGCTGCTTACCTCGACTTTCTGCAGCCTGTCTCCACTGTCAAAGCATTAAGTTCAAATTAAATGGTACTGTAATTTGACCTGATAATATCACCCCTGCAAGTGGTGTAGCACTGAGGTCAAAATCTACAATTCGAATTTAGGCCCATGTAGCCAGAAATCTTGCTAATTCTGTTTTTCCAGCCTCTGACACCAAAGCAACATATCTCCTCTTCTGCCTGCAGCCCCTGGAAGTTTTCAGTTAATTCCTCTCTCTGCCCGCAGCACTGTGCCTCTCTGTTGTGCCTTATTAAAGGTCTAGAACACTTAACTTATGAGGAAAGATTGAAAAAGCTTGGTTTGTTCAGTCTGGAAAAGAGGAGACTGAGAGGGGATATAAGTTTTCAAGCACTTAAAAGGTTGTCACGAGGAGGAAGGAAAAAAATTGTTGTTCTTAACTGCTGATGATAGGACAAGAAGCAATGGGCTTAAATTACGGCAAGGGAGGTTTAGGTTGGACGTTAGGAAAAGATTCTTAACTGTCAAGGTTAAACCACTGGAATAAGTTACTTAGACAGGTTGTGGAATCTCCGTCATTGGAAGTTTTTAAGAGCAGGTTAGACAAGTACCTGTCAGGGATGGTCTAAGAGGGTACTTGGTCCTGCCAGAAGTGCAGGGGACTGGACTCAATGACCTCTCATGGTTCCTTCCAGTTGCTATGAGTCTATGCAGCAGAGAAACAGCAAGGAAAGCTTTTCCTGCCTCTTCTCCCTCTCTCTCTCGCTCTCTTTTTTTTTTTTTTTTTTTTTTTTAAAAGAGGGGAGGGGGACAACTACCTCCCCACAAACCCCTGTATCTATTACCCACAGTGCAGTGCATTTCAGGAAGTAATGTGATCGTTGGGGACGCTGTGTGATCACTTGCTTTCGCCTTTTGTAATTCAACAGCCTAATATCGAATTACAAGCTCTCTGTCATAAATATAGTTGATTTTAAAAAAGATATGCCATGACCTACTTTTTGACGTAGAATGAAACTTTTAAAATAATTATGCAATTCTTATTCAAATCACAGTTTCAAATGCTGGTTATATAAATCATGGCAAATTTAGTATTTTTACAGATTTTAATAAGGTCTCTGTCACTAGTGTGAACAGTAGAATAACATCTTAGTCTTGAAAATGTGTGGTTGTCAATTTCCAATAAAGACAAGACTTATTTGTCAAGTTGGATAAATTAATAGTAACAGATTTACCACACATCTGAAATGAAGACAAATACAAAGATAATGAACATACATAGCTGATTATCATTAGATATGTTTTTCACTTGAGAACTCCTGGTCATGGGCAAGGACCCCATTGTGCTAATTATTTTATATAAACACAAACTGTTCTCACCCCATGAATTTATAACCTAACTATAAGACAAGAAGCCACACAAGTGTATACAGACCAATAAAGGAGCATAAGGAAACATTGATATCGGTAAGCATGGTAGGCTGTGGTATTAGCATGCGCAGTGCTTAACTAAGTTTGTTTTGTTTTGTTTTATTTTTTGGAGTATTCCTTGTAGGTCAGTCTCTTTGGATGGCTTTTTGAAGGTGATGGGACTTGATGATGACTAATGTTTATAAAGGGTTGAAATTTTGGTCAGAGAACTTTTTAATTTGGCTTTTTTGGGGATAAAGTTTCTGGACCATTAAAGCTGGCTTTAATTGTATCTCTTTAATGTCAAAGATCCCCAATGGCTGAACTTCTATGCTTTAAATCTAAACATAGACTTACCTAAAGTTTTTTCGTGTCTAGATTTGTTTTGAGATGTAACCTTTTATGTGATGTGTTCTTTTATCACTTATAACACATCCTTTATCCAGTCTAAATATGTGTAGATAGTAACTTCCAGTGAGAGACATAACACAGGTACTATGGTGACTCACTATAAATATCTAGTATAGGGTATATTAGAATTTTGAAAATGTAGAAATCTAGTCATGGTAAACCAGGACTCTTTTTATTTCTTTGGGCCATTTCTTTGCAGCACATTATGGTGGCAAGTCTGATTTCCTGAGCAGAAAGGTGAAGATCACCTTATTATACTGGTGGTTTGTATGAAGTGGGAACTTGTGATCCAAGTTGGGCCCAGAGTTCATGGGATTTGAACAGTACTTCAGAAGTAAATGTAATGTGTTGCAGGGTTTCCCGTCTTATTAATCTGATATTGATTACCAGTTTGTTTGTATCTTTACTTTATTTTCCATAAATGGGAAGTAGGTTGCAGCTCTTAAGTCGTCCCTAGGCAATACCATTTTTTCTCCATTTCTGTATTTTATTAGGGTTTGTTCTCCTGAGTTCCAGATGTTTTTCAGTTTCTGACATTAAAATTTTAGGCTAGTACACATTGTTAATGTTTGACAACTAGCTCGGAAATCCGCTGTTAGCAGCTGCTTAATTGGTATTCATAGGAGCGTAACTCAAAAGATTCAAGTTAGAAGTTTGCAAAGTGTTCACATAAATTCAAAACTATTCAGCACTTGTTAGGTATCTTTCTTACAAAACTGAAACTGTAGTTTTGTCAAGGGTTTGAATGAAGCTTGAGCATGCATGTCTTTAAGTGAAACTTGTAGGTGAAACAAATGAGGAGTCCTGTGGCACCTTAAAGACTAACAAATTGAGTATAAGCTTCTATGGGCTATAACCCACGTGGTCAGATGAATGCAGTGGAAATTAGTTTGTTAGGTACGTATACACATCCAGAGAAGGACGAGTCACATTATTATGTGGAGGACCAGTGTTACTGAGGTCAATTCAAACTGTGGATGTGGCCAATTCATAACAGTTGATTAGAAGATGCGACTGTTTCAAGAGGGAAAAATACTTTTTGTAGTGAACTAGCTACTCCAAGTCCCTTTTCAGACCCAATCTGATAGTGTCAAGTTTGCATGTGAATTCCAACTCTGCAATTTCATGCTGACGTCTGTTTTTGAAGGTTTTTGCTGAAGTGTGGGTAACTTTCAGTTCTGTTACTAAGTGTTCAAGGAGATTGAAGTGCTCTCCCACTGTTTTGGTGGGGGTTTTTTTAATGTTACCATTCTTGATGTCTGATTTGTGTCCATTTATTCTTTTGCATAGAGACAGTCCACTTTGGCCAGGGCAGAGGGTCATTGTTGGCACATGATGGCATATATTGCAAATAAATCAGATATCAAATATGCTATCATGTGCCAACAATGGTGCTCTGCCATATACATTGACACTATCAGATTGGGTCTGAATAGGGACTTGGAGTGACTAGTTCACTAGAAAAAGGAATTTTCCCTCTTTAAACATTCTCACCTTCTAATCAACTTGCGACTGGGCCACATCCACACTGTTTGCATTGACCTTGTTAAAACTGGTCCACCTTATAATAATGTGACTCCTTCTTTGCATGTGTACATATACCTAACAAACTGCAGTTTCCATTGCATGCATCTGACCCAAGTGGGTTATAGCCCACAAAAACTTCTGCTCAAATGAATTTTTCAATCTTTAAAGTGTCACAGGACTCCACATTTGTTTTGCTGAAACACACTTAAGAGGGCTACCCCTCTGGAATTTGTAGGTGAAAGTGAGTTAACTCAAAAGTTATGCTTGGAAATATGAACCCATGCATGATACAAAGGTTTGCACAAATCCATATAAAGGGACACCACAGAGATTTGCAGAGCTTTAGATCAAGCTTTCTTGAAGTTTGTTCTTTTTTTCCTTTGACTGGATTGTTGTTAACTTCTGCTACAAATAAGCCCTGAAACTACCATTCCAAGAAAAGTACAAATATAGGAAACGAAGCCACTTCCCTTGACCTTTCTAAGTTCTGACGCAGCCACTTAATGTTATTGGACTTGGTCTTTGTACTGAATTACTGTTTATAAGCATTGAAATTGTTGTGATAATTGCCTAATGCATGCTTTGGACACAGTATAATACGCTTTTGTTCATACCTCCTTTTTATTATAGGTCTCTACCTTCGCCTTTTCCAGTCACTTCTACCAAAGAAAGTTTTGTTCTTCACCTCAATTTATTAATGGGTTCTGGAGCAGGTTATGTTATAGCAAAAGCAATAGTCATTCATCTTTTTTCCAAAAAGTCATGTAGACTTATAAAACGAATGTTTTTGTGTTAGTTTTTGAACAGACTATATGTTTTATTTGACGTTCAGCTTATTGCAAAATTAATCATTTCACAAACACCATGTTCTGTAACAGGGGACCTTAAATCTCATATGATCATTTTAACAAAGTGCTTATGTTTTTCATAACTATTGTGCTAGTTTCAAATAAAAATGTCACTTTTCAACTGCTATATGAAATTTTCTTCCTAGAAATGTCGTTACTCCTTGTCTTATAAATATTCATACAGCAAACATGAGAGGACATGTGTATGTGCTAAACTGAATTACAGTGAATCTCCTGCTGGAATTTCATATATCTAAAGGAAAAAATTTCATATATCTAAAGGAAAAAATGTACATTTATGCAACTGGCTACCTGTGAAGTATTTTAATACATTTATTTTTAATACTACTGTATGAACAAAGGGAACAGACTTTCAAAAGTAAGTTATAAAAATGGAGCCATGCTGAACTCATGAATTCCATTAAAATCTTTACTCACGAAAAGTGCCAGATTGATAGTCTTGGAGAACAAAATCCAGTGCACAGAACAGATGCAGGAACAATAGAGTGTGTGTCACTTTACTAGTGTACCTCAGAGCAGATCTGGAACAATTCTAGAGGTAAGGAAGTACCTGCAGTTCAGACAGCAGGATCACAGCTCATTAACACATTTTGGTATTTATAAATTAATGTTGATGAGAGAGCAATTGATATCGTATATGGGTCAAGATGTTATCACTTGAGTGCTTGATGTCTGTTGATACTGGACTTCAGTTCCTCAAATGAGGTAGTGTCTTCACAAGTGACTAAGAGAAGGCAAGCAACTCCTTGATGCAGCTTTGTATAGAGGGCTTGGGATTTTTCTCTCCTGAATTTATGTGCTGTAGTTGGAAACCATGATTCCAGGTATCACTATCCAGTAAGTCCTGGTCTTTTGTGTTGCTTCCATGAAGCGCACACTACCAGCTTTGTGGGCCCTGCATTGGTGTATTCATTATCTTTCAGCACAGCGGGAGAACATTTTGGTTCTTGAGCATCAGACTTGGTGCAAAGAGTCAGCACTCCTTCTACTGCAGGAATCTGTACTTACGGCACGTGTGCCTCTTCGTGCTAGCCATCAAATGTGCTTCCCATAGCACTTTCAATGTTCTAGGCCAGGGCCTCCCATTACCTAGAAACAAAATTGTTAATGTAGGTTCAAGCTGAGGATTAAGGCAGTGCAGGCTGCTATTTGGGGTTCAATAAGGTGAAGCATGCCTCTGGTGCCAAATATGTGTCTACTATGGAGCAGCACCAAGAAATGACTTACAGGGAGACTTCTACCTCTCCTTGATTTTCACAGAAGCACTTCAACACAACAGATCTTGGTTAAACACAGTCCAGGAGTTAACTAAATCAGTGACTGAGGTACAGTTGCTAGGAAAATAGGCTTGCTTTAACATTATATTTTGGACCTACTGAAGGGTTGGAAGACCTTTCTTCATTCTTAAGGAATGACCACAGCTACGTTTCCCATGCTCCCCATAAGAGTTTGGTGGAGTCAGCTGAAGCTAGAGAGAAGGAAAAGGACTGGCTGAATTTATAGTATTTCACCTAGAATATTGAACAGTGAAGCTGGAATTTATTTGTATGAAAAGTTTATTAGCTCATGGCTGTGGAGTAACAAGCCATCATAGCAAAAGGTATTGTAGAAATCCTCCTATAGCTCTCCTCCTTGTTTGATTCTCTCTACTGATGCATGTTAGTACCTTAAAAACCTAGAAGATGGATATTCCCTTGCATCAGGTACAGGTTCTCTTTAATGCATGTGTGACTGAGGGCAGGTATCTCAAGGGTGCATGACTTTCCATAGGTGCTCTTGCGGTGGACATTGAAGTGTCAAGAAAATTTGGAACCTGTCTTAAATCAATTAAGGGTTTGTGGAGCAGGAACTAGCTTCTTTGCAAAAGGTAAAAGAAGAGAGTCCACTCTGCATTCTCTTGAGGTTATTTCTCACTTGCAGGAGGGACCTATAGCATTAAAAGTTCCACTTTAAAACAACTTGTCAGTCAGTGCCTTCATAGAAGGTCGGGATGCCCCTGAACAGAATGTCTTAACTGAACCAGAAGGGAAATAGTCCTGAAATTTACTTCAGCAAGCACAACTTACATTAATACAATTTTTGTATGAGTGTTGTGGGTTGGGTTCCACCCTGTTTGTCAGCTCCTTAATTACCCTAGTCTTGCTCTGCCACATAACGCAATGAGTCACAGCAGCATGGTTCTCCTCCATGTGACTGAAAGAATGTGAATAAAATTAATTTATCAGAGCAGAGAAACAGAAAAGAATCAAACTAGTCAGGTTTTTTAGGCTGCTGTGGCAGCAGTGGGCTTTTTAGTATTGCCTCTTCCCAGGATTTCAGCCCATCCTGCTCTCAGGATATTTACTTTACCTGGACTTCCCATAGGTTCCTCTGAGTCTGTTTCGACATTTAAGGAGTCTCAGGTGGAGGTAAGGAATGATCCTGCATTTTGAACTTCTCAGTGCATATATCAGCCCCTCCTTCATGCATGCCGTGGCTTCCATGCTGTCTAGAATATAGTGAAGCTACAGTACAAGTCTTGCAGATGTTTCTCCTACACCTAAGGTAAGAGTAGCCAACTGCTATAGTGAAAAAAGTTTGTGTTATCACTGCCCCAGGTTGGACTGCAGCTGACTGTTCCTAATTAGATCCATCCAAACCTTTTTTAATATATAAATAATCCTCCTCTTTGTGAATTTTTAAACTTCTTAACAATACAAAAAGCCTGTAAACATTTAAGAAACAAAACTGATAGTTGTTAACCCAAGAGAACTTGCCATTTTAATGTGATATATGCAAAATGCAGTTACTGTTCTAGAATATAATTAATTTAAGCAATAAACTAGTTATTTTTCTGATAGAATTTTATACTGAGGAAAATTAAACCATAAAAATCCAGTATGGCTGTGCTGCATAAATCGGTTATGTGCTGCTTTGATGCAGAATTTTGGTCTCTGCCTTTCTAATCATATGTTCAACATGTAATTGGAGATGTGACTGCAGCATGTGTAGATATATCTGTGCAAACTTTAACATAGCTAGGCCAGGTGACAGCTAACATGCCACATTTTCCATTTTATGCATCTGATGAAGTGGGGTTGTGCCTGTGATAAATAAATTTGTTGGTCTTTAAAAGTTCTTCATCGAGTGTGCTCATGTCGATTCCAATTCAGGTGTACGCGTGCCGCGTGCACGAATCGTCGGAGACTTTTCCCTAGCGGTACCTGTCAGGTCGAGTCAGGCGTCCCCTGGAGTGGCGCCACATAAGTACTCCTGCCGGCCTGACCACCCTCCAGTTCCTTCTTACCGCCACCAGTGACGGATGTTGGAGCTTGTATGCTTGCCTCAGGCAAAGCACTCCCTAGCAAACCTTCTTTTCTTAGATCAGCTAGATCAACAACTTCTTCTATAGGTTAGGCTTCACATTACCCTGGGTGAGGGGTATGCCCGGGACCCAAGGGTCTAAACCCTGTGGGTCTTGCCACAAGCCCATGCCATCCCAGATCCAGGGCCGCCACATTTCAGTCCTCATGGACAACACTGCAGCAATGTTTTATCTAAATCATCAGGGAGGGGCTCAGTCTCCCCCCTTCTACAGAGAGTCTATGAGCCGATGGGCAGAGTGCATAACCTACGCAATCCACTTAGAGGCTTCCCATCTCCCTGGTTCGCAGAACTCTCTTGTGGATCGCTTCAGCAGGGCATTCGCGAGTCACAAATGGTCAATCAGGACAGACATACTGTGGGAAATCTTCCGAAAGTGGGGCTTTCCCCAAGTTGACCTCTTTGCCTCCAGGAAAAACAGGAAGTGTCCCCGGTTCTGCTCCTTCTAAAGCCACGGCCCGGGCTCCCTTGCAGACGCCTTTCTCTTGAACTGGGGGTTGGGTCTGCTGTATGCCTTCCCCCTCCTCCACAAGGTTCTTCTGAAAGTAAAATGAGACTAGGCGTCAGTCATATTAATTGCCCCACGCAGCATTGGTACTCGACATTGCTGCAGTTGTCAATGAGCCCACCAATACTGCTACCTCTCTGGCCAGACTTGATTTCCCAGGCCCAAGGCCAATTACACTACCCCAACCTTGAGTCCCTGCACCTGACAGCATGGAGGATTTGTGGCTAAATGAAGGGGAGAGGGCTTGTTCTAGCCAAGTTAGGAAAATACTCTTAGAAAGTAGAAAGCCATCCAGAAGAAAGTCATACACAGCCAAGTAGACCTGCTTCTCGGCGGGGGCCTGGGGAGGGGAGTCCTCCCAGAGGCAGCCCCTATTCCATTAATTTTAGACTATTTCCTCCACCTAAAGCAATCTGGTTTGGCCCTGGCATCAATTAAGGTGCATCTCGCAGCCATCTCTGCCTTTCATGCAGGGGAGAAGGACAGATCAACCTTTACCCACCTTCTAATATCGAGGTTCATAAAGGGCCTAGAGAGGACTTTCCCACCAGTTTGCCACCCAGCGCCCTCATGGGACCTAAACTTAGTGCTATTAAAAATCATGGGGCCCCCGTTTGAGCCTTTGGGGTCCTGCTCTCTTCTCTACTTCTCTTGGAAGGTTGCCTTCCTGGTGGCAATCACTTCAGCATGTAGGGTGTCAGAACTAAAAGCATTGAGGTCAGATCCACCTTATACAGTGTTTCATGAGGACAAAGTACGGTTGCGCCCTCACCCCTCTTTCCTTCCCAAAGTAGTCTCTAGTTTCCATTGTAACCAAGAAATTTTCCTCCCTGTTTTCTTCCCGAAGCTCCACACCAGCGAGAGAGAGAGAGCTCTGCACACGCTGGATGTCCGTAGGACACTAGCCTTCTACATTGATAGGACAAAAATTTTAGGAAGTCTTCCCAGCTCTTTGTAGCAATAGCAGAGAGAATGAGAGGGAAGCTGATGACCTCTCAGAGGATCTCCTCTTGGATTTCCTCATGCATCAAAACTTGCTATGACTTGGAAAAGCATCCTGCCCTGTCGTGTAATGCCCACTCGACGCAGGCACAGGCCTCATCCACCGCCTTCCTGGCTCATGTCCCAGCCATAGAAATTTGCAGGGCCGCAACCTGGTCTTACTGCACATTACACTATCAACTGCCATAGCAGGGATGACGCAGCAGTGGGAAGGGCAGTCCTGGAGACCGGAGTGAAGGGCTCCTACCCCCACCATCCTTAGGCCAGCTTGTAAGTCATCTGAATTGGAATTGGCATGAGCACTCTCAATGAAGAAAAACAGGTTTCTTACCTGTAACAGGTGTTCTTCGAGTGGCGTGCTCATGCCCATTCCAATACCCACCCACCAACCCCTCTTGTCGGAGGCACGGGCAAGAAGGAACTGGAAGGTGGTCAGGCCGGCAGGAGTACTTATGTGGCGCCATGGAGGTGCCACTCCGGGGGGCACCTGACTCGGCCCAACGGGTACCACTAGGGAAAAGGCTCCGACGACTCGTGCACGTGGCGCACGTACACCTGAATTGGAAGGGGCATGAGCACACCTCTCGAAGGACACCTGTTACAGGTAAGAAACCTGCTTTTCCACAGGATTCCTTTTTTTGTTTTGCAGCAGCACTAGTTAGCAGGCCAAATATGAACCAAACCTCCCTGGCAAACATTGCTGCTTTGGGACCTGCACCAGCTTGATTAAAGTTAGCTCAGGTATATCTGTGTGTACTGTAATTATGCCTCCAATTGCACTACAGACATTCCCTTATGCAGGACAACCCAAAATAGTGCAGAAAGGTACATATTGCACAGATTTCTTCAGGACATCTGCAGTGAATTTTTTGTCAATGTTAATTGATTATAAAACATTTAATAGTCTTACGTTTACTTCATTTTAGTTTCAGATGACTACACCAGGGGTGGGGGAGGCAGTTTCAACACATGCTGGGTTATTCTGTGGGGAAAGTTTCCTGGCTTGTAAGTTTGTAGGAGCAGAAAGCAAACACATCCAGCAGAGTTTGAGCTCTACAGGGCAGATACCTTTGGTGCAAGCCTCCTCAAAACTCAAAAGTACTGCAGTGCCTATTGCCAGTTCTGCTCTCCTGAGGGCGTTTTAATTCTTGGAGAGAGGAGCAGTTTAGAAGGCACTGTCAGTTTCTTTTGGCCTCAGCCTGAATGGTAAAACTCAGCTGAGACCACCACCTGTGAGCAACAGTCCTGGGGAGAAGGGGGCGTTACTGCTCTGTTTTTGCTACTTTTAATCTGCAAGCATCTTCTAACTCACTGTGCTTTTAAATGGCAGCAGGCAAAGGACAGGAGACAGTTCCCTTGCCCTTTGAAGACAAGAAAGGAATAATATATCAAAAGAGACAAATAGCAGGCAAAGGAACTCCAGAGCAGAAGATGGTAACACGTATAGACTATGGATGCACGAGTGCTGAAAGGTGAATTTTCAGATTGGACGGAGTTATTCATGGAGTTCCTCAAAGATCGGTCTTCAGACAGATCTTCATTAATATTTATATTAATGATTGTGGCACAAAAGGTAGGCATGTGCTAATAATGCAAAGTTGGAAGACACTGTCATTGCAGAGGCACTCGTCTTTTAAGACTGGAGTAACAAATGGGATGAAATTTAACAGTCTAAAGTGTAAGGTCACACATGTAGGGTCTAATAATTTCTGCTACAAGCTGAGGGCTCATCAGCTGGACGTGAAAGAGGACAGTGACCTGGGTGTGTAGGTTATTCATAGGATAATTGAGCCACGTCTGTGATGCAGCTATGAAAAAGGCAGATATGATCTTAGGATGTATTAAGCAAGGAATATCCAGTAGAGAGAGAGAATATTGATGCCATTGAACAAGGCACAGGTAACACCTTATTTGGAATACTGTAGGGGTGTAGCTACTGTTGGGCCCAGGTGGGTTGGCCAGCAGGCCCATCACCCACCACAGCTCCTGGCAGCAGCACGAGCTTCCTGCCATGGCAGCGGGCGGCTGCAGGCAACAGCGCTCCGGGTAGAGAAGCAGCTGCAGGCAGAGGTGGCTGCTTCTCCACTCTCAGCTCTGGCCCCAGGGCAGGGGCCAGGCTGCCTCTCCCCCTCCCTCCCTCCTCCTGATGCTCCAGCTGCTAGGCAACTGGATCGTTGGCAGGAAGCTTCTGGTCATGTGACCAGAAGCAGGCCTGGCCAGGCCCACCCTGAAGAGTAAGGGGCTCGGACAGAAAGCAGTGGCTGGCTACGTCCCTGGGAATACTGTATACAAGTCTGATTACCCATGTTCAAGAATGATGAAATCAAATGCAACAGATGCAGAGATGAGCTATTGGGATGATCAGGGAATGGAAGGTCTCTTCTCTGGGATCTCAAACTCAAATCACCACGAGGGTCACATGAGACTAGGATATAGGCCCAAGGGCTGTGTCACTGAAACACACTTAAAATTTTACATTATAAATTATAATTATTTTAAAAATTCCAGGTGTCATTGCGGGCCACAGGAAGTAACTCCTCAGGCCAAATGCGGCCACAGGCTGCATGTTTGTGATTCCGGTCTAGCTTATGAAAGGAGATTGGAAGGCTTGTTTAGCCTTGCACAATGGAGACTGAGAGCTGATATGATTGCTCTCCATAAATATATCAGGGGTAAACACCAAGGAGGGAAATGAACTGTTTAAGATCTCAGACAGTATTGGCACAAGAACAAATGCTTATAAACTGGCTATGAATAAATTCAGACTGGAAATAAGATTTCTAATCAGAGAAGAGAGATTCCAGAACAGCCTCTCACTTGGAGTTGGAGGGATAAGCAACTTAATTTGTTTTAAGAGAGAGTTGGACAAATTTATGAGTGGTATTGTATTAGAAGGTTGCAAGCGATGGTGGAGGGCAGGGTTCAACAGCTCTCTCTGTCCCTTCTGGTTCATGTTGGATTTTCCTAAAATCTCAGGCTTCAGGGCTTCAGCTAGTCACCTGCAAAGGTCAGGAAGGGATTTTGCCCCCTAATGCATTCTTTTTGTCCGCTACTGAAGCATCAGGGATGACTATAACTGGAGATGTAGTGGTACAATGCTCTGAGGTGGCAGTGAGCATTCTCTATCATATGTGCTTGGTTGGCTGGTTCTTGTGTCTGTGCTCAGGTTCTAACTGATTGCCACATGCGGAGTCAGTCTCCCACCCGATCAGAGAGTCAGTAACCTTGGAAGCAAATTTCCCCTTCCTCTGCAGCATGGAGTGCTGATCATTTGATAGGATTATCTGAATGTATCTTACGTAATCAATTCCTTGCTGCTATTGGGACCTTTGAAACTGGTGCACCTCTTATTCTGTCTGTAGCACACAATAGTCACTTGTGGGCTGTAATACCTTGGTCTAATTTCAGTTGTTGGATTTAGGGATTGAGAGCTGGGTAGTGGTGGTAGCGGCCTGTGATATACAGGGGGTCAGACTAGACGATCAGGTGGTCCCACTGGCCTTAAAACCTATGATTCTCTGATAAACAGATTTATACAGCTGTTTGACAAAAAGGCGAATTGTGGGGTTACTTGACAGGACTGGGCATTGAAGCCCAGATAATATTACTACTTGAACAGCCAGAATAAAAGCTTCTTCAGAAATATTGAGTATGTAAAGATTTAGATTTGGAATCTAAATTACAAAATAAAAGCAGGGAAATCATATGCCTTCCCAGAGTTGAGAGTTTGTTTTATATCAAGTTATGACTGTTAATAATTTACATGTCCTGGAAGCTCACAAATGTGGATTGAATTCCAAAGGGGTAGCCGTGTTAGTCTATTGTAGAAAGACAACAGAGTCCTGTGCCAAATGTGGATTGAGTTAGTGATATACAAAGACAAATAAAAATACAGAAACAGTAAGTAAAACTAGATTTGGGAAGATGGGAGTAAATAGCAAAGCTAATGTGAGGAATAAAAGTAATACTCTCACACACAGACTTAGACAATGAGAAATAAGCCTAAATTCTCCCTCCATTCAATGAGGGGGTAGGCAGCAGTTTTCCCAAGTTTATATAGTATGATTCAATTATTCATTAGACACTCAATGTATACTTGAAGCAATAGAGACACACCCAGTGGCTATGTCTACACTTGTTAATTTAAGTCGACTTAGCTAAGTCGACTTAACATGTCCACTTAAATTTTAAGTCGACTTTGGGGGGACCCTACAAAGTTGACCTAGAGTGTCCACACTGGACGCCTAGGTCAACTTGTAGGAGCTAGGTGGACCTGGGACTGGTACACGGTGGCAGGGGGGGCACCCCTTGCCAAGTGCCAGGGGGCTCAGCCTTTGCCCCATTGTACCTGGGTACAATGGGGGCTGAGCCTGGCAGGGCATAGGGGCAGGGTGGGCAGGGCTCTGCTCTGCCCTGTGGGGGGGCACGCCAGGCTCTCCCTGTGCCAGCCACCCTGGCAGGGAGGGCAGTGGGGGAGTCCTGGAGAGCCCTAAGTCGACTTAGAGTCGACTTAGGGCTACTCCAGGTCTACACTGGCTTAAGTCGACTTTAGAAAGTCGACTTAAGCCAAAAGTCGACTTAAAAGGAGGTTTTATAAAGTCGACTTAATTTTCCTTAAGTCGACTTAAGCAGCTTGCTTAAGTCGACTTAAGGAAAGAGTGGTGTAGACGCAGAGTAAATTAAGTCGACTTAAGCAAGCTTAAATCGACTTAATTTACAAGTGTAGAAGCACCCTATCATATGGAGTCCCAGTTGAAGAATGCCTGAACCCTATTCCTTTAAGGCTAGAGTTAAGCAGAATGTAATCAAGGAGCTTCTGCAGTCTTAGCTCTGTGTGTTTCCCCTCTGTTGTAAGTCTTAAACTGCTTATAGGCTGCAGTGGTGCTTTTTCACCCTGAGGTCTGCTTCTGAGGGAAACAAAAGTGCAAGTAATTCTTGGACATAATAATTCAGCACCCTGGTTGAGAGAGGTAGGAAAGAATTTGAGAAGCAACTTGCTAAAAATGCAAAACCTAACAGTAAATTTTTTTTTCAGTATATCAGATGCAGAAAATCTGCCCAACAGGCAATAGGAACATTTAGATAGCAAAGATGTTAAAATAGCACTCAAGAAAGACAAAGCCATTACAGAATAGCTAAATGATTTTTTTTGCATCAGACTTCACTGTGGGGGAGATATCCACATCCCAGCTATTCTTTTTGTGACCATTCTGAAGTACTGATATACTGATGTATTGCTAGAAGAGGTTTTAGAACAGAATGGTAAATTAAATAGTAGTAAATTATCAAGACCAGATGGTATTCATACAAGAGTTCTTAAGGAACTCAGATATGAGGTTATGCAGTTCTTCAGTTTTGTATGTAATCTTGTCACTGAAATCACTTGAAAGTAGCTAATGTAATTCAATTTTTTAAAAAGGCTCCAGAGGAGATCCTGGCCACTACAGATTAGTGAACCTAAATTCAAAAACAGGGAAATTGGTGGAAACTAGAAAAGAACAATTATCAAGCACATAGATAAACAAGACTTGTTGAGGAAGAATCAATATGACTTTTGTAAAGGAAAATCACGTCTCACCAATGTATTAGAATTCTTCAAAGGAATCAACAAGCATGTGGACAAGGATGATCTAGTAGATATATCATATTTGGGTTTTCAGAAAGCCTTTGACAATGTCGCTCAACAAAAGCTCTTAAGGAAAACAAATAGCCATGAGATAAGAAGAAGGGTCTTTGTTGGAGCAGGAACTGGTTGAAAGACAGGGCAGAAATAATGGTCAGTTTTCACAGAGGAGCACTGGAACTTGTGCTGTTCAAAATATTCATTAAAAAACTGGGAAAGGGGGTGAACAGTGAAGCGGCAAAATGTGAAGACGATAGAAAATTACTCAAAATAATTAAGTGCAAATCAAATTGCAAGTAGTTACAGAGGGATCTCACAAAACAGTGACTGGGGCAACAATGTCAAACAAAATTCACTGTTGACAAGTGCAAAGAAGTGCACATTGGAAAAAATTCCAACTGTACACATACAGTGATGGTTTCTAAATTAACTATTACCATCCAAAAAAGAACTTGGAGTCACCATGGATAGTCCTCTGAAAACTTCTGCTCAATGTGAAGCAGCAGTCAAAAAGGCTAACAGTATGTTAGGAGCTATGAGGAAAGGGATAGAAAATAAGACAGAAAATATCATCATTCTACTATATAAATCTGTGTTGTATCGATACTTTGACTATTGGGGTGAGTTCTGGTCACCTCACCTCAAAAAGAATATAGTGAAACTAGAAAAGGTTCAGAGAAGGGCAACAAAAATGAGCAAGGCTATGGAATGGCTTCCATACGAGGAGAGACTAAAAAGATTAGAGCTGTTCAGTTTAAGTGAGAGTTTAGGAGACATATAAATAGAGATCTATGAAATCATGAATGATGTGGAAAAAGTAAATAGAGAAGTGTTCTTCATCCTTTCGCCCACCACAAAAAACAGGGATCACCCAATGAAATTAATAGTTAGTTAGACCCTCATTATGTCCAGGCATTTAGGGTAATGACAAAGCTTCTCCTTTCCTGTCTGTTTCTGGTAGATCTTTGAATGTCTTCCTAACTACGCCCCAGATTTTTCAGGTCAGCTTCCACAGCTCTTTGCCATGCTGTTTTCAAGCACCTTTATATTTTCGCTTGACTTCAGTTGTCCATCTTATTGCTATGCTGATGATGGAATCAACTTCCATTCGAAACACACGACCAATCCATTTCCAACACCTTCTGTGTAATGATGGTGCTCATATCTTCTTGGCTACAATCTCTGAATAGATCTTGATTTGAGAGTATTCTGGGCCAAAAGATCCAGAGGATTCTTCCAAGACAAGTTGTATGAAATGAAAACAGTGTGGACATAACACTTTGCCATTCCCTAGCATTCTGCACTATAGTGTTGAAAGTACACAATGTGGATAAAACTTAAGTTTAGTTTTGATATTATATTTTGGTGATTTCCACACTATATTTAAGCTCCTAAAAGTGGTCCTGGTTTTATGGACTCTGTTCCGAATGTCCTGACTTATTCCAGTATCCCGGCTGATGACATAGCCCAGGTATGTGAATGTTTCTACATCGGTATGAACATAGTCCTCTATCCATACTGTTGATGGTGAGGCAATATTAAAAGTTATAAAATCTGTGGTTGATTTTCAGTCTAATTTATGGGCTGAATATATTGAAATCAATAGATAGCAGGTTTAACACCTCCATCAGCACCAACTCCGACTACGGTGCCATTCACAGACAATATGCCAAATACGGCACCATTGTCTACCACTGCGCCGACAACAGCACCAACATTTATCACACAGCACCAACACTTGCCATGGCACCAACCGCAGCATCGACTTTCAGTGTGGCACCTTTCCCGGCACTGACCACTAAAACAAAAGCTACCGAAACCTCAGCACCAACCTTGGCACTGTTGGGCAATAGAAAGGGTAAACATCATATTGAACTGGTTCACCTCTGATCCCCTGGACCCAGCTCTCCCAATGGCCCTCCTACACACACAGTACTTGATGAGCCTCTCTCACTTGTGCAATCATTCCATTCTGACAATGGCAATAGAGATGATGCCCATTTCATCCATTCCTCTTCCATCAGATATTCCGTGGTACCTATCTACTATGCTCAGCATAGAGGAAACAGGCCTTTCCCCTACTATACCCACCACCATTTGCACCCTCCCCCCCATACCATATCATATGCAGTGGCACAATTGGGATGCCTGCTCCTCCTATTCAGGCCGTAGGAAGCACCATCTGTCTCCCACAGTACTATGCCTAAATCCTATTAATTTTTGATTGTTCCATAATTGTTCCAATTTTGACTGTTCATATAAGGATTTCTAGAGATCCTTAGCTTCAAATTGTACAGTCAGTCCTGACCAACGCCAGAACTGACCGAGTGGGAGTGCATGAAGCAGGTGGTGTCGTGGACTTGATGCTTAGTAAGTGGAGCAAGGGTCAGGCATAGAATCAATATTGACTGTATAATATGATGGGGCACACAGTTCTGGTCTAACTAAGGGTGGAAGGAGATCTCATGGAGGTGTAGGGTAGAGAGTACAGACTCACTGCAAGTACGGGGACACATAGTACCGGTTCTCATGGAGGGAAGTCAAATATTCAATGCTCAGTGTGGGGGTGGGAGCACAGCCCCAGGTACCCCCTCTCATTGAGGGGATGAGAGGGGGCCGACCCCAGTTATTACTGAGGAGGAGGGAGAGCATATATACAGTGCAAGAGGGGAAGGAGCACAACTTAGCTGTCACAGAAGGGACTGTTGGAGGCACAGACTCAATGTTTAATTAGGGGGAGATGGGGAAGAGTGGCAGGGGCAGTGGCACGCAGCCCTCCTTGTCCCTGAGGAGAGGTCAGGGATTCTGTGTTGGAGTGAGATGAAACAGCCCCAGGTTTTTCCATGAAAGGCTGGCGCCAGAGCCAAGCTGTAACGGATGGGAGGAGGCCACTGGCTTGGTGTGGGGGTGGGAGTGGTGGGGTGAAGCCCCAGCTCATTAGAGAGTTTGGAGAGGAACAGTCCTAGAGAAGGGGGTACAAAGAGATGGGGGGCCGTGTGCCGGCCCCCCGGGGGGGCCTGTCATTTTCAGCTTTGACAGGGTATGGGGACATGGCTTAGTAGTGGGAAGATCAGTCCCTGCAGTCATCGAGATGCGGAGCTCAGGGTTGATGTGCAGGGCGGCATCCCCACCGTGGGGGATGGAAAGTGATTGCATCGGCTCTGTGGGGCAGTGGGTCCTGCTGTCACAGAGGTGGAGGGGGCACAGGCTCACAGGGGGTGTGGAGGGCAGGCTGGTAGTGTGGGCACAAACGCTCGCCCCACAAAGGTGGGCAGCAGTGGGGTTGATGTGTCTGGCAGGGGCCGGTCAGGGGGGCACACTACAGGCACGGGGCGGGGGTCTCCCCACTGTCATGCAGGGAGCGGGCTCGGAGGAGGGAGTAGTGTCTCTGCTGGCACGGGCAGGGGGTCCGCAGCACGCGCTGCCCCGGGGCGGGAAGGAAGGTCAGTCCCCGCTGTGACGGGCTCGGTTGGGCGGGAGGGGGATCCGGCCCGCGCGGTGCCGTGGAGGGAGGCGTGGCCCCGAGACGGCAGAGCGGGAGGCGGAAGCCCTGGCGGTGCCGTCGGCTGAGCATGCGCGGTGGAAGCCGGGGTCGCTGCGCTGGGGAGGAGCATGCGGCTGAGGGTGTCTCATCCCGCGGCCCCGGCCGGGGGCAGCGCAGCAGGCCCGCGAGCCCACTGCCGTGCGCCGTAGAGGGTGAGGCAGCGCGGCCCCGGAGGCGCCCGTCGCCGCCTGCAGCAGGGCCGCCGCCTCGTGCGGGGAAGACGCGCGGACCCGACGCCCCCCAAACCACCCTTGTGGCGGGAAGGACGCGCAGCCCCCCTCTGTTTGCGACCCCCCCTTGTGGGAGGAAGGTCAGGGCCCCCAGACCACACCGCCCTCTCCCGCACGGGAGGGGGACTGTCACCAGCTGGCTTGGCCCTTTCTGACTCCCCTCTTCTAGGGGTGTCATGGGCTTGGCCCCCATTGTGCGCCTCTAGGACAGCCCCCCTCTTGCTGGGTTCGTTTCCAGATGCTCCCTGAAGGAGGGGGGTGTTGCCCTGTGGGTGTGGTCAAATTCCAAAGGGGTGTGTGGGTGTGGGAGTGTGTTTTGCTTTAGCTCAGCCGGGATCTGAGGCATCGTCCCCACTGCAGGGGCTGAAGCTACAGCCCCCGCAACAAAGTTTGTTTTTAGCAAAAACGGCCCTTTACTGGAAAGCCTGTCTCAGATACTTTTTGCTCTTCTTTCCCGATAGGTGATTGCCCCTTGAATTTCAATGCCATACCCCCAGGAGGACTTCTACAAAGAATATATCAAAATGATGACAAATATTGTCATTTTGAGCCTGCTTATTTGTATTTCGTTATCTTTCTGGATTGTGTCCATGACAGCAAGTACCTACTATGGTAAGTTCATGGCCAGCCTACTGGCTGAGCAAAGCTAAGCTTTATGTTCAACTTCGGGATTGTCTCTGTTTGTAAATGATAACTTTTGAACATTGCCGCCAGTTGATTGCAAATCTTTGGAGAATGTTCTAGTCCAGCATTTCCCAACCAGTGTCCCATGGCACATGGGTGTGCTGTCAGGCCTGTGCAGGTGTATCATAGAATTTTTTGAAAAACTACTTGAAGATTTCTGGATTGGCTCATGAAATATTTGAAGATTATATGGTGGTGTGCCTCAAAATAATTAAAGGTATCAAAGTGTGCCACAGAAGAGAAAAGGTTGGGAACCAGTGGGATTCTGTGGATTTTGATGAAAATTGGAAAACAGAGCATGTGACAACCCCAACAGCTTCACTGTGGTCTGTAATGGTCTATAGAGCAAAGAACCAGTTGATGGCAGTCATTGATACCTTCACACATAAATAGCCCCATCTCAGCTCTGCCCATGGATTCGCTAGACATTAAAATGTGGTTGTCTTGAATGACTCATGATCCAGACAAAAAGAAAAGGCATAATTGTAAAAGGAATATGGGGTGAGGGGCACAGAGAGCACATGGCAGATAGTAGGCAGAGAGACAAGGGGCACATGAAGGACACAGGGAAGAGCTGTGGAGAGAGAATGAGAATGGGAGACCCAGGTAAGGGGGCAGAGACGGGAACAGTGCCCCTGGCATGAAAGAGAGGGGTTGCGGGAAGTTCCTAATATGGAGGGGGTTGGGAAGGCAGCACTTGGAGCTTGTGGTGGTGGTGACTGAGGAATGCAAGGAGTGTGAGCTCAGCCTCCAGAAGCAATGAGGTGTGCAGTCCTCTAGTAAAATGTCTTGATAATATTTTGTTAATTTGCAGTTAAGATTTCTTTAGTCAATATTGTTATGTGCAGACAAAACATGTCAATATCGTTGCAGTGGGCGAGAATTAAAGAATGCATACATATTCTGTTACCTTTTAGTGATTATGTCTGGTCTCTGTACACATTCCATCTTCTAACCTAACTCTGAATCACAACACGCAGATTCTTCCAAGTCATGTATCACTAACTATATGCTTAATTACAAAGACTTTCAAACACTGTTGAAAGAATTCATAAGTATTTGTTTTGGATTTGAGCTAAGATGGTTGCAATGTGTAAAGTGAACTGCCACACATTTGGCCTTAGCCAAATTTATGAAGTCTACAAGTAATGGTTTATTTACTGTGGCAAAATTAACCAAAATTTTTTACATGGTAATTATCTTATTTTTTTCAGAGGCCTTGTAAATTTGAAACCATTTGGCATTCATGCTACCCATGCAAGTTTGTACAGAAAGTTTTCTGTTGGATGATGCTAGAAATAACTAGACTTTTTCTTACGCATCTTAGGTATGCCAGTGGAGCTCTTCTCTGTACTATAAGAGGTCCATGGCTCCCTTCCTGTCTTTTACAAACAAGGCTCCTTTCCTGTCATTTCCCAAAGTACTTGCATTGCTTTCTGGTACAGAGTAGAAGAAGAGACTTTTCTGTCTTGTGGACTTGCTTGCATACCATAAGAAATGTATCATTTGTTGGGATTCCCTCTGAGATCTTTTCCATTTGGCTTATTCAGAACTACTTGTTCTTCGGGAAGAACACTTCATCCAGGTGTCTGGGATCCAAAAACCTCAGTTTGACTGCAGAGTTCATCACTTAGTTACAGCAAAGCTATGCTGAGTTGATGAGACTCAAGTCTAGGGGTGGGTATGTAAGTTACACAGAAAACCTCTTCCTTTATATTATACATTTGCACACTACATTAGCTATACAAGGCATCATGTATTTTTAGAGTGGCTTGATTACTTTGCAGGAACTAATCCCTATGCAGCATGATTTCTCTATGCGTTGTCCACTCTCAGCCCCTTTATATTCTTAACTTACCTTGTCCATTGTCAGAAAATGGGCCCATGGCTGTTCTCCCTTCTCTTGCAGCTGGCTCAGACGTTCTGTCTTTTTAGCCTACTGACCTGTTTACTTCAGTCTAATGATCTGTTTACCTCCCTAAGTCTATCCTCCAAGAAATAAGGACTCCTTCCATGTGTTAATTACTCATGTTAGGCTAAGTCTCAGCTACATCATTGCAAAATGTGCCTATTGTATAATATCCTTGAGCCTTTTGGAAGCAGAAACCCCTGCATCTGCAGTGCCTTGAGCTCTGCTGACCAACTACTGCTTTTTTCCAAAACCCCTTTTTATCCATTGGCTTCTGAGATATAAACAGAAAGTTATGACCAATGAGCTATTAGCATTGCTTTTTAAAAATAAAATAAATTATGCTTAGTTATACATTTGTAGTACTGAGTCGCTGCAAGTTCATGTGGTTTGAGTGGCCTAACTTTGTAGAAAAGAAGTCATTTCTACTTGTTGACCCTGTGAACAAAATTATTTATTTTTCTGGAAATCAATTCCTTGCTCAGATAAGAGGAAGTTGTGTAGTTTTGATTTTCAGTGAACATTTTTCAAGCCAAATCTCTTGATCTTTAACTATGAAATTGCAACTGACTTCTTAGTATCACACTATACTAGCAACATGATTCCCTATCATACTACAATTTTATATTCTGTAAATATAGCGGTTATTTTAAACTGCTTTTAAAATTGAGTTTGGGACTTTAATATTAAAACAAGACTGTAAGAAGAGAATATGAAGGTTGCATGTATATTGCTGGTTAGCTGTTAGCCTTATCAGAGGTTCTATCCTGACTGAAAATTCTGGGTTCTATGACTAAATACTGGATTCAGTTTCAACAAAGTATTCCTAATCATTGTAGAAAAACATGGTTAGCTAAAGGGGTAAAAGTTGATTAATATTGTTAGTTAACTTGTCAGCATTAGTCTAATATGGGCAATGATTTGAATATTTTGAAAAATTTACTTAAATGCATTGTATTTATGCTTTTCATATTGAGACATGTTGGTTAGTGATTGTACCGTTACTGCATACCATATTTTTTTCCTTTGTGATCACTAAAGTAATCTATCAGACAAGGATGCACTATGGTTGATCTATTGGATTATAAGTAATTTCTGTCCCTCTCTTCTGTCCAAGGGAAGAGTAGACCTTTTAACTTTCTTGATAGCCTTTGTTATCTGGAATTAATGCTTTGATGCCCACACTAAGAAACAGCAAAATTAAGCAATGGAATATGCTGTAATATCGTTTGTACTGAGGTACAAAGAAACCTCTGGCCAAAACTTTGAATAATAACTATGCGGTTATGTGCTAAATTTGATATGAAAATTTAAATTTGATATGGTTTGAAAGGGGAATTTCAGGCAAGTCAGCTTAACTTCAAGTACCCAGAAGAATAACGGAACAAATAATTAAACAATCACAGTCTAGAAGATAAGATGGTGAAAAGTGACAGACAGCATGAATTTGCCGAGAACAAATCGTGTCATACTAACCTGATAGCTTTCTATTTTACAGGGTAACGAGCCTTGAGGATGGTGCGGGGCAGGGGAAGCAGTAGATGTGATATATCTTGATTTTATTAAGGCTATTAGTGTCTTACATGACCTTTTCATAAACAAACTAGGGAAATACAACCTAACTTTATAATGCAATTAGTTTTAGCAGTCACAGGTGTGATAGCGCATTTTGCGAAAAAAACATCTACAACATTATTGACACGGACAAATAAAAGTATGGTTTATCATTACAGTGGAAAAAAATGACAGCTTTATATTAAGATCAAGTAGATTTTATAATGGAGGGTTGCCATTCTTGGATTTGAACAAAATAAATACATATGTAATAAGAGTTTGATCAAATACAAATGAATGTTTTGAAGATAAATATAGGCTATGAATTAGATTTGTTAATACTTATATAAACTTATATATATATAACTTACTTATATAAAAAGTTCATATATATTAAGTGAAAAAAGGTTAAATTGGTCATTTATTCCTACTTCATGTTTTATCTCTAGATTATTTTTAATACATGATCATGACAGTATTTTTACTTCCCACTCCATGAATATTTCATTTCCTTAATTGTCTTTTTGTACACAACTATGTCAAAAGCTCTTGGAAGACCTAACTACATTTTATCAATATGTTCTTCTTTATCTACTATCTCACACACAAAGAATTTTAGTAGTTTAGAGAGACAAATTTCCTTAACCCAAATCACATTTGTTTATTTCTGTCACATCAGGTTCATTTAGGTGTTTATAATTGTAATTCTAATTGTTCTAACCAGTCTCCTGATATTTGAGTATATCCTTATAGCAAAGATTGTTTGTCAAAGCAATTTTTATTTAAAGGGGAAATGTTTTTTCAAAATCATTTGTATTTATTGCATACTGTATTCTAAAATATATTGTTAAATCCACTTCACATAGCTTGAGGGAACCAATCAGAATATAAGATGTTGGAAAGATTTCTTTACATTAGTTTATTTATTAAAAAATAGTCTTGTTGTCTGTGCATAAAAGTAACAATATTTTATTAATTGTTTTGTAGGCTTTATATTTTGTCTTTACTTAAAGTTAGGAAGGAAAAGATCCTATAATGCTAGTAATCCATTATTGTCATTATGTATTTGCTGTAAAATCATAATTATCTCATCCATTCTACCAAAATTAAAAGTCAGGCTTCTAATTTTCAATGTTTATACTTCCTTTTTGGAATTTAAAAATTATGTCATTTCCCTGCAGTTTGGTTCGTTTTCTGATTAATAAAGTTTTTATTTTATTAATCTGAAAAATTAATCCACATAAGGAGAAAATAATGTGAATGCTAAACAAAAGGGGAAAAGAACTTTATGATGGCCCATTTCAATAATATACTCTAAAAGAGAGAACAATTTTTTTTTCTGAATTGTAAAAGGGATGAGGAAAATAAAGCAGGTCTTATTTGTATGTTCAGAATTTAAACGCATATTAGCAAACATTTACTATTCTGACATGTAGACCATTTTCTATCCTTCCAAAGGCCAGTCTATAACATTGTATTTAATACTTATTTTAACTCCTCAGGTACTTTACGGCCTATTTCTCCATGGCGTTGGCTTTTTTCAGTTGTGGTTCCACTAATGATCGCTTTACAAGGTTTTAAGAAAAAGAGCTTGGATCATAGTGGAGCTTTAGGAGGTATGTAATTTCTGGGGATATTAAGTGAGCTATTTTTTATATAAACTGTTTTCCATAAGTTTTGCTTTTCTTTGTGTTTTTAAGGACTTACTGTTCTAAAGCCTGTAATAATGTAAATATAAATGTAAGTATCAATATCTGTAATGTCTTCATGTTGGTTCAATATAGAGTGCCATTTCTGTTTGTTTAAGCAAGCAGTTTTGTTTATGCTACTGTAACAACTCTGTTAATATTGCCAGTAATACTTATTTAAATTATTTTAAGCTACAATACAGTATATGCATGAATCCATTTTTGATGTAAAATCAACTACAATAATGGCAATGAGATGTGAGGTAACATAAATCCTCTTACTCTGGAATCTTTGTGGAGAGACTGATGATTGCAGTCTCTTTCCATCCATGCATACACAGAGGAATAACTGGAGTATGAAGAAGGAGGCTGCTGGAAAGTAATTCCCCAATCTGAGATGTGGAGGGAGCCTATCTGTTTGATTCTTCAGTTTATCTGATATAGACCCAGACTGTTATCTCTGGTTGCCTCTGCTGAAGGATGGGCAGTGCTCCTTTCTTGCCTCCCAGAAATAGTAAGACAATTAAGCTTTCTCTTAACATCAAATAAATGCCCTGTTAGAGAGGGATTATTTTAACTAGATAAACACTCAGGTACAGTAGCAGTCTTACCAAACTCTGATGCAAGCCATATAGCTGAGGTGTGAGACTGTTTCCTGAGGCACAGGACAAAAATGAGGATTGGTGTCAGAGAGAAGGGTCAAAGAACAGGAACCCAAATCTCCCCCTCTTATCACAGACTGTAGATATGGTATTTCATCTGCAAGTAAAATGGCAGGCAATACCTTGAAAGCCATAACTTTCTTTTCTTCTCCTTTTGTTGCTCCTGATGTAACCAGCTGCAAGAGCAGCTCACTTGTGCAGAGAAACAGGCATCAGGGCAAGCTTCTGGTACTCCAGTGACATCTAGCTGAGCCTTAGGTGGCACCAGTTGTCTTTTTACTAGTAGAATGTGGCTTCTGAAGAGCAGTTGAGTAGGCAAGGGGAATCAGAGGTACACAGTGAGAGTAGAAGAAAAGTAAAAAAAACCCAAAACCATGAAAGCAACGTGAAAATGGACAAAAAGAAGGATGGCAAAGTAAATAAGAAGAGACAAAAAAGAAACAGCAAGTGGGAAAATGAACAGAAAAAAGGAGAAATGGAAGCAAATGTTATGGCATGCTTACCTTGCTAGATGACTTAAAGAGGGGACTCTATGTTTTTGGGTTTTTTTAAAGGACCTGAGCTATAGAAAGATGTGTTTATGACCAGTAATTAAATCAGTGGTTCCCAACCTGTGGCCCCACAGGAGCTTTCAAAGTGGCCCACAGCTGCTGGCTGTAGAAGGGAGCCACTGCCTAAGGACACGGGTGGAGTGTGTTTCTGCAGGGTGAAAAGACCTGTGCAGGCTCCTTGCTGCAGCCAAGGGGAAGGGAAATCAGCACTTCCTTCCTTCTGGCTATAGTAGGGAACACAGCAAAGCACTCCGGCTGGCAAAGTGCTCCACTTAGGTCCATAGGCACAGGGGTCCTTGCTGTAACCAGAGGGAAGGGGAGCACTGATCTTCTGTCCACCTGGCTGAAGAAAGGAGTCACTGCCTAGGCTAGGGACCCAGGTGGAATGCACAAAGCTATAGGGTGCGTGCATTTTCCCTGCTGCAGGCAGAAAGATGGGAGGTCAGTGACGAGGCAGCTGTTTTTCCGTGGGGGAGGTGGCCTGCTGGTGGAGGCTGGTGGCCCTTCAGGGCTGTAAAAAAGATATCTATGGCCCTCAGGCCAAAAAGGTTGGGAACCACTGATTTAATGTGGTTTAGGAATGACTGGAGATGTAACAATAGCTCTCAGTCTGCTTCCTGTCAGAAATAATAAAATACTCCAGACAAGGTATATCTGGGGATTACTTAGATGTCAGTTGGCCTCATCTTATTGTTTAATTTTCTTTGATTCTTGCATAGGTGAGCGTTACTGTTTCCTGGTAATACAGGGCTCAACAAAATTGGCTCCCAGCTAGGTGCCAGCAGTTTTATTTTTGGTTGCCAGAGGGCGCTCCTCCACACCATTTCTGCAGCAGAGCTTGGAGCCAACCTGCAAACCCTGGTTGCCATGGTGACCTGGTGCCTGTGTTTTGTCGAGCCCTGTGGTAATATCAGGTGGCTGTTTCAGAAACCATATACTGTCCAAATATTTAGTATTCATGACTGTTAAAGGAAAATATCACAGCAAAGAGAACCATTTTTTTTCCATTCATAATGGTTAGCTCTTTTAAAATTGTGTATACCAGTGGTCGGCAAACCGCGGCTCGCGAGCCACAAGCGGCTCTTTAGCCTCTTGTGTTTGGCTCTTCAGGTGCGGGCTCCCCAGAGGCGGAGGCGGCGGCGGGCTGGCAGGGCGCCGGCCCCTGTTAGAAAAGCCTGAGCCCTGGATCTATTCCGGGGCCCAGGAACCCAGAGGACTCCAGCGGAACACATGTTCCCCAGGCAGGCTGCTGCTCAGCTGTGAGCAGCGGCCGCCAGCCGGGCTGGGGAGTTTTTAAATGTCCTGCCCTGAGCATGCTCCGAAAGAGCAAGTTCAGGGCAGGAGCAGCCTCCTGGCCAGCCGGACGTCCCTGTGGCCTTC
>ML685917.1:41968-141711 GCA_007922175.1 Pelusios castaneus | reverse complement strand
ATTTATTTGTTCAACAGCATCATTCGTATCAGAACAGTTCTTGGAATGTTTTTTCTCTTCTTGATTACCACTGTTTATTAGCTTCTTATTATAGAACTGCATATGTAGATTTCCTAAAGTAGTAACTACTTTTAAAAAAAGGCTTCTTCCAGTAATTAAAAGTATAGAATCCAGATTCCATTCTTTGAGACTACTTGTTTAGAAAAATAGTGTAACACTAATTGGCTAGTTACCGTCCTTTTTGTGTGTGTTTGACTCCACAACCATATACTAAGCATTTGTAGGCAGTCATACACATTCAAGGTGTTGGCAGTGGGTTTCCTCTCAACTACAATAGTACTGTAAATTTCTCTTTTTCTTTTTTCCTCTCCCCCCCCCCTCCAGGTTTTGACAAGCGTATTGGCATGGTTGTCAACCACCAAACAAAAGACTCAAAGCACATATCTGGAAAACCTATACTGGACAACAATGCAGTGAACCTTTTTTCTTCTGTAGTCATTGCTTTGTTACTTCCCGGTGTGGCGTGGGGTTTCTGGCCAAGAGGGTGAAACTTCTTACGCCTTTCTATACATAGTTCAAATGCTGTATATAAGGTACTTCTTATTCGGTTAAATTATTGATACCTAAAAGTAAAGATTGTATGTTTGAAATAATAATGTTCAAAGGTTTCTTCAAAACACTGTTTTTACTTGGAGGGAGTGAGGGAGTCCTCTTCCTTCATTTCAGAACCAGAAGCTAGGATTTATCATCTCCACTTCCTTAGGCTGTAAGTTTCATGGGGCAGCCACCCTCTTTCTGGGTAGAAACGACCAGATGAGTCAGTTAATAGCTTGACAGTGCTCTTCCTTAACTGGACACAGATTGCTACTCAGTAACATGAAGCACTTCATTTTCCCTTCCAGAGCTGCATGCTTGTCCTTCAAATAATTTCCAGCCTCTGGCAGTAAGGGTGAATGAGAGACTGGAACTGGAAATCTGACCTGCATCTGTCATACAACTAGCAGAAGTGGCACTGTTCACCAAGCCACACACAAATTACTGTGTGTTTTCTATAACATAGATCATAGTGTATCAATGAAATCACTGAATTCTGTTTGGTACATGTTTCCTATTGTTTGCTATAATATTCAAGGTTGTATAGAGGTGCATTCAAGTCTTTAAAAATTGTACTTTAATAAGCATTGTTGCCTACTCTGTGTTGTATTTTTTCCATGCTTTTGATGATGGGTAAGAAAAGGTGATGTTATAATGTTTGACATGTGACTAAATTTATAATCAAAACTAACCTTTTTCCAAGCAAAACGGTTTTCTGTCTTGTTTTCTGAAAGTCTTCCTTGCTTTTTATTATGCAGGGTAATAAAGCTTATATAAGCAGCAGCATAAAGTACTTCTTATCAGATTAAAATTAGTGATATCTCATAGTAAAGATTACATGTTTGAATTCAGAATCAACCATTTTAAAAAGATAGAACTTGTTTTGTAACTGTGGAATTACTCTTTAATAATTTGAGTTTAATAATAGCACATTCACCAAGTAATTGTCTTCATGTTCTTTCTCAGTAATATTACTTCTTTGTTTTATAAATTACCACACATTGGAGATGTTAAGGTGTTGGGATTTTTATAGTTGATAAAATGTTTTCACTTTTGTCATTAAATGACAGACTAAAAAGTCTTTGTTAACAGTTTACTATTTATTGTATTGTGACCAGATCCTATAACTGGATCACATGCATGGATCATTGTGGCCATAAAGAAATCATCCACCTATTTTCAGGCAGTGAGCCACGGTGTCTTCACCAATAAAAGTTTCTTCCAGTCTGAGATTAATTACCAGTGATATTCTCAGTTTGAAGTATTAGACACATGGCGGAAACTTTCAAAACAGAATAAACTAAGGGTAACCACTACATCTTAATGTTCTTGTTGAAAAGAACTGTAACATGAAAGGCATACATACCCTGATTGATTGATTGATTATATTTTAATTTAACTGTAAATTGACCTGTTTTTCTTTGATACAATTAGGACTTCGAGCTCACACATTTTTTATTTTGTTAATACTATTAGACATTAGAGAAAGGCATTTAGAAAGAATAAAGTAGATGATGGTGAGCTCCGTAATACAGAGTGAAAACATACAACCCTTTGAGATGGTTTAGCTTTTAATTTAAATCACTTTGTCTGTTATATTATGTTACAGGAATAAAAGGTATATTTTCAGGGAATAAGGAGGCTTTTAAAAAACATTGCATAGCAGTATGAAATGCCTCGATTGCTGTTAACATGTGAATTAATAAGTTTTAGCAAGCAAATACGCACTTAGCAAATATGGGTGGGATTTTCAAAACCTACCTGTGTCAGGGAGAGTAGAGTTGGGCCACCATTGAGTGCTTTTGGATTTCCTATCATTAAATCTCTAGTGAACAGAATTGTATTTAAAGAATGATCTTCACTTCTTCAGTAGCATTAGCTCTATTAAATAATAGCTCTGGGCAGGATACCATTACGAATAGAACATGGTAGGGCAGATAATGTTGCCTTTGATTTATTTTATTTTACACAATAGTTGTGCAGAAAGGGTACCCTTTATGAGAAGAAGAGGAGAAATTTAAGGAAACTGTATGTGATTTAGTTCATGTAAATCAGAGCATACCAGTAAGAGCAGTTTTGGGGACCAGAAAGAAGCTGGTGGAAGATGTCTAGATAAGCACAGAGAAAATAGGGTAAAAGGGCAGGTGTTAAAAGGGCAAGAGGCAAGATAAGCAGAGTTAGATATTAATAGAAATGAAGGCACGTCGTGTTTTTCCATAGAAAACAACTTTTATTTCACTTTATTTTAAATAGTTGAATATTTGTTTGCCTCAGTGCTTCTGTGTGGATTAGTATTTAAAATTAATCTATGCCCGTAAATTAAAATTGGACATTAACCTGTCACTAATTTTTTTTCTTGGTGGTACAGCATGAAAATTCACAAATCACCTTTACAGTACTTTGACAAGATTGCCTTACACTGAAAAAATCCAGTTGGAAGTTGAGCCTTACCTGTACGCTTTTGTAGATTATGTATTGTTCAGGAAATGACTATTTTTCAATATAAATATGAAGTATTTTTTTCTTAATAAACACATAATGCAATTGGCTTTTGTGTGTTAAATCTTGTCTCTGCCTGAAAAAGTTGTCACTTTGTCTGGTATCTCAATCTGAAGAATTCTTAAGGATACAACAATGCAATCATTTATCTACAGAATATGTTTTTTTAGTAGTAAATTATTACAAAGTGTCATAAATGTGTGGTGTTGGTGCTGATAGGTCCATCATAATTAAGTGTGCCAGCACTTCAGTGGCAAAGCAGGCAAACCACAGTTCTCAGGACTGTTTGTATAGCTAGTTCCAAAGGGATAGATGTCAGTCTAGTTCAGCAAAATAAACAAGGAGTCTTGTGGCAAAAAGTGCCACAGACTTCTTGTTTGTGTAACCAGAGTTTCCCTTCTACATCACCTAGGGGAAAAATGAACCTAGTAAATAAGAGTGCTATATTTGCCCACTGACTTTCTGAACACTATCTTTCTCTGTCTCCTGGGGACTTGGCTTTGGATGTCTTCCAATATAAGTACAGCCTGCAGAGGTGCAGATGCAACAAAGGCTGGAAAGAGAGCAGGTAATGCAGAGGCAAGAAGATATACTGGTGCACCTTTTATTATAACATTTAACAATATGCCACAGTTTTGCACTGTCCTGCAAATTACGCAGAACCCACCATGCCGCGACCTCTATTTCAATCATCTTTATGACAGGCCCTTCCCTCAACAACCAACTCCCTGGAGGGGGATGAAGAAGAACATTCTGAGCTCTTGAATGACAGGAGAGTGCGAGCATGCCATACTTCCATTGGTTTTATGTTTGCTCTATGTTCTTTTCTTCCTCCCCCAATTCAAATACTGTAATTCGTTACTTGTTAACTCAGTTAAAAAAAATTGGTACAACTCAGTTGAAAAATCATTGAGGAATGGTTCCTCCATCAATTACAAACAAGGAGTCCTGTGGCACTTTAACAAATTTATTTATCACATGAGCTTTCATGGGAGAAAATCCCACTTTGTCAATAGCCACATGTTTCTCCACACTAAGGGGAATGCTCATATTGGCGTTGGGCCACCGCAGTTCCAGGGTGACCTCTATGGGGCTCACTAAGATCCACCACTACCTGAAGTACTGCAGCCACTGCTGGTCATCCCGGTTTTGCGTGACTATCCTGTTCCCCGTCAGTGCAAGCTGACCAATCCAACCAAGTCAAGTTGCACCAAATACAAATTGCAGCGAGTCCAGCAAAGAGCAACACAAATAATTAAGGGGCTGGAGCATATGAGTTATGAAGAGAGGCTGAGAGAACTAGGCTTGTTTAGTCTGCAGAAGACAAGAGTGAGGGGGGATTTGACAGTGGCCTTTAACTACCTGAAAGGGGGTTCCAGGGAGGATGGAACTAGACTGTTCTTAGTGGTAGTACTGTAGATGGCAGAACTAGGAGCAATGGTCTCAAATTAAGATGGGGGAGGTCTAGCTTGGATATTAGGAAAAAACATTTTCACTAGGCAAGTGGTGAAGCACTGGAGTGGATGACATGGGGAGGTGGTGGAATCGCCATCCTTAGAGGTTTTTAAGGTGCGGTTTGACAAAGCCCTGGCTAGGATGGTTTAGGTTGGTCCTGCATTGAGCAGAGGGTTGGGCTAGATAACCTCCGGAGGTCCCTTCCAACCCTAATCTTCTATGATTCTATGCAATAAGACCTGCAGAAGTAATTAGTCAATTTCATCCTTCTGCTGTTCCTCCACCGGTATCCATATTGCCATGGAATCCACAGCCCTCAGAAGCTACCCAAATAAATTTATCTGGCTGCGTGTGACCTGGGCAGTGAAGTAAAGTTACATTGATTTTTTTAGACTTTCCTGTGTAAAGGTATTGATATGGTTTAATAGGGGACTATTGGAAAAACAATCAGAAAAGCAACACAATAGATCTTGAAAAGCACCTTCCCGACAAACACTTGTAGGACAAATATCAGACCATGGCTTATTTCCAGCACAGGCTACTACAAACATGTCAAACCTGTCCTCCACTCTCTGCGCTGGCTTCCCGTAGAATTCTGAATTGAGGTCAAAGTCTTGAGCTTTATCTTTGAAGTGCTCAACAACTTGGGCTCAGGATATCTAAAAGATCATCCAAAGCAGTGGTTTGCAACCATAGGTACATGGACTCGGGGATACACAGAGGTCATCTGTGGGTATATCATCTCACTGAGATATTTGTCTGGTTTTACTACAGGCTACATAAAAAGCACTAGTTAAGTCAGTTGAAACTAAAATTTCATACAGAGAAAGTAAGCATTTTTTCAGTAATAATGTGCTATGAAACGTTGGTATTTTTATGTCTGATTTTGTAAGCAAGTAAGTGATGTGAAACTTGGAGTATACAAGACAAATCAGACTCTTGAAAGGGGTGCAGTTGTCTGGAAGGGTTGAGAACCACTGATCTAAAGCTCTGGGATGAAGACTGGTTGACAGCTCTGCTCCTCTGACACAATGGAATTCTCAACAATATGAGTAAAGTTCATCTGTGCAGGAGACAGAACTTTCTTTCGGGGCAGTCTCTGACTGTGGAATGAACTACTGCAGGCACTAAGGACTCAAAGGCTAAGTCTATGCTAGAAAAAGTTAGGTCAACCTTATTAAGTCAACTTAACAAAGTGGTTACCCTGAACGGGGACTTAGTAAGTCAACCTAACTGCCCTTAAGTTGACTTAATAAAGTTGATTTAAGGTTTAATCCATGTCCATACTGCTTAAGTCAACCTAAGGAGTCGACTTAAGGGTTAGGTCAACCTAACCGGCAGTTCTTACTAAGTTGACTTAAGCTTTCATTAAGTCAACTTAAGGAATTTCTTAAGTCGACTTAATGAAAGCCCAGTGTGGATAGATAGTAATTTAGGTTGACTTAAGGCTACTTAAAACTACCTAAATTGCCTGTGTAGACATACCCAAAGAGACCAGGAGGAGACAGTTCAGTTAACACAGTCTCTGTGATAGTGCCCATCACCATAATATGGGAGTGCCTTGAATTTATTAATTTATCCTCCTAACTCCCCAATAAAGTAAAGTATTAATATTTTCCTAGTTTAAATGATGGGGAGCTGAGCGGTTGACTGATCTGTCCATGGTCATGGGAAAATTTCTTTGGTATGAGACACGTGAAGTGTGGTATCTGAACGATTAATTTTCTAAATCATGGTTGTTTCACTATTATAGAACAGCACCGTTATTCTCCTTTTGTCGCTGTTGTTTTTGTTAATTGGAAACATTTTTCTGGTAACGAGGCAAGGTAGTCCCTTTGTGTGCTACCTCCCAACCATATGGTATGAAAATAACTAAGAAAAGACTATCAAATTGTTATTTGAATGAGATTCTAAATAGATCTTACTACAATGCCACAAAACTCTTTCATCATAAGAGAGTGACATGTTAGTACTGGCTAATAATTGTTTCAAATGAGGGAATATTCCTCTACACAAGCAAGAGTAGGAGCCCAGCTACTAGATGATCCAACATCATTGGAAAGATGACAACAAGCTTTAGAAAAAAATCCTGAGTGAGTTGAAGCTAGATACCTACAGAACAAGTGTCACATTCCCCTCCCAGTATCTGGTCCGGTGTGCTGCTGTGCCTCTCCTATTGCCCACTCCTAGACGTCAAATTACCCTACTTCGCTAGGCAGACCCCCCCCCACTCCGGATTCAGTCCACACCAGCCTCCTGCATGTAATCAGTCCCAGACATAAGAACATAAGAAAGGCCGTACTGGGTCAGACCAGAGGTCCATCTAGCCCAGTATCTGTCTACCGACAGTGGCCAGTGCCCAGGTGCCCCAGAGGGAGTGAACCTAACAGGCAATGATCAAGTGATCACTCTCCTGCCATCCGTCTCCATCCTCTGATAAACAGAGGCTAGGGACACCATTCTTAACCCCTTTCTGGCTAATAGCCATTTATGGACTTAGCCACCATGAACTTATCCAGTTCCCTTTTAAATATTGTTATAGTCCCAGCCTTCACAACCTCCTCAGGTAAGGAGTTCCACAAGTTGACTGTGCGTTGTGTGAAGAAGAACTTCCTTTTATTTGTTTTGAACCTGCTACCTATCAGTTTCATTTGGTGACCCCTGGTTCTTGTATTATGGGAGTATTTAAACAACTTTTCCTTGTCCACTTTTTCCACATCCGTCATAATTTTATATACTTCTATCATGTCCCCCCTCAGTCTCCTCTTTTCCAAGCTGAAGAGGCCCAGCCTTTTCAATCGTTCCTCATACGAGGCACTCTCCAAACCCCTAATCATTTTAGTTGCCCTTTTTTGAACCTTTTCTAGTGCTAGAATATCTTTTTTGAGATGAGGAGACCACATCTGTACACAGTATTCGAGATGTGGGCGTACCATGGATTTATATAAGGGCAATAATACATTTGCAGTCTTATTTTCTATCCCCTTTTTAATGATCCCTAACATCCTGTTTGCTTTTTTGACCGCCTCCGCACACTGTACGGACATCTTCAGAGAACTATCCACAATGACTCCAAGATCTTTTTCTTGACTCGTTGTAGCCAAATTAGCCCCCGTCATATTATAGCTATAGTTGGGGTTATTTTTTCCAATGTGCTTTACTTTACACTTATCCACATTAAATTTCATTTGCCATTTGGATGCCCAATCACTTAGTTTTGTGAGATCTTTTTGAAGTTCTTCACAATCTGCTTTGGTCTTGACTATCTTGAGTAGTTTAGTATCGTCTGCAAACTTAGCTACCTCACTATTTACCCCTTTCTCCAGATCATTTATGAATAAATTGAATAGGACTGGTCCTAGGACCGACCCTTTGGGGAACACCACTAGCTACCCTTTTCCAATCTGAGAATTTACCATTTACCCCTACCCTTTGTTCCCTGTCTTTTAACCAGTTCTCAATCCATGAAAGGACCTTCCCTTTTATCCCATGACAACTTAACTTACGTAACAGCCTTTGGTGAGGGACCTTGTCAAATGCTTTCTGGAAATCTAAGTACACTATGTCCACTGGATCCCCCCTGTCCACATGTTTGTTAACCCCTTCAAAGAACTCTAATAGATTAGTAAGACACGATTTCCCCTTACAGAAACCATGTTGGCTATTGCTCAACAGTTTATGTTTTTCTATGTGACTGACAATTTTATTCTTAACTATTGTTTCAACTAATTTGCCCGGTACCGACGTTAGACTTACCGGTCTGTAATTGCTGGGATCCCCTCTAGGGCCCTTTTTAAATATTGGCGTTACATTAGCCGACTTCCAGTCTTTGGGTACCGAAGCCATTTTAAGGGACAGGTTACAAATCTTAGTTAACAGTTCCGCGACTTCACATTTGAGTTCTTTCAGAACTCTTGGGTGAATGCCATCTGGTCCCGGTGACTTGTTAATGTTGAGTTTATCAATTAATTCCAAAACTTCCTCTAGTGACACTTCAATCTGTGACAGTTCCTCAGCTCTGTCACCTACAAAAGCCGGCTCAGGTTTGGGAATCTCCCTAACATCTTCAGCCGTAAAAACCGAAGCAAAGAATCAGTGGAGGTGCACTCTCCAGCCACTTGGGGTGGTCCCCCAGCAAGCACCCCCAATTCCCACAACACCAGGAACTTCCATCCTACAGGGATTGGGACCCTTCCCCAATCACCATAGGCTCATAGGGTGCGTCTACACTTGAAAATTAAGTCGACTTAAGCTTGCTTAAGTCAACTTAATTTACCCCATGTCTGCACTATAGTTTCTTTAAGTTGACTTAAGCAGCTGCTTAAGTCGACTGAAGGAAATTCAAAGTCGACTTTATAACACCTTGTATAAAGTCGACTTTGAGGCTTAAGTCGACTATTTAAGTCGACTTAAGCCAGTGTAGACGTGGGGTAGCCCTAAGTCGACTTAGGGCATAGGTCTCTTCTCACCGGGACCACTCAGGTCCCAGCAAGAAGGGACCACGGGGCTTGCTTCCTTCTCCCCAGGAACCGCGCTCCAGCTGCTCGGCAACTGGAGCGCGGACCCTGGGGAGAAGGAAGCCCCACGCTCCCTCCTAGCCGGGACCCTGCAGTCCCCACGAGGAGGAAGAGCCGGAGACCCACGCTCCGGCTGCTGAGCAGCCGGCAGCTGGAGCGGGGATCCTGGCAAGAAGGGACTGTGGGGCTTCCTTCTCCCCGGGACCACATAGGTCCCGGCAAGAAGGGACCGCGGGGCTTCATTCTGGTCCCGGCGAGAATGAAGCCCCGTGGTCCCTTCTTGAATGCTGGCTGGGAGCATCCAGGCAAGAGCGCTATAGCAGCAAAGCAGTTGAAAGCAGGTGATGACAAAACCCCACACGAGTCTGGGTTGCACCTCAGACCATGACTCTTAGATAATCTGGTGGGAGCACCACAGAAATGCCCAAAAGGGAATTAGTAATTTTGTATTCAATGCAGGGTTTGAATAGTGTACAGTAAATAAGGACTGCGGGGACACATTGAATATGAAGGCTAACAAGATATATTGCATTACATATGGCAGGGAGCCTGTGGGGGAAAAATGTAGCATGAAAGACTATATTGTAATACATATGTCCAAAGGGGCCAAATTAAAGGTGCACAGGCCACCTTAATTCTAACATTTCCTAACTCTTGAGTGCTTGACTTTGTAACCCTGATGTTCCTTCAGCTCCACATTTACCTTTAGGATAAAGATGAGAAAGGAAATGACCACACAGGAAATAGTGATTGCTGCATGATCTCCAGACATTGCTCTAAGGCATTTTCAAATCCAAAAGTAACACAGGGAGCGGGATGGGGATTAAATAGCAGCTTTCGGTTCAGGCAGCCCTGCCTCATCACACTTGTGAAGCATGCCAGTCTTGGAGGAGTCTTAAAAAGTGAGACACCTACTCAGTTCAGAAAACACCAGCCTGGGGAGATGGACGGCCCTGTCATATTCAGATCCCAGGAAAGAGCACAGCAGAGTCCTCCTTCAGTTGCCTCTGAGAATAGAGTGATAGGACAGAGAAGCTGGTGCTGCTCTTTATTTCTGTTTAGTTTCCTTTCCTTTGTTGCCCTGAGAAGTGGAACTGGCCATTGACCTTATGGCAGACCCCTTGCTGGGAATACGAGCTCCCTGAGGGGAAGATGGGCCAATGTAATAAGAAGTCCAGAAGCCTCCAGGTAAAGACCTCCAATACAACTGTGTCAGAAGAAATATTGGACCTGGTCCTGGGCTGTTGATCTGCTGTGAGGCCCTGCAACTATTGGCTGAAAACCCTGGTTTACTCCAAAGGGATGAGACAAAAGGTGACTTGGCTGGAGGACCAAATTGCAAGGCAAAAGGGGACCACAGTCAATCTGGTTGGCTGGACAACAAAAAAAAAAAAACCCCAACAATGCGATACTGCACTGGGCCACAAGGTGGCACTTTGGCAGGGGAGACATTTTGTGGCAAACACAGGCTATGTCTAAACTTAAAAAGTTAAGACAGCAGAGTCCTGTGGCACTTTTAAAGACTAATAGATTTATTTATCGCATGAGCTTTCGTCTCCCACGAAAGCTCATGCGATAAATAAATCTGTTAGTCTTTAAAAGTGCCACAGGACTCTGTTGTCTTTCTACAATAGACTAACACGGCTACCCCTTTGGAATTTAAAAAGTTAAGTCCCCTTTGTTAAGTTGACTTCACAAGTTGACTTAACTTTTTAAGTGTGGACATAGAGCTGGCTCCCTTCTAGGGAGCCGCGGTCCCCGACAGAAAGGACCCACGGGTCCCTTTTTGCCGGACTCGCAGCGCCTTTCTCACGGGGACCCACTGCTTCCTGGCAGGAGGGAGCCGCGGGTGGGAACTGGGGCTCCCTTCGTGCCGGGACCCCCTCACGGGTTGGGGAGAAGGGAACACAGGCTCCCTACTTGCCGGGAGTCCCACTATCTTCTCCCTGGACCCATGGGTCCAGGTAAGGAGGGAGCTGCCGGCACTCTGCTGACAGGGGATCCCCGAGGCTCCCCAGCTGCCTTCCCCACGCTCCGCTGACAGGGGAACCTCGGACATTCCTTGTCAGCGGAGCTCTGGCAGCTCCCTTTTTGTCCGGACCCCACGGGTCCAGGGAGAAGAGACTCGGGCTCCCTTCTGGCCGGGACCGTTCCGGTACCGGAGAAGGGAGCCCAGCCTGCAGCTCCCTTCTGGCTGGGAACCCCGTGGGTCCCTGGGAGAGGGCAGCCGCAGCTGCCTTCTTGCCGGGACCCTGAGGCTTTCTGGCAAGAAAGGAGCACGGCTCCCTTCCGTCAGAGAGCAGGTGGTCAGTAAAGACTCAAGTGTCCAAGTGTCTGGAACACTAAGTGCTTTGGTTCTGTTTTGCCCCCAAAGTAGGGTGGTAGAAAATGACAGAATTTGGTTTGATATTGCTGCTTTCCCATTTAAAGTTTTGTTTTAATTTTAAACATGGAATTAGTTATTTTCCTGTGCTACAGTTTCATGTCATTGTACAGTATTGTCAGAGAGCTCAGATCTTCTAAGATGATCAGGATACTTGGAGAAACAGTCACTAACTGCTCAGCAGTATCAGAAGTTGTTTTATTGGTAAAGAAAATGTTGGGTAACTCAGCAGGCTTATCTTTTCATCTTGGAAAAAGGATGATCCCATTCCAAATGAATATCCGCTACAGAGAACTATCCACCCAACCATCGTTTTTTCAAAGCAGTGGCCTCTTTTAACATTCCCTCCCAACCCATTCTGGAGCAAAGTGACCTCATCCAGATCACTTTCCCCATCTAGGCTGTTCTCTGAGGCAAGTATCAGGAGCTGTTGCTTTCTGCTCTCCCCTTACGCAGCCCAGGTGGGGAAATTGATCTGTGTGCAGGGATCCCTGATGTTGTTTCTTCCCCCCCATCCCAGAGTCCCAGGAGGCGGGGTGCAGAGGAGCAGCATTTGACGTGAGAGTGCTCCATGTATTCAGGTTGGTTTCCCCAGGTGGGCACAGGATGGGAGGATGTAGTGGTTGGGGGCAAAGAGGGGCGGGGGGTAATGCAAGGGTTAGAGGCAATGGTGAAGTGGAGAGTCCCTGGGAACCAGGGGCAAAAGGGGCTGCCCCCAGGGGCCAGAGAATAACACTCAAAGGCTTGCTGTGTGAAAGGGGTCACCAACACAAAAAGTTTCAGAACCACTGTGCTACAGATTGTTGCAATGTGTGACAAATGGGAAACACCTGCAGTTCATAACTGGTAGCACTTTGTGTCCCTTCCTCTACTGGCATATGCTAAAGTTTTTCTAATTATCTCTTCAAAAACTAAGTTTTCCCCCCAAGCTGGAGAGTTTATGTATAACACATCAGTTTTACAAACTGGGATAGATCTGTGCTGTGTCTGCTTTTCTGTGATGAACCTGTCTATTTCTGCCAGATGTAAGCTTGCAGTTAAAAAAAGTTGTTATTAATTTTACAAGGCTGGCTGTTGACAGAATAAATAAGACAGTCTGTCTTGAGGAGTGTGCCATTTAATTCTAGTTACAAAGAAAACTATTTGAATGTGATCCCATTCAGCACTCTCTGGCTAAGTCTGGAGACACACAGTTACAATAGGTCTGTTTTGATTTATACTTCCTTCCTGCTTTAAGTCAAACTGAGAGCATCCTTTCTCAGAACAGTTTCGAGGCCTCTGATTCTGGTCCTGCAGGCATCAGTAAATGAAGAGTGAAAATAAAATAATGGGGGCAAAAGTTATACAAACTTTCCTGACTTAGGCGGCCTTAGTAATTGGGCAGCCTGGGCAATTGCCTAGGGCCTCGTGCTGTGGAGGTGACGTCTGGGAGTTCAGACCGGTCTACAGCTGCCTGTTTTAAATCTCCGGGCCACCTGCCCAGCACACGCTCACACAAAGACCAGCGTGGGAGTGGCTGGGCCAGGGAGCAGAAGTGCCCTTGCAACTCCAGCTAGCCAGATGAGGTGGGGGTGAGGCAGGAACTCCAGGAAAACATATGGGGTGGGGGCCCCACGGGGCCCCAGAATCACTAAGACCATAATTGTTTCCTGAACTTCAAAAGTTTTCATTTGATGTTTAGGGTCTTTGCTTCCTCGTTTTAGCTCAGGTAGCTTGGCCGTCTATAATGGTTTTGTTTATTTCTTTGATAGGCCAAATTTGAATAATGGGGCCCAATTCCTTTTTACTCCCTAGACATTCTGCACCATGTTCTGGTTCTAAATAAACCGTAGAGAATTCCCCTCCCAAATGGGAGCTACCATTGCAGTAAACCTGGTGGGGGTGGCATTACACCAGGTGACCCTCCTAGTATAAAGAGCATGCTGAAGGAGGGAGCAGGTCAGGGAGATGGCAGCGCTGAGTTCTGCTATGCTGATTCTCACTGGGGTAGGCTAGGACCTAGGCAGGACTGCCCCCTGAGTAGTTTTGTGATAACCCCTTCATTCTGTTATACTGAGTGACCAGGGACATGGGAGAGTTGCACGTGACAGAGCGGTGTGTTATGTAATATCTTTGTCATGGGATGCACATCCGTGCATGCCTGGGCTATGATCTATATGATTTCTCTGTACACTTTTGCAATAGAATTGTATGGGTTGATACCAGTTACGCCATGCAAGGTTCCTTTTTGAAAGTTCATAACATACTCTACATGATTACCATGGGATCATGTTTCCTGCAGCATCATGTATGTGCACAGCTGTGTAGCATGTTTTGCATGGCTCAGGTTTGGGTGTGGGGGAGGGAGACAGACAGAACTCTCTTCTAGAAGCATGTAAACAGCCAAAGCTGCAAGCAAGTACATGGAGGAGGTAACAAAGTCTGTGCAAATTGAGGTCCCTGGCTCAGACAGGACAAAGAGATCACCTCTGCCCAGGAAGGGGATGGGCAGCTTAGAGTGGATTAAAAACGAGGATAGACACGTGGAACTAGGAGAAAAGCTGCTCCTTTTTTGACATGGAAACTCCATCATGAAACATCTACAAGAAGGACTGTGCCCTGCCTGAGGTAGTATAAATACATCAGAGGGATAAATACCAGGGAGGAAGAGTAATTACTTGAATACAGCGCCAACGTGGAGACAAGAACAAATGGTTACAAATTGTCCATCATGAAATTTAGGCTTGAAATTAGACGCAGGTTTCTAACCATCAGAGGAGTAAAGTTCTGGAATAGCCTTCCAAGGGGAGCTGTGGAGGCAAAACACATAGTTGCCTTCAAAACCGAGCTTGATAAATTTATGGAGGGGATGATACGATGAGATGGCTTAGTTTGGCAATTGTCCATTTTTCACTACTGGTGATAGATAAGCCAGTGACCTGGGAAGGGGGATTAGATGGGGTGGGTTCTGAGTTATTACAGAGAATTTTTTCTTGACTGGCTGGTGAGACTTGCCCACATGCTCAGGGTTTAACTGATCGCCATATTTGGGTTCAGGAAGGAATTTTCCCCCAGGGCAGATTGGCTTGGGCACTGGGGGGGTTTTGCCTTCCTCTGCAACATTGGGCATAGCTCACTTGCTGGTTGATTTTAAAGTCTTTAAATCATGATTTGAAGACTTTAATAACTCAGTCATAGGTTAGAGATTCATTACAAGAGTGGGTAGGTGAGGTTTTGAGGCCTGCATTGTGCAGGCGGTCAGACTAGATGATCATATTGGTCCCTTCTGACCTTAGAGTCTATGGCTATGTCTATACTTACCAAAGTTAGTTCGAATTAGTTAACTTATTAATTAATTTGAATTAACTTAATTCGAACTAGCATGGCTCCACTAGAATGCTAGTTCGAACTAAGCACGTGCCATGCATGGCACGTGCTTAGTTCGAATTAGTCAGTTGCATTAAGCTCAATGTGCCGGTTAGTTCGAACTAAGCAGTTAGTTCGAACTAACAAGGACACATTGACTTAATTCAAACTAAGTAGTTCGAATTAAGGGTTATTTTGAAGTAAAACGAGGTTTTACTAATTCGAACTAACTTTTGCTTAATTCGACTTAAGGAACTGCTTAAATCGAATTAAGGAAGCTCAAGTGTAGACACAGAATAAATTAAGTCGACTCAAGCCTGCTTAAGTTGACTTAATTTACAAGTTTAGACGCACCCTACTGTATCTAGTCACCAGTACAGTTTTAGTTGCAAAAAATCAGACAGTATGTATAAGTAAACATGTAAATTTTATTAAGGGCCAATGTAAACAATAATGTGCTCAGAAGTTAAGCAAAATAGAGTTAAAGCCGAGCTCCTGTACCTAGGAACACAACCCTAGGCCACAAAGGAAAAAGCCTGGTACACTGCCATTTTGTTTCTCCCTTCAAGGGTGTTTGCGCACTAGTCAGCAGTCAGGAAGTGAACCAGGTGAAGACTAAAGAAACCAGGTGGGAAGCAGCAAGAGACACAAGGGAAGGTAGGGACAACAGAGGTGAGGGTGGAAAGGAACAGTAAATGAAGGCTTCTTCCAGCAACAGGCCAATGTCAGAGGCACGGCTGTCACTGTCACTCTTGGATCACACTCCAGATCGACACAGCACATCGCTGCCTCTGGGAAAGACAGTAGCAGTTGAGGCTTGTACCAAGTCTTAAGTGGTCCTGATCTAGCCCGTCAGATGGCATCAGTTTCCCCCCTCTGCACACGATACTTCTATGTGTGCACACAGCACTCAATTTGCACTCCGCACGCTAAGCCTTTTTGTATTCAGTACACTAAATCTCTGCACTCGGCCCCCACAGTTGTGCATTACGCTAATAGTATAGATCCTTTCATTGCTACAAACTTCAATACCATTTTAGTAATTGTATTGAAACAAATTAATAACATAGGGGTTTCTCCCCAGGCTCATAGAACAACAGCCTATACTTTCTTTTCAGGGTGGGTACAGCTTCCAACCTCTTTGCTTACATGGGGCCAGAAGCTCCTGACACAAAGAGCCAAGCACACTCAGAGGCGTTCTGAGACCATTTATATAAAGAATATTAGGCAGGGGGATGGTACCTGTGCCAAGGTGCCGAAAGAGGATGGGAGACTGAAGGGAACGCACAGCAGCTGTGAAACAATGTGGTTTTTGGTTTTTTTTTAAAAAGCACAATCCCTTCCCCCACCTCTTGAGGTGTCCAAAATCTTTTACTTCCTTCACTCCTGCGGGCTCTCATCCCCCCAGTGGTGCACACAGAGCAGAGATGCACTATCCTGCTCACTCTGGAGCTGCGCCTGGTATGGTACGTTGTTCCTCAACTACTTGGTGTTCACTGGCTTTCGGGACATGTGCAAGTCTGAGCCCCAAGTGTTCACCCCCAGCCTGAGACTGGCAGAGCCATCACATTCCTTTCCCCTAGAATACACATACCCATACCCAGAGCAACAGGAGTGCTTCTTTCTTCTGGTAAGATGGCGTTCTTCCCCTGCTGGCAGCTGCTCTGAATCCTCTGACTTCTTCCCAGCCTGGGCTGTTGATCCTCCAAACTTGATTGCTCACACTTAGTTACATCTGCTAGCTTATTATAATATCAGTCATTCTGTTTTCAAGCCCAGTCTTTACAATAATGAAAAATTATTCTAAGTATTATCTGAGGTATAAACTGTTTCCTGAAAAATTGCACAAAGGGATTTCTTTCCCTCCCAAAAAAAAAACACAACCGGTGGGGTTTGCATAACTTTTTGCATAGTTGCCATTCTAGATCTTCTAAATCAGAGTTCTTGCACCTTGAGCTCCCCCTGTGAGCCACTTCCTTAAGGTCCTGCACCATTGCTCATTAGGGTATGGCATTAATATTGCTTGCTGGAAACACAGGAAGCTTGAAAATTGCCTGTGTGTGGTGAAAAATTATATTCTAAGGCTATTTCTACACTTACTAAAATTAGTTCGAATTAATTAGTTTGAACCAACTAATTCGAACTAATTTTAGTTAGACAACAGAGTCTTGTGGCACTTGACTTCAAACGGCTGTATTCAGTGCCCTCCATGTAGTCAAATTCCAAAGACTCTGTTGTCTTTCTACAATAGACTAACACGGCTACCCCTTTGGAATTTAATTTTAGTTAGTTCGAATTAACTTAATTCAAACTAGAAAAAATTAATTCGAACTAAGCAAGTGACATTCATGGCACTTACTTAGTTCGAATTAGCGATTTGCATTGAATTCAATGGGCCGGTTAGTTCGAACTAAGCAATTAGTTGGAACTAACATGGCCACATTGGTTAATTCGAACTAACTAGTTCGAATTAACCCTTAGTTCGAATAGCATATTCGAATTTATTAGTTTGAATTAAGGAAGCCCTTAATTCAAACTAATGAAAGCCTAGTGTAGCCATGGCTTAAGTTAGTTTGAATTAAGCCTCCTTAATTCAAACTAACTTGCCAGTGTAGACATAGCCTAAGATTTTCTGGACTTCACCCTGGACTTCAGAAAAGCAGATTTTGGCTCCCTTAGGGAGCTGATGGGCAAGGTCCCATGGGAGGCTGATCTGAAGGGGAAAGGTGTCCAAGACAGCTGGCTGTATTTTAAAGAAACCCTGTTAAAGGCACAGGAAGATAACATTCCGATGTGCAGAAAGAACAGCAAATGTGGACGGCGACCAGCGTGGCTTAGCAGGGAACTCTGCGGGGAGCTGAAACATAAAAGGGAAGCTTACAAGAAGTGGAAGCTTGGACAGATGACAAGGGAGGCGTATAAAGATATTGCTCGGGACTGCAGGGATCAAATCAGAAAGGCCAAAGGACAATTGGAGTTGCAGCTAGCAAGAGATGTGAAGGATAACAGAAAGGGGTTCTATAAGTATATCAGCAACAAGAAAAGGATCAGAGGTGGTGTAGGTCCCTTACTGAATGGGGCAGGCATCCTCGTAGAGGATGATGCGGAAAAGGCTGAAGTACTCAATGCTTTTTTTACTTCAGTCTTCACAGGGCGGGCCAGCTCCCAGGCTACTACACGGGGTAACGCGGACTGGAGAGAAGAGCGGCCCTCGGTGATGGAAAGTCAGGTTAGGGAACACTTAATGAAATTGGATGTGCACAAGTCCATGGGGCCGGATGAACTGCATCCGAGGGTGCTGAGGGAGTTGGGGGAAGTGATTGCAGAGCCGCTGGCCATTATCTTTGAGAACTCGTGGCGAACGGGGGTGGTCCCGGAGGATTGGAAAAAGGCAAATATAGTACCTATCTTTAAGAAAGGGAAAAAGGAGGATCTGGGGAACTACAGACCAGTCAGCCTCACCTCAATCCCTGGGCAAATCATGGAGCAGGTCCTCAAGGAATCCATCCTGAAACACTTGGAGGAAAATAGAGTGATCAGGAACAGTCAACATGGATTCACCAAGGGCAAATCGTGCCTGACCAACCTGATTTCCTTCTATGATGAGATGACTAGATTTGTGGATGCGGGAAGAGCTGTTGACGTGATATACCTTGACTTTAGCAAGGCTTTTGATACGGTTTCCCACAGCATTCTCGTCGGCAAGTTAAGGAAGTATGGGTTGGACGAGTGGACCGTAAGGTGGATCGAAAACTGGTTAGATCAACGGGCTCAGCGGGTAGGAATCAATGGCTCGATGTCTGGTTGGCAACCGGTAACGAGTGGAGTGCCCCAGGGGTCGGTCCTGGGGCTGGTTCTATTCAACATCTTCATTAATGATCTTGATGATGGAATAGACTGCGTGCTTAGTAAGTTTGCAGATGACACCAAGTTGGGGGGAATGGTAGATACTCTGGAGGGCAGGGACAGGATCCAGGGAGACTTGGACAAATTGGAACACTGGGCTGAAAGAAACCTCATGAGGTTCAACAAAGACAAGTGCAAAGTCCTGCACTTAGGACGGAAAAATCCCATGCACTGCTACAGGCTGGGGACCGATCGGCTAAGTAGCAGCGCTGTAGAAAAGGACCTGGGAGTTATGGTGGACGGGAAGATGAATATGAGCCAACAGTGTGCCCTTGTTGCCAAAAAGGCCAATGGCATATTAGGCTGCATCAGTAGGAGTATTGCCAGCAGATCAAGGGATGTGATAATTCCCCTCTATTCGACACTGGTCAGGCCGAATCTGGAGTACTGTGTCCAGTTTTGGGCTCCCCACTACAGAAAGGATGTGGACAAATTAGAAAGAGTCCAGCGGAGGGCAACAAAAATGATTAGGGGGCTGGGGCACATGACTTATGAGGAGAGACTGAAGGAACTAGGCTTATTTAGTCTACAGAAGAGAAGACTGAGGGGAGATTTGATAGCAACCTTCAACTACTTGAAGGGTTGCTCCAAAGAGGAGGGAGCTAGGCTGTTCTCGAGGGTAACAGAGGACAGAACAAGGAGCAATGGTTTCAAATTACAGCTGGGGAGGTCAAGGTTGGATATTAGGAAAAACTTTCTCACTAGGAGGGTGGTGAAGCATTGGAATGGGCTATCTAGGGAGGTGGTAGAATCTTCATCTTTGGAGATTTTTAAGGCTCGGTTAGACAAAACCCTGGCTGGGATAATTTAGGGGGAGTGGTCCTGCTTTTTAGCAGGGGGTTGGACTAGATGACCTCGTGAGGTCCCTTCCAACCCTATTATTCTATGATTCTATGATTTCAGGGCACTCGGAGAAGACTTGCTGAGTCAGTGAAATTAAAATATACTTGGAACTAGAAGTAACCCTGTCACTTTGATGCATACAGTCAAAGGAAAACCAGACCACCTAGGGGGTGAACCAGTCCCAGCAACTGCCTTTTAAATTACCTGTTGACACCAATGGGGCCCAACTCAAACTGCCTTTACAAAGTTATCAGATTGTCTGAAAAAAGGAAGTCAAGAAATGATTCAGATTCTGTTAAAAAAATTCAACCCCCGTATTTCAGTGCAGAGACCCAGGTACCACTCAGTGCCTTGCAGCTCTGATTTTCTAGGGCAGACCAAATCTGGCAAATTGGAATGAGATCATTCTTTGCCTCCTGGCACCTCTTCCCCTAAGACCAGTTACACAATTTTAGCTAAACATGGAGCCTGTCAGATAGGAACAGAGGCATAGGTTTGAGTAGAGACTGTTGTTTCTACTGTATAAATGTTATCTAGGTGTTTGTGAGCCAGGCCACAAAAGCACGAAAACTTCAAAAGGGTATTATATTGAAATGTGTAAGACTATACGGGCTGTAAAATATTCACAGAATTTGTAGCAATACATATGAGGTGTGTAACACCAACTACCTCAGATACCCTTAGCAGGGATCAAACCTGGGAACCTCTTGAGCTAAATGCATGAGCCACTACTGCATAACTAATAGACACTTCTCTCTTAAGTGGGGCACATCAATCTTTTGGGGACTTAGCCACTGCTGAAGGGGAACAGAGTGTCACACAGTAAAAAAGGGTTACTTATGCATTTGTGTGTTGCTGTGAAATCTGTAATTACTGAGGGGTTATTCATGAAAAATCTCAATGCCTTTATGCAACTATCCAGTCTCTGAAACAACACCTGCAAAGACAGGGGCAATGACTGGCTTTATCTGTTTCAGGAGACTGGGAAGAAGAGAAATGTTGGAGTATGGAGGCTGAGTTTAACTGGACTTGCAGGACCACAAGCCTTCCCTTTGATTGAACAAACTGACCAAGGGGGCAAACCCTACTAGGAGGGTTTGAAGAACTAAAGCCTGCCTGAGTCTCCCTAGGAAAAATGAGGGACCTCTAGAAAGCTTAAGCATATGTTTGCACCTTTTATTTTTCTGTATGTTTTCTCTGTCATGTCGTTGTCCTAAGATAAATGTACTTTGGTTTGCGAAGGCTGTTTGGGTGCAGGAAAACCACCGTGATTCTCTCTGGAGAAAGAGAGTGAAGTTTCAGGTGTTGAGCTAGGTCAGAACCTGCTAGGAAATCAGAATGAATGTCAGGACTGAAAATCTAAACCCTTTTTGGTAGGGAGCAGGTCCCTGTGCAGAGGAGACATCTTGAGATGTAACAAGGCATTTCCTGAGCAGACTATAAAGGGGTCAGTTACCCCAGAACTGGGGGCAGAACTTCTGACCCAGTGAGGGGTGAGCAGCCAGCAGGTCAGATTTCCCAAAATCAACCTTTTAAGGACATATTAGAAAAGTACTGAAATGGTAAACAGGGCCATTCCTTGTAGATAGTTGGTAGAACAATTTAACATGGACTAGAGTTCTTAAAATGTAGGCCTGCCCATTGCTAGAGGATTAAGAATAGAGACTAATTGTATTTGTTGGTGTTTACTTATATCTTGTTAGAAATTAACAATGTAACCAGATTAGTTTGTGCTTGCTAATTCCCTTTCATGTCTTAATTGCAGTATATTATGCATGCAGATGGTTCAGTTAACCTTAAGATCAAAGATATAAGATATTACAGGAAGTAATATTACTTGCATTGTCTTCAGTTTAAATTATCTGTGCCATAATGGAATGCCTTGACTGTTTGAATGGCTAATTGCCTTATGTTAATTAATACTAATAGTTTACCAGTATATACATAGGAAATAGAAGTTTAGCATCAAAGTAACAAGATACACTGCCTGTTCTTTATGCAGGAAGGCCCTGGCTGTGATGTCTGTTGTCAAGAGGCTATCAGACAGCTAGAGCAGTGTTTCCCAACCAGTGTGCCACAGCACAAAGATGTGCCATCAGGCCTGAGTAGGTGTGCCACGGAATTTTTTGAAAAACTACTGGAAGAATTCTGGATTGGCTCATTGGCTCACGAATACTCATGAGTTCATTTGGAAACTATATGGTCGTGTGCCTCAAAATAATTAAAAGTATCAAGGTGTGCCATGGCAGAGAAAGGTCAGAAACCACTGAGCTAGAGAACTATAAAGAAAGCTTCTCCCTGATCCTGTTTTATTTCAGATTTTTTTAAATGTTGCTGGGGAAAGTTCTAAGTCTTAAGGACTGAGGTCTCCAGGTTGACTTTGGATTATCCCTGCAATTTCCCTTGTAAAAATTTGAACTCTGCATATGGACTGCCTATTTGACTATAACCTATGGAGCTGATTCTAGGACGGCTTTTACAAATAATCAGCCTCCCCATCTCTGCTTTAAAACTGACCTAAGAACTTTATTCAGATCTGTATGTAAAATAATCTTTTAACCCCAGTAACTTGCTTTCTTCCTTTTTAAAAAATACATTTTAGATTAGTTAGTAAGAATTGGCTGTAAGAAAATATTTGGGTAAAATCTGAAATATACATTGATCAGGTGGATAAAGGGTATAGTCTCTTGGGATCTGTAGAACATTATATATGGTGAATAAGATTTTAAACAAACCTCACTTTGTAGACTTGGCTGTCTGGGTAGGAGCCAAAGGCTGGATTCTTTAATGGGAATTGTATTTTGGTATTCTTAATAACCAGTAAGGGCTATGTCTGCACTTGCTAATTTAAGTCGACTTAGCATGTCCACACTTAAATTTAAAGTCGACTTAGGGGGGAACTTACAAAGTCGACCTAGAGCATCCACACTGGATGCCTAGGTCGACTTCTAGGTGTTAGGGGGACTTTGGGCAGGTCCACAATGCCGGGGGGGCACCCCTTGCCCAGTGCCAGGGGGCTCAGCCTTTGCCCCATTGTACCAGGGTACCAGGGGCAAAGGGTGACAGGGACCCTGGCAGGGAATAGGGGCAGGGTGGAAAGGGCTCTTCCCTGCCCTTTGGGGGGGCATGCCAGGCTCTCCCTATGCTCCCCCCAGCAGGGAGGGCAGTGGGGGAGTTCTGGAGAGCCCTAAGTCGACTTAAAGTCGACTTAGGGCTACTCCAGGTCTACACTGGCTTGAGTCGATTTTAGAAAGTCGACTTAAGCCTAAAGTCGAATTAAAAGTAGGTTTAATAAAGTTGACTTAATTTTCCTTAAATTGACTTTATTTTCCTTAAGTCGACTTAAGCAAGCTGCTTAAGTCGACTTAAGGAAAGTGTAGTTTAGATGAAGAGTAAATTGAGTCGACTTAAGCAAGCTTAAGTCGACTTAATTTACAAGTGTAGACGCACCCAAAGGTATTACAGAAGCTGTTTTGTTACTGGCTTGGTGAATCTAATTACAAAATTAACCGCCAGTTTGGGGGATCATTTGCCATATTCCTTGCAGGTTGCCCTGATCATGCATTCTCAGCATAGCCCCTCCAGCTGACCATGACCACTGTGCCTGTCTGAGGAAAGCTGTGTGGCACTCGTTCTCTTTTGTCGTCCTAGTACATCTCCTCCTGGAACATCTTTAGCATCCCTTTTAAGAGCAGCAGCAATGCTATTTTCCTTCAGTTCTGTTACAGCTACTTAAAAGACAAAAGTAAAACTAATACACTAGTGGTAGCAGAGCTAATTAAGAACTGGTAATAATCTACCAACTCACTACACACAGGCCACTGAGTAGCCACCAGATAATAACTTCTTACCGTTACAGCCCTATCTCAAGAAAGTCAGAAACATAAGACAAAAAAGAGAGACTAGCTTCTCTCCAACCAAGCCCTGTCGCAATTATCAATTCCAGATTTCACATACTAAACCTTGTCTTTATATTATTCCCTTTTCATGTCCCCTTGTTGTCTTGCAAAGTAAAGGATATTTTGGTAGTAGTTGCATCTGTAAATGTAGCAAGGAGCAGCGATGGACTTCAATGTGCATGTGAGTGGCAAGGATGCCTCAGGCAAGGAGCATCTTTGGTACCCCTCACCCATTTATTAAACTTTTGAATAGCTTATTTTTTATTGCCTTTGTAGCTTGTTTCATGACTTTGATGCACAATTTGCACAGATGATTTATCCCTGTCATATAAGCTGATAAAATGTAAATCAGTATTTATTCAAGCCATATATATTTAAATTTAAAAATTTATTTCCTCTGAGATTATAGAAACTTTTTAATTTTAAGAATAACTGAAATGTACTAACATCAAGAAACGGAACTGTACACCAACATTAGGTGGACGGGTATCAAATAGTGTTACAGTAGGTGACAGTCTTAGAATGATAACCCTAGTCCTTTAGCTCAAAAGTCACTTTTCTTGCCTTTGCCTTTGCAAACTGAAGCACAGCATTAGAGAGATCCAAAAACTGGTCAATGGAATTCTCAAGTGATAAAGAGCAAGAATGTCAGTCTCTCACTGGCCATCATTTTAATGAGTCTGAGCATCAAAAAGCTGCACTCATCACTCGCAACTGTGACCGGCAGCATGAGCAGAATTCTCAAAGCTATCCACACATTAGGAAAAAGGTGTTCTTCAGAGCTGCATCATGAATGAACTGGAGAACTTAGTGGAGAGTGTTTCCCATGTGCCAAAATGTGACGGACATTGTCCAATTCGACAAAAAGGTTTTTATCACTGACTTATGAACATTTACCACTGAAGGGCCATAGTGTTTGAGTTCAAGAGTGTTTTCCTGTCTGCTGGCAGCTTACTAAGATCATACAACCCTCCCCTACCCCCCACCTCCTGCTCCAGATCTTTTCATAGTGCTTCATTTGCCCAAATCTTTCTTCAATGGACACTTGAGCAGTGTCAACAAGCAAGCAAAAAACTCACACTTGAATTTTTCTTCTGAGAAGAATTTTTTCTTCTCCCATCACCTCGTCTTTGCCCTCATAACCGAACTGTCTCTTCCTCCAATAAATATGAGTTTCCTTGAAGGTAGGCTCAATTCCTAAGTTTCCTACCATTTCCTTGGCAGCAGTAATGGCACCTTCAGATCCATTTTCTCTGTAGGCCACAATGAAATCAAGGCAGCCTCTCATCAAAGTAGTAGTGATCACAATGTCTATCAACTGAGTTTGTAATGCCTTGCTTACACCATTTACTTGGAACAGGATATCGTGCCAAACCACAACAGAGACCAGAAATTTGAAGTCAGTAATCTGGTTTGTCAGGCTTGGCACCTCGTGTCAGATTCCAGCCTTGACTTTACTCAACTCTGCCAGTTCCATCAGGGCGTCTTAAACCTAAGTCACTTGGTACCTCCCTGGCCTTATATTGTCAATGTGGCTCTCCCAGCAAGCGTCACCTTCATAGTAAGATTTGTAACCCTGTGAGGATTTTCCATCGTCTGCAGAATTCCAAAAAGAGATACTGACTCTAAAGAAGATGGCACTGTATGTGACGCAACCACACTGAGAGAAAGGCAGCCACAAGGTGTGGAGAAACCTCTTGAATTGAGCACAAGGATCCTTGCGTTAATCTCACTGTTTCTTTCCTTCATGTTTGTGCTGTTGTTATAGCTTTAGCTGCTGCATTCCTGAAGTTTCATTTGATTCCCATTCAGAATGCTCATAAGCAGTTCTGTTAGGCTTTTTCCAGTAGAGTTGTCCACAAAGTGGCAACAGATAAAGTATTCCTTTACTTGGATATAGCTAAACTCTCACTTCATTTCAGTTGTTCTTATATCCCACTGACTGGCTGGTGATGCCCCACGAGGGCATGGGTAACATTTTACTTCAAAAATTCTATTTTCTTTTTCTTTGCTAATAACAAAAACAGCACCCCAAGCCCAGTGCCTTTAAAATCTAGCACACCAGCTGGTCACCTGAATCTAAATCTGGGTGGACGGTGACTGTTGTTCTGTGACTGCTATTATTGCTAACTAGCTGTACCTCCTGTAATGTGCTAGATGTTTTCCAATCACTAAATGAATGGTGGGAAATCACAATCAAAGAGCAGGCAGGCAAGAACACAGAGGTTAGGGCAGGGATATGACAATTGGCAATTTATATACTAATCAACTCTATTCATTGTACATAATACGAAGGGCTTTTTGAGAGAGAGAGACATTAAATGTTTGTTCACATAGGGAAAATTTACCAGAATAATTAAACCATAGTAATTACCTGGGTATAATTCCCTATGGGGCACTTATTCCAGAAAGAAGGTGTCTTTTCCAGTTTAGTATATATTCCTTCCTAAGGCTATGTCTACACTTGGCCAAATAAGTCAATTCTGCTAAGTCAACTTTGTTAAGTCGACTTAGCATGTCCACACTCAAAAATTAAGTCAACTTAAAGGGGACCCTGCCAAATCGACTTAGAGCGTCCACACTGGACGCCTAAGTCAACTTCTGGGGGCTAGGGGATAGGTGGACCTGGGACTGGTCCACAGTGGCGGGGGGGCGGGGATCCCTTGACAAGTGCCAGGGGGCTCAGCATTTGCCCCATTGTACCTGGGTACAATGGGGCTGAGCAGGACAGGGACACTGGCAGGGCATAACAGCGGGGTGGGCAGGGCTATGTCCTGCCCTGTGGGGGGCACGCCAGGCTCTGGCTGTGCCAGCCACCCTCACAGGGAGGACAGTGGGGGAGCCCTGGAGCCCTTTAAGTCGACTTTAAGTTGACTTAGGGCTAATCTGCGTCCACACTGGCTAAGTCGACTTTATAAAGTTGACTTAGCCAGTAAAGTCGACTTTATACTAGGTTTTATAAAGTCAACTTTAGATTTCCTTAAATCGACTTAAGAAAATTGTAGTGTAGTTGCAGATTAAATTAAATCGACTTAAGCAAGCTTAATTTGTAAGTGTAGATGCATCCTAAGAGACAAGCTAAATCAGAAAAGGTATTTTTATTCTAAAATAAGTGTCCATATTCAGAATTATACCAGTATAAGTATGCCAAGGCAATTTTCTTGTATAGACAAGCATTTAAACAGATAGGGTAGGGGCCTTATAGATGAGTTTATCTGAGCAAACAAGTAAATATATTTCTGTCTACAAGCTTCAGAGAAAGTCTGGACATTTTTGTAAGTGTAAACCACTTGTCAATGTGTGTCGGGCATTTACTTCTGTGTCCAAAGGACATGGATTTGTGATTGTAGTGGTGCGGTTGTCCAGCTACAGTACCTAGGGGGTTATCTGGGCCTGAGGAGCAGCAGGCAATAAGGTGATTGGGCTGCTGAGTCAATCAGGGGCAGGTAGTCTGGTATAAAAGGGAGCTGTAGGGTAAATTCAGTCAGTTGGCTTGGGAAGCCCTAGGGATGAAGATTTCACTTTCTCTTGCGTGCTCGCTCGCTCTCTCTCGCACTCGCATTCGCTCTCTCTCACTGCCTGTCTGTCTGCAGGAACCAGCACCCCAGAGAGCTCACTGTGAGGCCACTGTGAGCTGACCAGCATGGGGGAACCTGAAGGCAGCCAGAAGCTATAGAGGTCTGGAGTAATGGTCCTAAGGTGTGGGGCCTGGAGAGGACAGCAGTTGGGATTCTGGAATGGCAGGCCAGAACAGACTGCATGAGAGGCCGGAGCAGTGGTCCAGGAGCAGACAGCGGCTACACTCTGGAGTAGTGAGTGACTGAATGCAACTGGGGCTGCAGGGAGAGCAGCCCAGGGAACTGTTGTGCAGAGAAGTGACTGGAGGGAAGCAGTAAGTGCCTAGGTTGAGGCACAGAGGGTCCCTGGGCTGGGGCCCAGAGAAGAGGGTGGGCCTGGGCCCCTCCCTACTACCCAAGAGTGCCACAGGTCGTGCCACACTCATGGCCATTGACTTTATATAGTGGCCATGACTTGTGAGTGGGACTAGACCCTGGAAGGAGAGGACTGAGGGACTTGGCCGAAGGGTTGAGGTCCAGAAGCAGACTCAAGGCAGAGTTCACTATGAGAGGGGCAGAGCACAGACCACCAGGCAGGGACCACTTGAGACTAATTCCCCAAAACATTGCCAGGAGGCGCCTGTCAGGTGGGTTCTGTGATGAGAATCCCTACAGTGATGTTTATGAAGTTTTCCATGAAAAGCAGATACTTTTCATTAAGACTTTGTTTAGCCAAAAACCCAATTTTTTGTTGAAACACTTTTTACAGAAAATTTTGGCAAGTCCTTGTGGAAACATGTCATGGATTCAAACCACTGTGGATCTCAGATGCTCAGAATGAGATTCCACTGGTCAGTGTGTTACCCATCCTCCTCTGTGCCTGATCACAAGAGAAGATGGGTCTGTTATATCTCAGGTTAAGTTCCTGGGTCTCTCTCACTCCAGCTGCAGCAGAGACTAATGCTTTTAGTTTTAAAGATCCCCCATGCAATCTCTGATGTTGGCCAAAATGGTGGTTATCACTAAGCAGCTTTGGAAATCTATAATCACACTGCACCCAATTTTGCCACCCTCATTCACCTTGAGTGAGTGTAGCACTTTACTCCACAATAGTTCCACTGTCAGCCAAAGGCATAAAATCTAGAAGAAGAATCTGGTTGAAGAAAAAAATGCCATTACTTTCAATGCCACTTGATGGTGTCAGATACTACTCAAAGTGAGTAGGGGTGGGAGCTCTGGACCCTCTGATAATTTTATTTTTCTTGAGGAACTACTTCCTGTGTCCAAAAGTCTTGGCCAAGAAATAGGGCTAGCTGAAGAATCTTTAACACAAAAGGTGTTGTTCACACATGAAAGTATTAATTTAGAAAGAGGCACACTGTCCTGTAACTAGTGTACATATTTTAAATAACTGGCTGAGCAAGCTTCAACTAGTTTGACCACAATATTAAGAATAATGCTTTTATTAATAGGCGCTCCTTTAAAGACACCAGAAGGGTTTGTCTGCATTATATCAGGTACAATCATTAACTGGTTGGCTCTCGGTCAGTTGGCAAAAGTCACTCTGTGAAAAAAGTTCAGGGCTTTGAATGTATTTCTGATGGCTTGTTTTCAGTCCACAAAAACAATGCATAGATGAAGATGAAATGCATAAGTTAACCTGTTCCCAGGCTCATAACAAAAGCCTCTTCTTGTTCACAACACTTTTTACTAATACAGCAACTTGGATCCCTACCAAGCATGACAAACACCAAAATGGAGAGCTTGGTTAAGTGAATCTGGCTACTAGCACGTATCATCTAGGGGAGCAGTCCCATTGCACATGGGGCTCTCCATTCCTAGTAGCTGATATCTTTGATGGAAATAAAAGTTCCCTTTCATTTCAGTAGGGTAGGAGTCTAATCCCTTCACTATAAAAATTTATGGGATTATAAATCTTGTCACACACACACCTTCTGCCCCTCCCAACACAGAGAGTACACTTGTATTATAGATGCTCATAAAAGGATCTAGAACTCCAGGCTATTGTAACAGCGAGTTCTACTCATTACTAAGGTGCCTCTCCTTGTAGCTGAGTCTGGGGAATATCTCTGCCCAGTTTTACCTCCCTTTCAGTCTCTAGTTTGTGCTGTAGCCTCCCTCACACTCCAGGAGCTGCAGTGCTTTCTCTTCATGACCCAGAATCCCTGTCTTCATGGCTTGGGGCTCCAGCTAGGATACTGTGTTTTCTCTTTCCCTTTCTCTCCAGACCAACTGTCCATAAACTTGCCCACGCAGTCCTCCATGCCGATTTCTATTCTGTGCCACTTCTCTAGTGGCCAGGACAGGAAACTGGGCCCACCTTCTACTCTGGCTTTCAGCCTACAGACACTGTTAGCAGCAGCCAAAGTCTACATAGTCTCAGCCATCACTTCTCTTTCCCTGGGCTTCTTCCTACTCTGCCTTCTGCAGGTTTTCTTCCCTACGTATCCTCTGCATAAACATCTTCTGTCTCCCAGAGCTTGTGGTCCCCACAGGTTTCTTCCAACCCACTTCTCTCTGCCCAAAGAATGACAGCAGACGACCTCCCTGCAGCCCTACCCAATTCCCTTCCTCTTCAGGAAGCAACTACAAAGCTCCTCCCTGCTGTCCCCTCAGGTGTGGCCTTTCAGGCCCCTCCTGAGCCACCGTAACCCTTTCCTGGCTAGTGTGAGGTGAGCAACTCATCAAGGTTTTTTCTAACACTGCTTCCCAAAGACTATTTGAAAAAACTCCATGAGAGCCAAGATTCTCAGGCCTCAAACTAGAGACAGTTTTAGAAAAAAACTCAGGGTTGGGCAGTGGGTTGTTGGAAAACCTTGACCATTTGTTTGCCTAGTGAGCCTACAGGGTACCCAGTGGTATCTTTCTGGCTTCATGCCTAGGATGAAGATGACTCCACTATGCTCGGTGGCTACCGGAATTGCCTGCAGCCTCCATTTTTATCTGTATCTTGCATAACTCCTCCACTAGGTGAAAAGAGGAAATTACTAATCTTGTGCAGTAATGGTGTTTCTTCGAGATGTTTGTCCCTTTGGGTTCTCCATTGCCGGTCCTCCACTGTAGTTGTCAGTGTCCCTGCTCTTCTGATTGAAAAATTTTGGTTACAGTGTCCGTTCAGCCCGCATATGCGCTCTCCTCCCTTGTGCTCTGCCTTGAGGCTAACTAGCACAGTGTGGGCAATCCACCCTCAGTTACTTCTCTACCATAGAGCCCTTATTGAGAATTCCAAAATAGAAGGGGAGGAAGACAGGTTGTGGAGGACACATAGGCTGCATCTACACTGGTAAATTAAGTCGACTTAAGCTTGCTTAAGTCGACTTAATTTACCCTGCGTCTACACTACAGTTTCCTTAAGTCAACTTAAGCAGCTTGCTTAAGTCGACTTAAGGAAAATAAAGTCGACAATTAAAATTAAGTCGACTTTATAACACCACCTTCCTATTAGACCTAAGGCTTAAGTCGATTCCCTAGAGTCGACTTAAGCCAGTGTAGACGTGGGGTAGCCCTAAGTCGACTTAGGGCTACCCCAGGGCTACACCAATGCCCTCCCTGCTGGGGGGGGCACAGGGGGAGCCTGGCATGCCCCCCCACAGGGCAGGGCAGAGCCCTGCCCACCCTGCCCCTATGCCCTGCCAGGGTCCCTGTCCCCCTTTGCCCCATTGTACCTAGGTACAATGGGGCAAAGGCTGAGCCCCCTGGCATTGGGCAAGGGGTGCCCTCTGCCCCCATGGACCTCCCCTAGGTCCTCCTAAGCCCCTAGAAGTCGATCTAGGTGTCCAGTGTGGACGCTCTAGGTCGACTTTCTAAGTTCCCCTTTAAGTCGAGTTTACTTTTAAGCTCATGCGATAAATAAATCTGTTAGTCTTTAAAAGTGCCACAGGACTCTGTTGTCTTTCTACAATAGACTAACACGGCTACCTCTTTGGAATTTAAGTCCACTTAGTTAAAGTCGACTTAAATTAACCAGTGTAGACATAACCATATCTCAAAGAAACATTGTTACTACCCAAGCTGAATAACTTCCTCTTCTTTGAGTAGTACCCCTATGAGTGCTCAACTGTAGGGGTCTCCTGAGCAGTATTCCTGATAGAGGGTTGGGGTTTCAGAGTTGAGTCCAGTATGGATGACAAGACTGTGGAGTTGAAGATGGCTTCAGAAGCTGAGTCTCTACTAATCACATATGGCTATGTCCACACTGGCAAGTTAGTTCGAATTAAGGAAGCTTAATTCGAACTAACTAAAGCCATGGCTACACCAGGCTTTAATTAGTTTGAATTAAGGGCTTCCTTAATTCGAACTAATAAATTCGAATATGCTATTCGAACTAAGGGTTAATTCGAACTAACTAGTTCGAATTAACCAATGTGGCCATGTTAGCTCTAATTAATTTCTTAGTTCCAACTAACCGGCCCATTGAAATCAATGGAGATCGCTAATTCGAACTAAGCAAGTGCCATTCATGGTACTTAGTTCGAACTAATTTTTTCTAGTTCGAATTCAGCTAATTCAAACTAACTAAAATTAGTTAGAATTAGTTAGTTTGAACTAACTAATTCGAACTAATTTTAGTAAGTGTAGACATAGCCTTAATGTTCTGCAAAAATATGAGCAGGTGCCCATGTTGCTGCCCTGTGGATTTTTGGTGACAGAAGTGGAAACCTCTCTCGTGAAATGTGTACGGATGCAGATGAAGATAGCAAACCATGAGCATGAGAGCAATAGTTAGTACAATTCAAGACTCATTTGGAGAGTCTTGTAGCTGATATCACTACTGCAGCTTTTAACTGTCAGGATTGAGAGGAAGAGTTTAGGAGATTTCTTAATGGCCTTTGTCCTGGCCAAATAAAAGGGCAATGCTCTCCTAACATCAAGCACATGCTGCAGAGCCTCCCTGTTACCCCATGGAGGCTTTGGGAAAATATGGGAACGTGAAGGCACATAGTACTTTTTCTTGGCCCTTTTCATATTGGTGTGATAGGGGTAGGTGTTCACCAAATGACGTTAGCAGAATCCAGAAGCACCTTGTTAACTGGGATGGTGATTCTCGAGGAGGAGGAGAAGTGCAATATATCTAGCAACATGTGGTGGATGTCTTTCACCTCCTCAAGGGGAAAATGTAGTGTATCTGTCACCCTTTTTGTGAGATTGTGATGAAGTGGAGATATTCTTAATGTTTCCTCAGAATACACTTCATGTGCCTCAGTTTCACTATGTGTTACTCACTTATTTAGGTGATGGGACCAGAATGTGCGACCACTGCAGAAACTATTAGAGGGCAGATGGATCTTTCTTTAGCTATACGTACAGACAATGGTTAGCATCCTTCTTCACTTGGGCCAACTGGCTGTGACAGGTTGCAACAGGCTGGCAAGCAGAAACAAAGAGGTGATCACTTTGCCCAAGAAAGAGACAAAAGACTGGGAATGGGCAAGGGAGCATTTCTGAGGCTGGTGGTGGCAAGGACCAGTTCTCTGTTGGGGATCTCCAGAAGCAAAGCCCAAGAATGGGGATTTGGAACTTCCCCAGATACTTGTTGCTGTAACTTTCTGATTCATCTGCCAAAAAGTCTATTCCACACTGTGTTCTGGGGAATTAAGGGACAGTCTACACTGCCAGCCAAATTCAGTGGCAATTGACGGGAGTTACGCAAGCTATGTAGAGTAACTTGTGTAAATCCCATCAACTTCGTAATTGCCCTTTAATGCAGCATCTTCACTGCACTGTGCCAACATGAAATGTGTTCTGTTGATGAAGTGCTACACCACTTGGGGCGGTTTATTAAGTTGATTTCCGGATCTACTGAGCGTGTCTTAACTGGCTGCTAAGTTGATCCGGAAAAATCAATCTGTCGGTGGCGACTTTGCTGCCATCAGTATAGACATACCCCATTAAACCCTTCTGTGAATCACTTCTGAGGGGGATGCATGGACCCCTTTCAGGGTATGTAAGAGCTCCGCAGGCGTCTCATTCAGGGAACTCATTTCAGGAAATTCCAGGCAGAACAGGAGTGCTGAATTCCCAAAGACCAGATTCAGGAAACAGCTGCACTGGTGAGGGATTCTGAGGGAAGACCCACTCCACTAGCGTCCCGTCTCTGGCTTCACGTGGAATGGTTCCAGAGCACCATTCCTGTGGGACTCCGCCACAGAGTTCCTGGAATAGTTTAAATTGCTCACCTTTGACCTTAGCAAAACATGTAGAACAAAAACAGTCGGTTTCATCAACTGGACAACATTTTCCCACTTCTGTATTTGTGCAATGACGATTGGAAGATGCAAAGTGTTTTTTTAGGGCATCTACTGGAATCAGAAGGAGCAAATGTATTTACAAAATATTCTGTGCTATTTTATAGCTCAGAAGGCTGAACTTGAAAAAACAGATTCCTACAAATCTTCTCTACTGCAGTTGCAGTTTGCCATTTCCAGTTAGCAAACATAGCTGTTAGATAAAAATGTGTTTATAAATGTGACTGTTTTCTAATAAGGACAAAAATATGTCATTAAGTCATTAGGATCTCCATAGAAACAATCACTAAGAATCCATCATCACTTCTGCCATGTTAAAAATTACAATTAAAAAGGGATCTGCTGTTAATAATTATTAACAGTCATCTTTAGAGTACAAAGGAAAAAGTCTAATGTGCAATTAATGTCTTACATATACTCATTTTTCCATAACTATTAAGGAGCAATGTCAAATGACAAATACAACGTATTGTTTGAGGGTACTTCCTCTAGCATGAAAAGTCAGGTCCTCTTTTTCCCCTCTTCAGCTGGTGATAGCAGTAATTATCCTGTACATCATTGAGCCAAGCAAGCAGTTGGCTTAAGTCCAGGAAGTACTGAGACATTCACGAACTATCCAAGAGGGTAATTATACTTTCATTACCTATTCCAATTAACCTGAGACATAGTCAAGTCAAGAGACATAGAAGAGCTCAGCATTATAAAGGAGATCTCATAGGACACTATCACCAAGGACTTGGTTTACTCCCTGCCAGTGTAGTTGCACCAGCACAAGATTCACCCCTAGGGCTAAGCAGGTTCTTCTGCCATTGCCACCCTTCCCTAGGAGTTTCACTGTGGGAGGCAACCCTATGTTCTGGCCAGGGCTCCATGGGAGTCACGGTAGTGGAGCCTTCCCAAGAAATGTACTTTAATCAGCACATCTCCCAGAAGCTAGGAACTCAGTATGTAATAACAAACCAGGGTGTATCTCTCATTTAACTCCAGGGTTCTAATCACTACTGTTGCTATACTTTCCCCACATGGACTCTGTAAGTCCTGCCAAAAACATGGTGTGTCTCATTTTTCATCTCGTTTCTTAAACATATGCAAATTATGAGGCTGAAGAACTGTAATTCTACACAGGTATACGATTAATGGAAAAATTTCTATGTGGGGAGGAGGTGTGTGGAAATATGTGATTAAAACTCTATGGCTATGTCTACACTACAGGCTCTGTTAAGTCGACTTAAAGTCTACTTAAAGTCAACTTAAAGTCGACCTTGTTAGGTCAACTTAATGGAGCGTCTATACTTAAAGTCTATTGAAGTTGTCCTTGTTAAGTCGACTTAACAGAGCCTATAGTGTAGACATACCCGTCCACACTGGCTTTAAGTCAACTTAATAAGGTCGACTTAAGCCTTAAGTCGACCTTCAGAGTTGGTGTTATTAAGTCAATTTAAGGAAGTGTTTACGTCAACTTAAAAAGCGCCCAGCGTGGACCCAGCATTCTGTAGGTGGACTTAAGCATCATTAAGTCGACCTAAGGTGCAAGTGTAGACGTACCCTATCATACTACATCTGCACAAGGAAGCTGAACTTTCACCTGTGTGATGTTGCAGCTTAAATATGTTTCTGTCAATGTAGTTCTTTGATATGTGATCCAATATTTCTATGACAGCAATGCCCGCATAATGGCCCCCAATAAGATATAGAACCTGATGGTTGTACGTGCTGTACAAACGCACAGTGATGATACTTGGCTCTTTTCAAATGTAGAACTCAAAGCATTTTACAAATGTGAGAAGCATTACGAACCTGATTTTGGACATGGAGAAACTGAAGCACAAGAATGTGTCATAACTTGTCCAAGATCACCTAGTAGGCCAGTGGCCACGGCCGAACTTGCTTCTGGATTGTCTAAGTCCCAGGCCAGTGCTCTGGCCCCAGGATCCCTGCCCCACGAAGCTTATTTGATGGAACACTTTGCTTGTCCTTGGTGACAAGAGCTCTCTCTCCTCTTCTTATCTGTTTTCTTTATCATTTTGGAAATTACTACTGAATTGTCATGTCATTATTTTAAGAAATGCAAGGACATTTTATGACCAAAAGCAGTGTTTTCAAGAGTAAAATCAGAAAAATGACTCCTGGTACTTGCCTAAAAGCTGCACATAACTGAAGTGAATTTTCCAATAGTATGGTATTCCCAGCCTCTCACACTAGTAAGAGAACTGACTATAAAATGGATGAAATGTCAAGTGAGAGGGAAGAGGCTAATCATACCAGCCATGCTTTTAGCACTTTTTAGGGAAAATCCCAGGAGACAGTCCTCAAAACAAGCTACAAGTTCCACTGTGAGAACTGTTTCATAAAACAGAAATCTAAAGTCTTCTGTGACAAGACCTTATGAATGGCCAGATCTAAGCTATGTTGCTATCTAAGCTGTATTTAAGCTTTTATTGTACTAACTAGAACGAGGTCAAATAGATTAAATAGATTGTTTTTCCTTGGAGAGACTTTTTGGCTATGTCTACACTAGCAATTTCAGTCGACTTAAGGACCCTTAAGTCGACCTAAATTACTCCCTGTCTACACCAGACTTTCATTAAGTCAACTTAAGAAACTCCTTAAGTTGACTTAATGAAAGCTTAAGTCGACCTAATAAGAACCGCCCATTAGGTCGAATTAAGCCTTAAGTCAACTTAAGGACGGTGTGGATGGTGAGTAACCCTTAAGTCAACTTTATTAAGTGGACTTAAGGGCAGTTAGGTCAACTTAACAAAGTGGACTAAGTCGACAACTTTAAGTTGACTTAAGAAAGTCGACTTAACTTTTTCTAGTGTAGACATAGCCTTTGGCTTCAAGTGGCTTTATGTCACTTGCAATTGGGTTTTCAGGATAATGAACAGAAAATACAAAATCTGACTGTATCGCAGTGTGGATCAGTATCTAGAACCACTGCAGCTTTTGAGATTACCCTGGTAATAAATCTGCGGATGCATATTTGGAGCTAAAATAGTTGCACACCTCCAGCACAGAGGACAGAACTGATAACTCTAGATCCAAACCCAGTCCTCTGTCATTTTCGTTAGGGGCTTCATATTTTGTGTAGGCCATTCATCTAGAGCAGGGGTTCTCAAAAACTTATTTGATTGCATCACCCTTTGTGTCTTTAATAGTTTACATCTAGCCTCCTCTGGGCACCCAGCCAGCATCTGCCGCTCTCCAGCCAATCAGTTCTGAAGGCAGAGCAGAGAGCAGTGGCTGGGTGGCCAGGTCTGAAGGCAGTGCCATGGCCAGCAGCAGCAGCGCAGAAGTAAGGGTGGCATGGTATGCCTTCAAAGCTGGGCTCCTGGCCAGTAGCCACCACTCTCTGGCTGCTCAACTCTGAATGTGAACAATAAGGTTTTTTTCCCCTGAAGCTTCTCACACCCCCCCAGAACACATTCCATGCATCCTTGCCCCAGAGGGGCATGCCCTCTAGTTTGAGAACTTCTGTTCTAGAGGGGAACTTAACAATACTTGACCTGATCCTGTCCAGCAGAGGGCAACGAGGGCAGGCATAAATGCCACATCCAATATATTGCACACTTTGACTACTGCAGTCACTGAACAGTAGCCTGCATTTCAAGACTGTGCTGTAGTTTCAAGTGATGGTGGCCCCATTTGACCTTGTGGGCCAGATTCTGAGGTCCTTACTCACAATGGGTAGCACATCATTCCACATACTTTCCCACTGACTTCACTGGGACTACTTGTGGAGTGAGGTACCATCCAGAATGAGTAAAGGTTCAGAACCTGACCCTATGTGTTTTGGAATAAGGGGTGAGATTTCAAAGGAACTCAGTATTGGCCTAATTCTGCTCCCATTGAAGTCAGTGAGGTATGTCTACACTCAGAAAGTTGTCGACTTTATTAAGTCGACTTAGCGAGTCTACACTAGGCTCTGCCAGAAGGGAGAGGTGGCTTCCCTGGGGAGAACCAGCTGCACTGGGAAGCCATAGGTCCCAGGGAGAAGGGAGCAGGGGCTCCTCTAGGGACAAGGGAGCCATGCGGGGTTCCCTTGTCCCCCCCTCCCCACCGCCCTAGGTCAACTTATGGAATAAGTTGATTTAGGGCGTCCACTTAAGAAGTCGACTTAAGCCTTAAGTCGACCTAAAACTAGGTGTTATTAAGTCAACTTAAGCTTTCCTTAAGTCGACTTAAAGAACATCTTAAGTCGACTTAATAAAAGCTCAGTGTGGATAGGGAGTAAGTTAGGTTGACTTAAGCTCCTTAAGTCAACCTAACTTGTAAGTGTAGATGCACCCTGAGAGTTTTACAGTGTAACAATGTCAATTTTTCTCATTAGGTACTAGGACTTTCTTCAATTTTCATGCTAAATCTAGAAGGGCCATGTCCTGTTCCACAACTACCTCTGCTCAGTCCAACCTTGGTGATTCTGATTTTTAGCCATGTCATGCGTTACAGCAGTTTGGAAGAAGTACTCAGGAAATTGCTGTAAAAAAAAAAATGTCCTGCCTATAGTAGAAATATTCCTGCCAACTGTATGTGGAAATCTGCCACAGATTTGTTTTCACAAATTATTTGTACCAAGTCTCTTAATTAATAACTGCCCAGATAGATTTCTCATTCCATGGATGTTAATTGTTTAAACAAATAAAGCAAGTTAAATTCTGCCTTGAATTGCACCCTGTGTATCACCACTGTATTTAGCTTCATATAAAAAACTGTATGTATTGTCCAGAAGTCACTTCACTTACCATGAAATGCTGCCATCTCTAGGTGGAACACAACAAGAACCTAATGTAACACTTTCTTAGATGGAGAAGAATGCCAACAAATCAAAGACATTTAGACAAGAAGAATGTACTTAGTCAACCTGGAATTTAGCCAGAGTACTAGTTAAAATGGCTAATCACATGAGAAGTGTTTGGAATATTTAATGAGTACAAAAGTCAAGGCATCAGTTTTATGTCTTATCTTACAGAAGTGACAAGTCACATTTAATAGAACAATGGTTGCTAATATTATGCATGGGTCTCAGTTCTGTACTGATTCAGCGAGAAGGATGCCAGCTACTTAATAACCTGTATTATTTCTTGCAACATTCTGAGTTCTCTAGGAGGTCTTTGATCTAGGAAATGCACACATCTTGAGTCATAGACTCCTTTGACTTACATCCCAAGCAACCTTCTTGGACAGAGTTTTGATCATGGAGGGCTGGAGCCCCGTTCCTTTGCATAGCTCTCCAGTCCCTTCCCCTCCTCAGGCCCTAATAGGAGCACACCCTGTCAAGTATCTAAAAAAGTAATGAGACTTAGAATTAATTTAAATCACATATGACCACATAATTTTTGCCAGGAGTACCACAGCTTTGTGGCACTTCCAGTTACCAGGATTTTTTCATCAGGTTTCCTGAATTTAACAGGACAATCCTATCACTCTAGTCATGATATGAAAACATTATTCTTGCCAAAAAGTGAGAACTATGCTAGCAATGACTGGGTCACCTAAATACTACAAAAGAGACATTCCAAGAATTTGTAAAATAAGTGTAATTTCCCAAGTGCGAAAACAACATTTTACTCCTGTCCTTAAAAGTTATTCAAAATTGCATTTGTTACATCAACATCATAAAAAGGACCATTCTATCAGATCAGGCAGCAACACTTCTTCATGCATTTACCAAGGGAAAAAGAAAGTTTGCAATACTATTAAAACACAGGAACCATAACCTTGAAAAGTATCTGAAAACATGCATCCTGTAACATTATCATATCAGAATGTTATTGACTTAAATCATTTATATGTGGACAGAAGGAATCAATTTCTTTAAACCTTATAAATATGGTAGGAAGGATTAGATTTTTATCAGTAAATATTGGTCAATATAGATTTCACCATACACAAATCAACAAAAATATTACTATCAATAATAATTGAAATGTACAGATAGGCAAACTGCTCACTGTTTTGAACTCTGTGTGCCTGGGGGCAGGTACACAGGTACAAGGTCTCCCCTCTCCTTTTAAACCCCAGAAATTTTTGAAATTCCATTCCCTGTTTGCTCAGTGTGGAGAGCTAGCACAGCAATTGCCCAGATGACCATGCCAGGCTCCAGACAGCAAATGCGCTCCTGCCTGGAGTACACCAGAAGTGATGGATCTCCTGGGTCCATGGGAAGAGGAGGCTGTGGAGTCATAGCTCCAATTCAGCCATAGGAACTTTGGCAAGTATTGACTGATCACTCAGGTCATGATGGAAAAAAGCTATCACAAGGACATGCAGCAGTGCCATGTAACAGTCAAGAAGCCATGGCAGGTGTACAGGAAGGCAAGAGAGGCAAACATTTAATCTGCTGCTTCTGTTGATGCACTGTGTGGTAAAGTGGTCTGGTGCCAAAATAGGGATGTGTGTGCCACCGATCACCCCATTGCATTATCGAAACCCGTTGCTGCAAAACCATCCGCTATGTCCTGCACATTGTCCAGACTCACAGTCATAGAATCATAGGCTATGTCTACACTTGAAAGTTAGGTCAACTTAAGGAGGCTTAAGTTGACCTAACTTAGTCCATGTCCACACTAAGCTTTCATTAAGTCGACATAAGGGGCTTCCTTAAGTCGACTTAATAAATACCACTGTTTAGGTCGACTTAACAGCTAAGTTGATTTGTTAAGTCGACCTAAACCCGGTGTGGACACCCTAGGTCGACTTAGTTCTCTCGGAGATCCCCTGTTAGCGGAGCATTAGTGGCTCCCTCCTTGTCTGGACCTGCACAGGTCCGGGGAGAAGAGGGAGGGGCTCCCGGAAAAAAGGGACCTGTGGGTCCTTTCTGCTGGGACTGCGGCTCCCCTATCAGCAGGGAGCCACGAGCTATGTCCACACTTAAAAAGTTAAGTCAACTTGTTAACTCAACTTAACAAGGTCAACCTTGTTAAGTTGACTTAACAGAGTCAACTTAACGTTTTAAGAGTGGACATAGCCATAGAATCTTAGGGTTGGAAGTCCAACCCCCTGCTAAACTCAGGACTACTCCCACTAAATCATCCCAGCCAGGGTTTTGTCTAACTGGGCCTTAAATGTTTCCAAACATGGAGATTCTACCACCTCCCTAGGTAACCCATTCCAGTGCTTCACCACCCTCCTAGTGAGAAAGTTTTTCCTACTATCCAACCTCGACCTCCCCATCTGTAACTTGAAACCATTACTCCTTGTTTTGTCCTCTGTTACTGCTGTGAACAGCCTAGCTCCCTCCTCTTTGGAGCACTCCTTCAAGTAGTTGAAGGCTGCTATCAAATACTCCCTCAGTCTTCAGAAACTTACCGGAGCTCCCCTCTGCTGCATCTGGAAAAGGCGTGGAGAAGGAATCCATGGAGCTTGTGTCTGGCAGCGTGCAGAATAACTCCTGGCTCCCAAGGTCGGTCGCACCGTTATCACCGTCCACGTCCTCTTCCTCCTCCGCTTCCTCGTCGACGACTGCATCGTCGCCGTCTGCTCCCCTATCCTTTTCGGACACTGTTGCCGAAGTGTCCATGGTAGAATTTGGGGTGGTTGTGGGATCGCCGCTCAGGATTGCTTCCAACTCCTTGTAAAAGCGGCATGTAGCCGGCGCAGAGCCGGAGCGCCGGTTTGCCTCTCTGGCTCTGTGGTACGTGATCCGCAACTCCTTCACTTTAGACCGGCACTGCAGAGTGTCTCTCTCGTACCCCTTCTCAATCATCGCTTGAGATATTTGTCCAAAAATGTCGAAATTCCTCCGGCTGCCATGTAATTGTGACTGCACGGCGGACTCTCCCCAGATGCCTATCAAATCTAGCACCTCTGCTGTTGTCCAGGCTGGAGCTCGTTTGCTGCGCTGCGACGCCATTGCTAGCGGAGCACACAACTGCAGCAGCACTGAACAGCAAGCCAGAAGGAAGAGTGAAGAATTCAAAAATTCACGGGACAGAAGGGGAGGGCGGGTAACATGACATCATGGCAACCGAGTACAGAAGGAAGTGCAGAAGGGATGGGATTGGAATTGTGGGCCATTTCCGGAGGTTTCACTTTGCGCGGTAACCGTACACACACAGATTGTCGTGCAATAGCTATTCCATGTCAGCCGCTACCACCCTCGTTTTGGTGGTTTACATTTTGCGCAATAAGAGGGCTCTTAACGCGCAAAAACTGTGAGTAATGTGTGTACGCTCTGCTTCTTAACGCGCAATAAAGGGCTTTATCGCGCAATAACTTGGCAGTGTGTACAAGGCCTAAGTCCCAAAGGGTTCCTTGAAGCTTTTAGTTTTGCCTGATTGGGTACAAACTGTTCAAAAAAGTCCCACAGAGGTGAATTCCCTTTCTCAAGGTTTGGTTCTTTTCTGTTCAAGATCTTATGCAATACTCATTCTTGTTGTATCTGAGCACCTATCCTTTTTAGAGCAGACTAAATTAGTCTTTTAAATTAGTCCTTATTTGTAGCAATGAAGAGGTCATGCTTCACAGAATTAAAGCTTCTTTAAACACCTTACAGGACTGATCTCCTGAGAAAGTTCTTACTGCTTGGGTTGTTGATTAAAGTAAAACAATGGTGTTACATGTGACTACTAGAGGAAGGAGAAGGAATTTTTTACTGTCCCTTCACCTAAGCTTGACTCATCTATAGATAGATATACAAAGGCTCACATTTCCATTCTAGCCATCTCTGTCTTCCCTTTATATCATAAAGATGATGACTTCAAGATCCCCCCAAAAGAAAGGAAAAGTCTCTTCTTTTTGTTTTTTTCTAGATGGGTACTTCTTTGAAAAATCCACTCATCCTATACAACTGTATGTCAACTATTATTTGGGTGAAACTTTCAAGATAATCCGAAAACTTCAAAGCCTTTTAAAGTAACCATGAAAAGTGCTATCAGAAAAATGGTATCCCAGGGATGCCATGCAAGCTTAGATATAAAAATAATTACTTGCAAGGGACAGATTCGCTTCATGGTACAGATAAGCATGCCAGTATTGATCATCCAGTGCACCTGAAACAGGTGGGCTAAATATTTCCCAGAAAGAAAATCCCCCACACACCTGCAAAGATGAAACTATCAGCATTTCCAAAATGGCAGTCATTCTTGTATTTTATAAGCTTATGACTATGCCCGATGTCACAGTTTTATGTGGTCAGCCACATTTCATGATAGAAGATCATGCTGTTATTGCTTTGTCCAAACAAAATACACCCTTAGATTAACTCCTATCTTAAAATGCAATATTTAACCTTGACAATATCTGCATGTCCCGGCCTATAAAAAAAACCAAACCATTTCTCTATTAATTGACACTCTTCCTTCATGGTTTTTCTGTTTCACAAAAAGAAATGTACCTCTGATTAACACCATTTGTGTGAAATTATAAACGAGTTAGAAGATCATACATATTTCATATACTATCAACAGTGCAGGGGCATTCTGGAGCCTCTACAAACGCACAACCCTAAATCCTTATACAAGTAATGCTATGACAGACATGACTACTTGGATAAGGTAAGGAAAAGATGATCTGAAAAGTTTGGAAAGACCTTGTGAAGAAATTAATAAATGCAGGATTACAAGATTACACAGACACTACAAGAAGTGCTGTTTAACATGCTGTTGTAACCTTTGGGTGGGCTGGAATTCATTCAATTGCCCCTCTCCAGTACCTAAGAGAAATAAACCCCAACTCCTATAGAGAAGCACCTGGAAACCCAGGATCAAGTCTGTAACGGACTCACAGCAAAGATTGCTCAGAGTTACCATACTGCATTAAAATACTACTAAGAACAAACATAACAATGAACTTTATTAACTACTAACTTGATAAATCTTATCATAAGAAAACAAGATGAATTTAAACAGAACAGTCCCCACAGAAACACTGTGAGAAAGATCCCTAAGGCTATGTCTACACTTGCAAGTTAGGTCAATTTAAGGAGGCTTAAGTCGACCTAACTTAGTTCCTGTCCACACCAGGCTTTCATTAAGTTGACTTAAGAAATTCCTTAAGTTGACTTAATGAAAGCTTAGGTTAACTTAATAAGAACCACTGGTTAGGTCGAGCTAACCCTTAAGTCGACTCCTTAGGTCAACCTAAGCACAGTGTGGACGTTTAAGTCCACTTTATTAGGTTGACCTAAGGGCAGTTAGGTTGACTTACTAAGTCCCTGTTCAGGGAAACCACTTTGTTAAGTCAACCTAATAAGGTCGACTTTCAGTCGACTTAAAGTTGACCTTATTGACCTAACTTTTTGTAATGTAGACATAGCCTAAGAGTCCCAAAGTTTTGGTGGAGTTCACCCAAATCTTAGCTACAGTCTTTGATCAAGTCTAAAGGCTTGAGTGGAAAGAAGTAGCTATTGTCCTTGTCCTCTTTGGTTGCAGGAATCGTCAGTAGAATTCCATATAGGTGTTTCTTTCTCCTCTGGAACCAGCACCATCCTGTCAGTTTACAGGTTAACCAGCCCTCAGTCACATATGCATGTGCACAACCTCTGCTGCAAAAGACTCCAGAGCAGGGAGAAAACATCTTGCTGTCCATTCCTGGCTCTGTGGCCCTGCTTCTCCCAGTCATACACTGACCACATGGGCGTTTCTCACTGCAATGCCTTTTCCTGCCTGTTGCTCTCATGTGGTCTGACTACACCAGCTAAGCAGGAAAGGAAACTCTGTGGTCCTGTGGAGCACATTAAAATGCTACCACTCCCTGTTTCCAAAAATTTCTGGTTCTGGGTAGCTAACAGCCCAGCAACAGTAACCCACCACCCTCAATAGGTCTCGTAAAGAGGTAGCCTGTTTTAGGGATATGGGTTACACACTATGCCTTCAAATACTTCAATAAGGAGCTCAAAGAATGCATGCCAAAAAAAAAAAAGTTGCAAACCTTAAGAAGTGGCATACATGCAGTCAATACCAACTGTCAGTGCATGGCTGTGGATGCAAAGGTGCTTGCAGCGTACTATCTGGAGAATTACTATCTCTATCAATATTAACAGGAATATTATGGATTAGGAAATTAAATTTAAAAAACAGTTTTCATGTAAGATGAAATCAATAACACAGAAAACATTTCCCTTCTCATATCTATGGGAAACAATAGATGACAAAATAAAACTCAAATGATCCTCCTCCCATTGAAGGAGTGGAAAAAAGTATATTACCGAGTGAACCAAGAGTCTTCTGTAACATATTAAAGACCCTGTTGGTTGTGCCCATTTGTCTATGTTTGCTGTGAAAAATGTTTATGGTTTCAAAACTTATGCTGCATAAATGGTACTTGAGGCTCCTGTCTGATCCCGTCTGTCAAGATCATGCTACCACAATATGGCTGTCTCCGTGGCCATTAGTTGCAAGGAGCCCAGTACCCTAATAAATCTATTTAGGGCCAAGACTCAACAACGGAAAACATGGTGAACCTGAAAGCCCATGGTTAGAGAAAGGATTAGAGACCATAATTACAAGGCTAATCCTTTTGTGAGCTTGATTAGAAAATACAGATTAAATTGTCTTGATTTGTTGTTTGTTTTGTTTGAAAACTGTGAATAAAAAAAAGTTGTCTTTGTCCCTGCTGGGGTATGGGGAGATTAAAAAAAATAGTAAAATAATTGTTGTTGAATATTGCTTTAACATGTAGTTTTATACTATGATTAAATGTGTCCTTTTAAAATAAAATAAGTTAAATGAGCTTCTATACCAAGATCAGTGTTTTCTTTCTTTATCAATGTGATCCCTCCATTTTCAGCGGGCTGGCCAACGGAGGACAGGGGCCAGAGTTGTGTGCCCATTAAAATGATCAAGTGCTTAAGAATTCAAAAATGAAGAGAAAAGCTATATTAGTTATTTCTAAAGATATTTGTTAAGTATTCAACATCAAAACTTGAAGCATACCAATCTAAACAAACTATTAGTGACGAATGCATTCTGTCTTTGAAATAACCTGGCAATAAAATGAGCCAAAAACTTGCCAGATAAGATCAGTGATATTAATAAAATGACTGGAACTTGGAAAATGGCTTTCTGATGAAGTGATTGATCATTCTACACTTCATTTATCATGGATAGTTAAACAGAATTTGGCACGTTGTAGTTACCGATACACAAATATTGTAGAACAGAGATATTTTTATAGCTCTTTCAGACAGAAAATTGTTCTCAACAAGACCATTTTTCTGATTTCACTTAACATTGATATCTAGGGGTTTGCACAGTACTGTGATATATAGATTTTCCACACAAGTTGGGCTACGTCTACACTGGCAATTTACCGGGAAGTTGACTTAAGGAGGCTTAAGGCTACTTAAATTAAGCCACGTCCATACTAGACTTTCATTAAGTCAACTTAAGAAACTCCTTAAGTCGACTTAATGAAAGCTTAAGTCGACTTTGTTACTACCACTCCTTAAGTCGACTTAAGGATGGTGTGGACATGGAGTAACCCTTAAGTTGACTTACGGGTGGTTAGGTTGACTTAACCAAGTGGACTAAGTTGACTTAAAGCTAAGTCAACTTAGTCCACTTTGTTAAGTCGACTATAATAAGGTCGACTTAAAGTCAACCTTTTTAAAGTCAACTTAACAAAGTTGACTTAACTTTTCTAGTGTAGACATAAAAGGTTAGTAATAATTGCTGATTCCATGAAACAGCAAGAAAGGGCCAAAGGAAATGGTAAAATACTGTTGCCTTTTGTAGCTGCACATACCTTCCAACAGTGATGCAGGGCAAAGTTTCTTAAGAGAATATACTGCCCAGTAAAATAATTCACACAACTATGGTATAAACAGTTTTAAATGTAGTTCCATTCAGCATGCAGGAATGTCACATGGGCATTATATTACTTCTATCTCTTCAGTAACTCTAATAATAACTCTTCTCAGCATTTGGCAAGTGAAACTGGTGTTTAACTTCTTTCATGCTGGGAGAAAACCTATGTCCCCATCACACACTTGTCAATAAAATAAGGCACTGAAGATTAGTGACAAAAACACATATGTAGGAAGGCCATAAATATTGTTGCTCCTTGGCCCAGATGATTTAACTAATATTCACAGCTTTCCTGGGTTATTCCGTTAGGAAGAAACATTGATAATGTGGTATGTTGTTGGTGCAATCATGTTTATTTACAAAGTTTGTTCCTCTAAACACAGTAGGAACAAATAACAGCAGGCAATTTTCTTGCTCACAGTTTCCAAGTTTGCTTTTCCAGACGCTCCTGTGCCACAGTGAACTTGGTCTTCGCTCCCCTCTCAGGGCCACATGTATGTTTGCTTCTCTGGCTTTCCATTTGCTTTCCCTGACTTTTTCATGGCTTTCTGGTTGCTTTGGTGTTGCAACCAAGGGAACCACTTGAGGTCTTACATAGGGAAGTGAGGCAGAATGAAGTAAAAAAACAATTACCAAACTTCCTGCAAATTTACCAAATAGCATCAGCTTTGTCAGCTAACTAAAACAGTGATTCTGCAGCCTACAAAGAAGTGACAAAAAAGCAAGTAGTAATTACTTTAAATAATTATCTTCGCTCCAGACAGGTGCCTGGGAGTGACCCAGTGCATTACTAGGAAATGGTGTCAGAGTTCAGGCTCTTGAGTGGGGACTAGGAGTGTGTTAGGGTCATCTTGCTGGTTGTAACCAAGGCTGGTGGAAGCCAAAGTGGAGCTGGGTAGCTGTAGACAGGTTGCTGGGGTCAGAGCTGTTGACCCAGGCCAGACTAAGCACACAGACATTCAGAGTCTGACCTGCATGCTGCCTCCTGACTGTGATCATCCCAGGCCGGGGCCTACAGTAGAAAGGAACTGTAAGGCACCCAGAACTGCAGGGCATGTGGTGACACAACCCATCACTGGTCCTGATTGTGTCCCCAACCACAGACTCATAGGCTATGTCTACACTTGCTAAAATTAGTTCGAATTAGTTAGTTCAAACTAACTAATTCAAACTAATTTTAGTTAGTTCGAATTAGCTTAATTCGAACTAGCATGGCCACACTGGAATGTTAGTTCAAACTAAGCAAGCACTTGCTTAGTTCGAATTAGCGATCCCCATTCATTTCAATAGCCGGTTAATTCGAACTAAGAAATTAGTTCGAATTAACATGGCCGCATTGGTTAATTCGAACTAGTTAGTTTGAATTAACCCCTTAGTTCGAATACCCTATTCGAATTTATTAGTTCGAATTAAGGAAGTCCTTAATTCAAACTAACTAAAGCCTAGTGTAGACATAGCCATAGACTCTAAGGTCAGTAGAGACCAATACAAGCATCTAGCCCAGGGGTCTGCAACCCAAAAGATAAGAAGAGCCATTTTTGAAAATTCCTTCAATAACAAAGTGTTTTGAGAGCCACAATGGATGTAGCCTCCTGGTGGGAGGTGCAGGGAGGTGAGCCAGGATTTCTGCTGCAGGGTCCCCTTATGCAGGGGGGAGAAGCCTGGAGCTTGGCATGGGCTGCCCGTGGGGTCCCTGGTGGCTGGGGAAAGCCCAGAGCCAGGCATGGGCCTCCTGCAGGGTACCCCGGTGGTTGGGGGAGCCCAGAGCTGCAAGGGGGCAGCCAAAGAGCCGCATGCGGCTCCAGAGCCACAGGTTGCAGACCCCTGATCTAGTCTGACCTCTCGCACAATGCAGGCCACAAAACCTCACCCACCCACTCCTGTAATAAGCCTCTAACCTATGACTGAGTTAGTAAAGTCCTCAAATCATGATTTAAAGACTTTAAACTACACAGAATCCACTAGCAAGTGAGCTGGACCCCTGCTACAGAGGAAGGTGAAAAACCCGCAGAGCCTTTGCCAATCTGCCCTGGGGGAAAATTCCTTCCCAACCCCAAGTGTGGTGATCAGTTAAACTCTGAGCATGTGGGCAAGTCTCACCAGCCAGACTCCCAAGAAAGAATTCTCTGTAATAACTCAGAATCCACCCCACCTAACACCCCATTTCAGGTCACTGGCATATCCACCACCAGTCAGAAACCATGACCAGACTCTCACAGTAGGACTGCTCCTAGCTGCACATCTCTATGTGTAGGGCTGAGTTATTGCAGGAGGTATCAAAGCTGAAGCCCTGGGCCACAGCCTAAAGTGGGGGTTTTGACTCCAGCCCCTAAAACCACTTATCTGCTCCCCTCCCCTGCCCCATTCAGCACTGGCAGGGCATGGGGGATCACTGAAAGTGCTCCTGCCCTTGCCAGGACTGGGGCCAGAGGTCGGGCTCTGCACTCCTGCCCCGCCCCTGGGCTGGCTGGTCCACCCTCAGGGGTGGGGCGGGTCAGCATCTGTTTACACTGCCCAGGGGGGCGGGGCCAGCTGGTGCATGGCGTGGCCTCCACTCTGTAGTGGCCTTCCAGGGCCCGTAGCCCTGGGGGGCTGCACCAGAAGCTGTGCCGCGTGCCAGCTAGCCCCGCCCCTGAGGAAAGACTAATTGGAGCACAGCCAGGGAGAGAGCAGTCTTCAGTACTCCTCGCTGTACCCTACAAGCTCATTTACACTTGTCCATCAGTTTGTCAAAGAAAGGAATATGCACCAGCTTCGTCATTCTTAATCCACACACTGCTTCAGATAAAACAAACAAATAAGTTTATTGACTACAGTAAGATTCTAAGTGATTATAAGTCAGAAAAAATATAAATCCAAAGATTAACAGTAAGTCAAGGAGTCTAACACAATCAAATAAAAGAAAAGTCTCATTCTAAACTAAGGTCACTGTTCCAGTCTAGTCTCAGTTTACCACAGAGGTTGGCTGCAATATGTTTTGCAGCCAGACTCCTCCCATCCTGTGGGTAGGTGCCAGTCCTTTGTGTTGAATAGAAGATGATTTCCAGAAGAAGCATCCGTAGCCAGGGGTGCCTCTTGTTTTTTAGCAGTTTCCTTGACACCTGCTTCAGTCAGTGATCGTCCATGTCCAGCAATGGGTGTGATTCCTTCTACTTGAGCCAAAGTGCTCACAGACAGATGGTTAGCTAGTCCATTGTTCTTGTATGCATGCCTTCGCTAGGTGTAGAAACACAGCTGTGTTTGTCTGCATCTATTCCAGTCATGTAAGACACATTTGGGGACATGATCTGGAAGAATTTCATAGTTGTACACATGTATGATGTTGCAGGAAACATGCTACCGTAACAGTTCAATATGCCATGAGCATTCCAAAAACAATACACCTTGCATTATACAATACACCTTGCATTAGGCCACATGGTTACACAGTAAAGGTGAACAGGAATGATACACAGATCACAGCACAAGGGTGCACATGGGGTGCAGCATTTAACATTGGGTGCCATGGTTTTCAGGGCAATTCAGATCAGTGAGGGGTTTATCACTGCCTGCCCTATAACTCTGGGTGCCCTAAATGCTTTGCTACTGTAACTTCTTGCTTGGGACAGTCACACTCAGGAACAAGAAGGCAGGCTATACCCTGAATATCTGTTTATAACTGCAGCCCTGTTCAGGCAACTCTGACCCCAGCAGCCTGCAAGCAACACACAAGTCACATTCCCTTGTTTCTACCAGCCTTGATTACAACCAGCAAGATGACCCAACACATCCATGGTCTCGAATTTTCCCAAATCTGTGTGCCCAGAAGTGTCCCGCACATTTCTGGACACTCAAAGAAATAATAAGTCTCATTGCTTCTGTAAAAAGAGAACCCCCCTGCCCACATTACAGCTTGTCAACTCAATTGGAGTAAATATATCTTTCCTCTTAAACACAGCACTGAATTGGTATATAGTAAATATAAACAATTTTGTTTTAAAAAGAGCATGAATTATGTGGATTCAAATATAAGGATTGAAGACAGAAAGAATTACAAGTAAAGCAAAGAAAATATACTTCTAATGGCCAAGACTTAATTTAACAAGTTAAGTTTAAGTTTTATTCAAGATGGTTTCTCTCCCCAGTCATTCTTCTTCCCAGTCATGGCTGACTTTCTCTCAGTTAGGACCTTCCACAAAAGTACACGGTGCTGGCTTCCCTTGTCTGAAAATCTTTGTCTAGACAGGTTTCTCACCTATATTTAGTTCCAGAGACTTCAAACCCCACCTCCCTTGGCTAAACTTAAAGGATCTATCTTTATCAGCTTGCAAGAGCTCTGACCAGTTCTGTCAGTCTAGAGATGGAAGCCAAAGATGGCTTCTGTCCCTTGTTTAAATCTTATAAAGTTCAATGACTTTGTTTCATGCTGTTCTTCCCTTCCTGTTAGCTTTCTATCCCCCTGTTTGACTTCAATGTAAATGAAGTTTCTATTATTTCTGCTTCCACCGTGCTTAATTTACATAGGAGACAGATAGATAGCCATGACATTTCTTCCAGTCTGGGCAAACTGTACAATCTCATATCGATGAGTATACAGAATTCCTTATATAGTGTTAATACAAATATTTCATAATGATATTAATCACTAGTGTTTCATTAGCATTCAGAAAAGGCCTCATTCTATACATTTTTGTAATACAGTAATAGTGTATGCAATCAGTTGATTCAGCAATTTATCACTTGAGGTTCACCCTCCTGTCTTCATAGACCAGCAAACTTTTGAAATACAATCTTCAGAAAAGTAAAACCCAGTCCAAGCTTTTCACATCTGCTGAGGCATAGACAGCATGCTGTCTCCCCCCCCCCACTTGTTAGTGCTGGGTTTGCCTCCACCCCTTGGTAGCCTGATGAGCTTGCATACTGCTTAGATTAGGGGTGTCAAACATGAGGCCTGCTGGCTGCATATGGCCCACAACCCTCTTCCATCTGGCCCACGACTGCGCTCTGCGAGACCACACTCTCTCCCTGAGAGAATGTGTGGTTTCACAATATTGAGGAGTGCGATCTCGCGTACCCAGTGCTCTGTAATGCCATGAGTGTGTCAGGTCTTGCTACATTGTGGAGCTCTGGGTATGCAAGACCGTGCTCCGTGATACTGGGAGACTACACCGTCTCTCTGTTACCGAGTGTGATATCACAGAGCACAGTCTTGCATACACAAGTGCATAGGCCCTATTATTTTGATTTATGGTATGCATGGCCCAACTGAAGTATATTTCAATCAAATCTGGCCTCCCACATCAAATGAGTTAGACACCCCTGGCTTAGATGTAATGTGAGGGAAACAGACATTCCTTGGATTAAGGCAGACCTTGTTTAACAACTCCCTGGAATACCTCTTTACACTCACTTTTAGCCCTAAATCCTGCATGGATTCCATTTCCTAATCCCTCTGTGTCCATCAGAGCTGTACACCCCCAAGAACATCAGTGATCAGAGACTTATTAGTTGTCCAATGCTGTATGACACAACCCCTTCCACATCCAGACAATAGCACTAGTGCGTATGGGGCACTTGGACCTGAGGCTCATTGCTGAATATGCACCTTGCCCTTGATCCATCCCGGGGCTGCCACCTTGACCCTTCCAGGCAGCTCTTCCCAGCCTAGTCTGCCTGTTACCCAGAAGGTGACCACACAGACCTGGGCCTGAAGCTGTGCTAAATATGACATGTGTGTTGGGGGCTGAGGGGCAAGGAGAGAGACAGACACCCCCATCTAAGGCCACCACCAGACTCAAATCCCAAACTGCATCCCCCCTGGCCTCCAGAACTCATCTGGCCCCGCCCCTTGGGAAACTCGCTAGGCCCCACCCCCTAGCGCCGCTCTGGGCGTCCTCAGCGTCGGCCCCTCCCGTAGGCTACGCCGTGTCGCGTGACCGATCGGATGACGTAGGAGGAAGAAGACGCCATTAGAGGAGCAGGCCAGGCCCAGCGCGCGGCTGTGATAAGTGCCCCAGGTCGCTTCCTGCCCCGCCTCCCGCCTTCGCGTTGGGGTCTCCTCGCGGCAGCTGCTCTCTCGGCCCGCGCCCCCTCGTGCGGCTGCCGGTCGGTGTCGGGCTGCGCCACGCCCTGAGGCCGCCGCGTCTCTGATGTGAGGCGGGATCCGGCGAGCGGGCGGGTTCGCTGCGGATGGCGGCGGCGGGTTCCGGCGCGGGGGGAGGCGGCCGGAGCTTCTCCTTCAAGGTGGTGCTGCTCGGCGAGGGCTGCGTGGGGAAAACCTCCCTGGTGCTGCGCTACTGCGAGAACAAGTTCAACGACAAGCACATCACCACCCTGCAGGTGCGTGGGGCCGGGCCTGGGGGGCGCATACCGGGGACAGTCCGGCGGCTGCCCCCTCTGGTCCCAGCCCGGTTTTTAAACCGCCCGTCCCGATCTGCATTTCTGCTCTCCTCCCCGGACTGAGCCCTCTTAGCGGGCTGTCGCAGTCGGCTCCTGCTGCTGTGTCAGGTGTGGCCTGGCATCGCGACCTGGCCTTTCCGTGGGGGAAGCGCGACTCCCGCCTAGGGAGCCCCCTTCTCCGGCCTGCGTACGTGATCGTTGGCGTGAGGCGCGGGTGTTGGTTTGAAGTGGCCAGGCTCGCTGGCTTGGGCCTTGGTTACTTACTGGGGTGAAGTGGTGCTGTGGTTCCATTTACATCCCAAATGGTTGGGGTTTGGGTTTGACTACGTCATCTGTTTTCTCGCCTCTCCACGGTGGCTTATTGGTCAGGTGCTGAGTCTGCTGCATGAGGGCCTTGGCAATCCTGGGTATGGGGAAACATGATCTGAAAGTGTTTAGTTCCTTCTCACTAAGTAGGCATCTAGTGGCCTGATGACTAAGTGTTGTGTGCAAGTTCCAGCATTAATTGCTTTGGTTAGTGTTCTGAGTGGTGAAAGTTAAGCTAATATGCAAAACTATTTGAAGAGCCAGTCCATGGTATTGTACATGACAAATTTATTTTTGAACATTTTAATGATCTAAATTATTGATCTCAGTTAAAGGGCTTGCATGCAACATGAACATCCCATAGTTTACTGTAAATGTAATTGACTTTACAGCCTGTATACTGAAGTACATGTACAAGCTTAACTCGCAGGGCCAATGAGTCTCAGATTCCTAGGGTTTGTCTACACAGTAGCTGGCCCATGTCAGCCATCTAGGGCTTGGTCTGTGTTGCTGTTTCATTGCTATATAACCCTCTAGGCTCAGCATGAGCTCTCATACCCTCCCAACTTGCAGGCTCCTAGCTCCTGGGCTGGTCTCCAAGCCTGTAAATATACACAATTATGAAAGGGCCCAACAGCCTGAGCATTGCAAACCTTAGTTGGGTGCCATGGGTCAGCTGTGATGTCTAATTGTTGTGTAGACCTACCATAAGAGCCTGGATCTGCTCTCTAGTGTGCTGTGTGTTCTATTGCTCTATGAACCAGGGTTCTAGATACACTATTCTAGAGTGAGAACACATTATTTAATGACATAATTGCCAGCTAGTTGTACAGTACCTGTTCTCAAGGAAAACTTAAACTTCTTTCTCAGCTTGTCTCTGAAGAAAACTTATATTTCTAAATATTTGGTATGTGCGTTACTACAGTAGGAGAGACCAGAATGACTCCTAAAGGCTTTATTAAGTACTTATGTTTTCTGCATCATAAGGGCTTGAAATGCTCTAAAGCATGCTTGTTTTAACCATGAAAATATTAATTCAGAGTCTGATCTGTTTTGTGGTGCCTTCCCCCCTTCCTTTGGCCACGCCCCTCCCACCCTCATGGACTTCATGAGGGTCTGAGGTGTGAGCTCCCACTTCAATCAAAGCTGCGCAGTTTGGGGTTAAATTTTTTTAATGAACGTTTCTTCCCAGGTTTTTTTAGTCATTAGAACTAGACTAGTGTTAGTCACAGTTGTAAACTCTTCATTAAGTACTTGTGTGCTCGCTGACAGCAAATGGCTGAAACAGATGCAGTTATGGCAGAACAATGTTAGCACCATTTCAAGTTTAATAAGGCTAAAGTAGTGAAGACCGCTCCCGAAACGGCCTACTCCAGATTGTGCCCTGGTCTGTACAAATTTACATCTACATCACTTAGGTGTGGGCAGCACACAGCAACATAGTTATACTGATCTAACTCCTGGTGTGGACAGTGCCATGTTAATGGGAGGGTTTCTCCTGTTAACATGACTAACAGCACTTATGGAGATGGAGCACCTATGCTGATGAGAAAACCACTCATCAGCATTGGTAGCATCTTCACTCAACACTGCAGCTGTACATAAGCCCTGACTCTAATGCGTTGGTCACCAAACTTTTTACCTGCAAACTTCCCCATCCCTCCCCAACCCTGTCCTTGCCCCCTGCTCTCAAGTCGCAGCTGGGAGGGCTGGGGCCAGAGCAGAGCTCTGGGTAGAATGGGGATGGGGGTAGGGGGGCACTGCCTCCTCATCCCCCTTGAGGGCTGGCCTGGGCCCTTCTGTGACCCTCTGACCATTCCTCTATGACCTCCTAGGCAGCTGGTCCCCAGAGTTCAGGGACCTCCACTGTAGTGGATAACTGGTTTTGCATTGTTATCAGAATTTAAAGATTGATATTAAAGACTGTTAATATAATCTTGTCATCAGATATCTTTTTGTTTCAGCCACGCATGTTGATATAATCTGTATAAATAAATAAATGTTGAGGTTAAAAAGTTAGTTAGAATCAATACTCTGTGGATATTGGGACACAGACTGAAGCAAGCTGCCAGTCCTCCACAATTCAATTTTAAAAACAGAACCAAAATAATAAATTTGTTCTTTGTGGATTTACTTGTTTTAAAGAGAGGTTTTTACCTTGTATAAAGCTTTAGGAATGGTGACTTTTAAAGAGAGAATGCATTCCTTCCCACATGAAGAGGATGGAGTACTATTCTTAGTCCTTGGATATATAAACAAAAAATGAAATAGTGTTGAGGGGTGGTAACTTCATTTGACTCTTTTCAAAAACTGTAAGAACGGATCACCAGCCTCTACCACCCTCTTCAGTTAATCCTGGTGCGTTCTTCCCAACATATTTACCCACAGGTTCTTAAAAACGTTAAGCCCTAAGGTCAATTGCTGTTGAAACTTAATGTGCAAACAGTTCACATTTCAAAACTACTTCTCTTATTGTAGTTACTTTCCTGTATCTTATTTTACAGTGTATTTTTCCTACCATATATGGTTATATATGTGAATTAAACTAAGGGGTCACACACTTCCTGGCTGCTTTAGATTAAACTTGTTGCATACACCATTGGCTTCTTGTATTTCTCCATTCCATGCCAGAAACATCCTGTATGCCACCCTTGCACCATCTATTTCAGGGATGCCTTGCAGCTCCTTCCATTCTCTCTCCTCTTTTTATAGCATATCCCATTCTCCCATGTGGCAGGGGTTCTGTTCCCTATTCTCATGTCTCCCTCCCCAGACTAGTGTCTCTGTGCCAGCTGTCTTGTACTCCCATCCCCCTACCTCATGTCAAGCACTGTGTGCATGCCAGCATGTCCCCAATCCTGCTTCCCCCAGTATTCTAGGAATGAGAGAGTAGGTTGCAGTAGTGGGAAAGTGGAATGATACGTGAAAGTATATAGTCAAGTATAATTTTAAATGACTCAACTGTACTATAGAATCTCTATGGATAGAAATTCCATGCTTGATTAATATGTATCTAGTAGGAATAGTCTACTGACCAGGATGGTAATGGTGATTTGTGAAATGCTCAGGGAGACTGGAGAGGTTACAAAAACAACTGAAATAGCCAGGACAAGATGCAAAGATAAAATTTCTGGGCATCGTTAATGACTGCTTCTTGGAGCAGCTAGTTCTGAAACCCAAAAGGGAGACACAACTTTTTTAGTTAGACCTGAGTTACACACAGGATCTGGTTGATGAGATAACTATAGCTGAATCTCTCAATAATAGCAGCCATAATGTAATTTAAACTTAACAGCTGGTGGAATGGGGGAATACCAAAGAAACCCATCAGAACAGTATTTGACTTACCAGAAGGTAGCAATAGGTGACTGGGGATAGATCACTTGATAATTACCTCTTCTGACAATGACCAATGCCAGATGCTTTAGAGGGACTGGGCAGAAGATAGGGTACTGGGTTAGCTGGATCATTGATCTGACATCCATTCTTGTTTTACTTCAGGAAGGGGAACTACACGCACGAGGAGGCCAGCTAAAGGGAAATTAAAAAGAGAAGTCGCATGAAGGAATGCCTGCAAGCTATATGGAAACATTTTAAAAATACCCAAACTCAGGGCTCAATGAACCCCAAGTTCCAGGTCATCATGGCACCTGGGTTTTGTAGCATGGTGCCTACCTCTGCTGCAGACCTGCAGCAATGGGTGGACCCCTGGCACCTAAAAATAGAGCTGCTGCAGGGGATTTGGCGGCATTTCAGCAGCAAGGGGCCCAGTGCTACCACTGCTGAAAGTGATGGTGGCTAAGCACCTTAGTTTGAATCTGGGCACCTAACTGGGCAGCAGTTTTGTCATGCCCTGCCCAAACTATGTGTACCTAAAAATAGTAAGAGGACCAAAACCCATTGTGGTTAAACAGCAGAGTAAAAGAGGCTTTTGGAGACAGACTTCCTTTAACAAATGGAAGTCAAATCCCACTGAGGAAAGTAGAAAGGAAAATAAATTCTAGCAAATCAAGTATAAAAGTATATTTAGGCAGGCAAAAAAGGAATTTGAAAAACAACTAGGAAAAGACAGACTTAACTACAAATTAAGTACATCAGAAACAGGAAGCCTGCCAAACAATCAGTGGGTACCACTGGACAGATGAGGCGCTAAAGAAGCTTTCAAAGTCAAGGCTGTTGTGGAGAAGCTGAATGAATCCTTTGCTTTGGTCTTTGCTGAAGGGAATGTGAGAGAAACTCTCATACCTGAACCATTTCTTCTCTCTCTCCTCCCCCCTCCCAAGGCAGAGAAGAAGCAACAAAGAAAGCCAGGCTTGATGCAGATGTAAATCTCTAACAGCAAATGATCTGTGTTGGCGACATCTTGTGTTGTATCACTATGAATTGCCCTTACCAAAACACTGCACACGATAGGCAAGAAGCTTGTTCCGCCAGCATGTGAAGCTATTGTCATTTGTGCTTGGCAGTGATACTGCCGAAAGGCTTAATATACTTTCTATGTCAAATGATATTGTGAAACACAGGATGTGAGATGCCTAAAAATATTTTAAAGTGGTGCATGAAATTAAATGTTCTGTCAGTCCGTTTAGCTTGTGACTTGACGAAACTAATGTTACTCAGTGTGCACAATTGATAGTGTCGTACAATATTTTAAAGCTGGGGGTGTTAGAGATGAGTTCTTGTATACAGAATAACTTGAAATAACCACATCAGCAGAAGCCATTTTCAATAGGGTGAATGTCTTTTGGAAAGCAATAGTACTAAATGGAACAAACTCTTTGATAGTGATACTGATGGTGCTCCAACCATGATGAGTGCATGATCAGGCTTTCAGCAGAAAATGCCTATTACCTAGTATGATTGTCACTCATTATGGAATCCATCATCAAGTCCTAGCTTCAAAGATTTTGCCAATGTGCCTTAATGCTGTAGTGGATGTTACATGAGCAATAAGCTTCATTAAAGTGTGTGCTCTGAACAGTATTCTTGAGCTCTCTAATGAAATGGGTGGTGAATATGAAGTTCTGCTTTTCCACATTTCAAGCCAATGTCTTTGTAGGGTCACACATTAAAGTGCAGAGTTTTTATACTTGATGAGAAGGTGGCACCGTTTTTCTTGCATAAAGAAAAATGAGAATCAAACAAATTTCAGTGACAAGAAATGGCTTCTCTGCTTAGCATACCTAGCTGATATTCTAAAGAAATCTTATTGAGGGTGTGGGAACAAGCCATCCCAATGTGCAGAAAGAATAACACATACAGTTGGTGACCAGCTTGGCTTAGAAAAGAGCTCTTTGAACTTAAATACGAAAAGGAAGTTTACAAGAAATGAGAGCTTGGTCAGATGACTAGGGAGGAGTATAAAAATACATCTTGAGTATACAGAGAGAAATCAGAAAGGCCAAAGCACAGCTGGAGTAACAGCTAGCATGGGACATGAAGGGTTTCTACAGGTATGTTGGTAACAAGAAGGTGGTCAGGGAAATGTGTAATTTCCCCCTCCCCCCCTTACAGAATGGGGGAGGCAAGTTAATGATAGAGGATGTAGAAAAAGCTGATGTACTCAATCCTTGCTTTTTTGCCTCTGTCTTCATATACACCAGGTTAGCTCCCAGACTATTGAACTAGACAGCACAGAAGCAGGAGGTGGTGAATCATGCTTGGTGAAAGAACAAGTCCAGGCTACTTAGAAAGGCTAGACATGCACAAGTCCATGGCGCCCAATGTAATGCATCGAAGGATGCTGAGAGAGTTGGCTGATGTGATTGTAGAGCAATTGGCTTTTGCCTTTGACAATTTGTGGTGATTGTGCAAGGTCCCAGATGATTGGAAAAAGGTAATACAAGTGCCCATCTTCAAAAAGGAAGAAGATGGTTCCGGGGAACTACAAATAGATCCACCTCACCTTAGTTCCTGGAAAAATCATGGAGCAGGTGTTCAAAGAATCCATTTTGAGGCATTTGGAAGAGAGGAAGATGATCAGGAACAATCAGCATGGATTCATGAAGGGCAACTCATGTCTCCAACCTGAAGGAAGTGGTGGATATGATACTTTGACTTTAGACAATTTTTTTATAGGGTCTCCCCCAGTATTCTTATCCGCAAGTTCAAGAATTATGGGTTGGATGAACGGATTATAGGATGGATAGAAAGTTGGCTAGATCATCAGGCTCAAAGAGCTGATCAACAGCTTGATGTCTGGTTGGCAGCCAGTAACAAATGGAGACCCCAGGGTTCAGTGCTGGGCTTAGATTTTGTTCAGCATCTTCATTAATGATCTGGAGAATGGGGTAGTTTGCTTTTTTCAGCAAATTTTGCAGATGGCGGAGTAGTAATACTGTATCCTATCCCTGCCCTCCAGCGTGACATAAACTGATTAAAGGATTGGGCCAAAAGAAATCTGAGATTCAATAAGGACAAGTGCAGAGTCCTGCATTTAAGATGGAAGAATCCCATGCACTGCTACAGACTGGCCAGGCAGCAGTTCTGTAGAAAAGGATTTGCAGATTATAGTGGACAAGAAACTGGATATGGGTCAACAGTGTGCCCTTATTTCCAAGAAGGCTAATATCATATTGGGTTGCATTAGTAGGATCATTTTAGCAGATTGATGGAGTGGTGGTTTTTTTTTTTTCTATTTAGCACTGGTGAGGCCTCATTTGGAATACTGTGTCCAGTTCTCCTCCCCCCCCCCACCAAAGTTGTGGTTGAAGGCAACACAAATGAATTGGGGGCTGGGACGCATGACTTAGGAGAAGAGGCTGAAAGAACTAGACTTGTTCAGTCTGCGGGGAAGTAGAGGGGATTTGACAGCAGCCTTTAATTATCTGCAAGGGGATTCCAGGGAGGATGGAACTAGGCTGTTCTGAGTGATAGTACAGAATAGAACTAGGAGCAATAATGTCAAGTTACAGTGGGGGGTGGTCTAGGCTGGATATTAAGAATATCTTTCCCAATGGAAGGGTGGTGAAGCACTGGAATGGGTTCCCTAGGGAGGTGGTAGAATCTCTGCCATTAGAGGTTTTTCTTGACACAGCCCTGGCTGGGGAGATTTAGTTGGGGTTGGTCCTGCTTTGAGTGCGGGGTTGAATTAGGTGACCTGAGGTCCCATCCAAAGTAATCTTTGGGTTTTTTGTTTAATACTTGTGATGGCCAAAAGACATCAGTCTTTTGCTTGAGGGAAAACATTCAACATTAGTGGACCTAACTAATAAAATCAGAGCCTTCCAGATGAAATTGAATCTGGGGTGCAGGATGTTGGACACAGACAGATACAGCATGTTTCTGGCACTTTCCTTATTCAGCAAGGAGGAAACAGGCGATGTTGATAGTGCTCCCTAGTCAGCTAGTACATCCTTTAGAAAAAGCCCTTCACACTCCTTCCCAGCACCAGCAGAAGCACTCCATTCCCTGGTGATGAACCCTTTCAGTGCGATTGCTGAGCAAGTACCTAGTGAATATATCAAACAGGAACAGGTTGTCAACACAAAATCATAGAAACTGGAAGGGACCAACCATGAGAGGACATTGAGTCGGTACTTAGGCCCCTGCAAGGATCATCTTAAACCATCCCTGACAGGTGTTTGTCAAACCTGCTCTTAAAAACTTCTAGTGATGGAGATGTCACAACCTCCCTAGGCAACTTATTCCAGTGGTTAATCACACTGACAGGAGTTTTTTCCTAATGTGCAACCTAAACCTCCCTTGCTGTAATTTAAGCCCATTGCTTCTTGACATGATTGCTTGATGAAGGGAAAGCAAAATTCATACCACTACTGCCAAACCAGTTTTGGTGCTCAGTTGCAAGTGAATACTAACTGGTGTCTGAAATGACCTAAAGAATCCTTCTGCCATTTCCCTCTACCCACAAATGAAAGAGTAGATTCTCCAGCCTTCTCACAATAAAGATGAAAACTGGAAACCAGGTTGATGTGAAGGATGATGTCAGATATGCCCTTTCTAAAACAATGCTGAGGATAAAATTTATTGTGTCAAGTAAAGCATCATCCATCTTATTGATTTTTGGCTCCTATTTATTGCTGTCAAATATTTACGTACAATTCTGCATAAATAACTTTTTTCTTTTAATATTCAATAAAATGTTGTAGTCTTAATTCAAAACCAGTGAGAAGTGAAATTCATTCAAGCAATAGCATTTAACATATTAATAAAAAGTGTTCCTAACTTCTAAGGGGGGAGTTGCACTCGGGGTTGCTACGTGAAAGGGGTCACCAATATAAAAAGTTTGAGAACCACTGCTATAGTGAGCCTCTGCTAATAGAGGAACATCGCCTCACTGACCTCTTGGGATAACTTTATCTGCACTGTGTGTTTTATTGTCCTAATCAGTCAAGGGTGTGGGCCTTTTCAGACCCCTGATTAACATAGCTATGATGGTATAAAATTTAGGTGTAGATGATGTCTTAATGATTCAGTGTGTGAGCATATTAAATGTTCATAAACACAATTGAAGAGCTTGAAGCTGTGAGACTCCTTGACACAGATGGCGGGGCTCTGTGTCTTATTTTACCACTTTTGGAGTTCTGCTTTCCTCCCGTGCTTTCCCCCCAATAGAATTCTTGCCAGTGACTCATAGAACACTCTGAAATCTTGTAGCTGATCTGATGCCGTGTTCAAAAGTTATCACATTAGACATGCTGTCCAGTTGATTGTAAGTTCAGCCCATTATGACTGGACAGTGAAAACATTTCCTTAAAACTGGCAGTGCCTTTAAATTGAGATTGTATTCTCGTTTCTCCTGAAATGTGATAAACAATTAAATGATTTTGTTTAAATTGCGCTTAAGCAGACTTTTAGTAGTCTTTGTAAAAATAGTATTTATAATCAAATTTGGTAGTCAGGACTCAGTTGTGCATCATAGCTCCCGTTCAACAATAGTATCTATGTATACAAGTAATTCCTTTTTTAAAGATGATTAGGTGCCTCGTTGAATTGGGACCTATATGATAAGCCATTTGAAAGAGATGAGATGGGCCAGGAAAGACTGTTACTGTCCTTTAAAAGTTGCTCTAAAGCACAGTACAATGTGGATCATGCTAAAAGCATGGAAAGTTGGAGCCATTCTAGCAGGCAGAAGGGTGGTATGGTTTTAGTCCTGTCCAGAAATACACTCAATGGGGCAGCTATCACTGCTTGCAGAAGTAACTCTCTCTCGCTAGCATGTAAGATGGGCTGTGCCTACTCCTCTTTGGGGGAAGACAAGCTCCTTATAACCTCTTCTCTATCCTGTGCTTCCCAGAACAGGAAGAAACACTCAGCCTTTATAAATTCATCAAACTAATCACTACGCCTAGCATATTGCAATACTCTTCCTGTATCACTTGTTTTGTTGCATGCATCCAGCTGATCCCATCTCAGAGTCCCATAATGCTTAGCAGTATTGAGTGATGGGGGGCGAGGAGGTAATGTATTCTGTACTAGCAGAATTCAGGGATTCCCCCTCTTTTAAATGACCTGTGGAAAGCAGTTTATTTTTGCGTTGGAAACTACAGGGAGAACTCTGATAGGCAAAAAGTCTATTGTTCTAGGTGCAATTTCCCAAGGGCTTTCCTGAGGATGCTGCTAGAATATGGGTATATTCTAATTCATATCAGTCATATTTGATTTCAAGTTGGCTCTTAAACAGTGTAATGCATTCAAATTCCAAAGGGGTAGCCGTGTTAGTCTATTGTAGAAACTATTGTAGAAAGACAACAGAGTCCTGTGGCACTTTTAAAGACTAACAGATTTATTAATCGCATGAGCTTTCGTGGGAGAAAGTGGGACTTTCCCACGAAAGCTCATGCGATTAATAAATCTGTTAGTCTTTACAAGTGCCACAGGACTCTGTTGTCTTTCTACAATAGTGTAATGCATGTATATTACTGAAGTGATAAGCACTTGAATGGTGACAGTTCCATACGTTTCCTGGTGATGAAAGATTTTTTTTGTCTTTAGAAATTTTCTCACATCTGAAGTACAGTAAATAACACGTGGCACACAAGTGAGACCGCATGAAGATGGGCTAACATAGCTTTAAGCAGCCTTTGCACCCTCTGGCTCCTGGGTTGCTTTGGGGGTTTGAGCAGCCCTGATGTAACTTAACATAGCCTGGCTGTCCCCAAGGCTACTTATTACAGCCTTCCTAGATTGCCATATAGTCTGCAGCATTGTCTGGAATTTCCAGTGCTGCAATAGGGGACCCATACTCAACATGCTCCTGATATTCTCTCTACATCAGGGCTTGAAGGGATCCTCTGAAGGCAGCCTTACCTCTTCCTCAGTCCCTACCCCAGGAGAATCATGTCCTATCTAGATCTGGGCTTTTAAAGCCCCCCCCCCCTTTTTTTTCCCCCTGCTGTTCAGGTTCTTACTCAGCATAAAGGGGCTAGTGTGAGGATGAGGATTTTGCTGAGTTAAATATTGTGTCCTTAATGTGCCCATAGATGAGACATTTCTTAAGTTGTAGAAGACTGAATTAAGTGTTAACTATTAATTTAGTGTAAATTGTAGGTTGAAGCATTCACTGGAGATCAAAGGTTTGTAATACCAGAAAGAAGTCATAAGATATCACAAGATTCAATATAGCAATAGTAGTTGCAGCTTATTTCAGAGATGTTTGAGATTATTTAGAGAGAACTTTTGCTGGCCTCATGTTTTGGAAACCACATCCAAAAAATTGCCATAGAAATCAAACATGTTGAAAGGCATGACTGCCAACTGAAGCTCGGGACTTCAGTGGACTGATAAGATTTAAATTAGCCTAATTCTTTCAATTCAGTAAAGCTACAAAAGGACTGAAACGAAGAAGGATCTATTATCTTGCATAATTCTCAGGACTGCAGCTGTTTAAATGTTGAATGAAGCAGAAATGGAGAGACTTCTTGCAACTGGAAAGCTAACTGATTATGGCTGAGCCTTTTCTCCTAAGAATAAAATGCATTGATGTATACATTTTAAAAACACATCCTTAAATTGAACATTCTATCATATATTTATAGCCCCAAATTCTAGACATTAAGTCGATAGGGGACATTGCTTAAAAATGTACTTACTCACCTGTTACCTTGGTTAGTAGGCTTCATTCTTGGGTTGAGTTACCTGTGCTGCCTTATTCCTTAAACTGTGTGTGCAACTTAAAGGGATAAAATAATTGTGTGCTGTGTTGTAACTTTGCATTGTCTAATTATACTTTAAAAAAAACAAACAAACAAACAAACAAACTTGAAGCCTATATTCACTTTCATTCACTTGTTAATTGGCAGCTAGAACTTTGTTAGGACAGCCATATTTTCTTTGGTGACCAAGTTTTTGGACTATAGTCAAGTACATTGCGGGAAAATATTTGCTCCTGTGACCGTCAGCACTTCTGCTTGACATTGTTTGACTCTTTCAGACTTTAATTTTAGCTTGTTTTTTGTCCTTAACTTCACTATAAACTTAATGCCAGAAAATTTCTACCAGTTGGAGACAATTAGAATCAAGAGTAAGAAATTACTTCAAATTGGGAAAAAAAAAAGATGTCTTTCTGTTTTGAAATCTAAATCTGGACATACACATAGTACTGGTTTAGTTTTGTACTAGCACTGCTTATTGCATCTAGTTTTCACTGAGGCGGTCCATAGATGTGGTACAAAAAAGTGTGCTGCTACTGGAATTTTTTTGCTGCAAGCCATTCACTCCTTTTAGTTAAGTTGTTAACAGGAAAACTCATGCCCTATGATTGCAATGCTATAAACCGATGAAAATGATTTCCCCCAAGAGCAATACTGTCCTGAAAAAGGTGGTTAAAAGCTTTGTTAAACATGTGTACTATCACTGGGTGGCGCATAAATATGGCAGGGGGCCCACACCTTTACCTCCTCTAGCTAAAATGATCTGGTAGATTAACAATATGTATGGTGTCCAGATTATTTTACTGCATCGTAGTCTGGGGTTAATGTTGTAACCATTTGAATGCTGGTTGCTGTAACCTGATCTGAATTCTGTAGCTTTTCAATGATAAGAAGCTGACACTGATAGGAGTTCTTCCTGCTCTCTTGTCCCTAAAAGACCACAAGTACTTACTTCCTTGTATTTGCTGTCCTGGAGGAAAATATTTCAAACAGAAGGGCCAGCCTATTTTATGTTGGAAAGTTGCAACATAGTATTTATCTTTTGTCAAACCTCAAGGAAGGTATCGGTCACTATAATAGTTAAATCCATTGTGCCAGCAAACTTGCCATGCCTTGAGCTCTTAATGCCCTCAAATTGGGCTATGTCAGTCCCAGGTTCGGTTTCTCTGGAGGGTTCCAAATGGGTGGTGATGTTAATTGAAAATCACTTGGCTTGTGGTACAGCTAAAAGCCCCCTAAGGTTCAGACCAAGGAAAATACACTACACTGAAGATGGGGATGTTGTCATGCAGCATCAGAAGTGGACATGGGATATCAAAGGATAATAGCTAGCTACACCAAGGCTGATTAGTATAGCTTTGATTAACTTGTTTATTGTTCAGATCTTGAATTTCTGTTTACAGTTAAACATTTAGGTTTTACAATTTAAATATTGGATGATTTGGGGTGCCATATACTTTGTAACATACTAGTCGGGGGGGGGGGGGGGGGGGAGGAGAACCTGCATTCTTACCTGTCTCACTCAAGACTGAATAAATGGCAATTGGTACTTGTATGTTGCCCAAATAGTAAGGCAATACTGAGATGTTAGAAATTGATTCTAGCCTTTGTCCTAGAGATACATTTTCAGCTTGCCTTTCAAAGTAGCTTCTTGAAAGTCAGAGCTAGGCTAATCCACAGCCTCAGACAATATTATGTGTTTTGGGTCTGTATCATCTTCACATGTCTCCTGGTGATTACGTTTAGCAGCTTTATTAATTGTGGACTGAACAGATTTTGCTTCAGAATTTCCTTTTAAAATGGTAGAAGTACAAAAGTAACATCAAATAACTTTCTGGATTAGTCAGGTGCAGAACAACACTGTAATACCTCTTATGAAATAGTTCAGACACAAATATTAAATATTTTAATTTCTGTTCTAGGCATCTTTTCTAACAAAGAAGCTAAACATTGGAGGAAAAAGAGTAAACCTTGCAATTTGGGTATGTTTATGTGCCTCTGCCTCTTACGTTTCTATTCTTTTATAAACTTAATTTTTTCACTTTTAAAATGGAATTTAAGTGAAAGCTGCAAATATTCTTAAAATACTAACTAAACACAAATAAAATAAATACACATTTATGAGATTTTGCTTGATTTCTTGCCAAGGGCTAAATCTCATGTCTATTTCACTGTTCAGTAATTGGATTTCCTTGAATATTATCATTTTGTTTTAATGAACACTAATGAGTCTGTCTATCACATTAGGATACAGCTGGTCAAGAAAGATTTCATGCACTGGGTCCAATTTACTACAGAGATTCTAATGGAGCTATTTTAGTGTATGACGTAACAGATGAGGATTCTTTTCAGAAGGTACTGTAACAGATTCATCCATCTCCCCACAAGTAAATAAGTTTAAAGCTTCCCTGCAGTATGAGTGTTCAACTTGGAAGTTTCCATTTCATCAGTAACTAAACATTTATTTTCTAATTTAGATGACTGCCTTTTAAACTTAATTACAGATTGACTGTACTGCAGTTTTTGTCATAGCTGATCAATTTAAAAGATCTAAATTGTAATGTAATACAATAGAAAATACTTCATTAAACAGTTAGGGTTTGGTTCAGTTGGAACTCTCTCTTGGCTCCTGGTAAAACTGTTAAGATGATTAATACTTGTATGGCATTCTCATTAGACTAGACTAACTCTTTATATCCTGATTTAGAGTAGATTGGACCTAATTAAGCATTGTGCTTGTAAATTTAAAATGTGATAGTGATGGAACAATGAAATTTCCTACGTGGCATATAACATTAGGTACTAAACATACCTATACCATATATCTCAATTAGTTGCCTTGGTTATGGAATGCAGTTCTTCTAAAAATGTTACTGTTTTTTTCCATAATTTCCAAGTTCTTACACTAAAGATGTTTCCCAGAACAATGTGCAGCTTGATTGCTAATACCGTATAACAGTAGGTAGAGACAAGTTTTGGAACTTGTGTGTCTCGTTCAGGGGTAGGCAACATTTTTGGCCACAGGGCTACATAGTATGTATGGCCACTCACAGCGGGCGGGGGAAGAGGGGTGGGGTTTGGAGGGGGAGTGACACCACCCGTGTGGTGGAAGGTGGTGGTGTTAGGAGGGGGAGCAGCGGAGCTCCATGGCACTAGAGGGCCCTGGACAGAGTGTAACAAAAGCTGATCAGAGGTGATCAGCTGTTGCTGCCCTGTGGCTGGGGCCTTCTCATGCTGTGGGGAAGGGGTGGAACTTGGAGAGGAAGTGGTGCAGCACTGATCAGCTGAGCTACAGAGCTCTGGGCTCCACCCCTTCCCTGTGGCACTAGAAGGCCTGGCTGGATCCAGGAGCGCAGCAACAACTGATCAGCTCTAGCTGGGGGAAGGGGTGGAACCCAGATGGGAGAGCAGCGCCTCACTCCACCCGTACTCTGTTTGGCCCAAATGGCAGGAAGGAGTGGGGCCAGAGCTCAGCTGGTGGGCTGGATTAAAGACTCCAGTTGGCCGGATTCAGCCCATGGGCTATAGTTTGCCTGCCTCTGATCTAGTTAGAGCTGCTGATTTATTCCATATCCTTAGTGCTGATATGTTCCGGAGTTTAGTAATTAAATCTAAATGATCTTGTTAATAGAAAGTAGTTGGTAAGGTTCTGTAGGATTTCCATTTTACCTTTTCATTAATTTAGACACACTTTGTCTAAAGAGAGATGGCTTTTTTAGCATGTTTACTTCTTAATCGATGATTCTAATTGTTTGATTTCCTTGCAGTTAACTCATCCATTACTTAACCATAATGAAATAGAAGTTCATAAGTCTGTGCACTCATGTGGTCTCAATGTGTACAAAGTATTTTCTGTTGGCTAATCTCCAACCACATCTGCACAAGTAATCTTGTCTGGTTCTGTTTCTTCCAACACACTTATTCATTATGTCTAAATTGGATTATAAAACACTCAGAGCAGGCACCATGTTTCCTAGTAAAACTCCATGCACGCTAACCAGTCATTGATCAAGCTATGTAGCAGTCAATATAAAAATTCAGATTGGGCCTAAAATGCAATATAAATACATATCAGGTTGCTTGTGTCATATAACTTGTGCTTTGGGACTGGAATAATAGAGGCTAGATTACCTTTAGTAAAACTCGAAGGTGCAAAACTTCTCTGGATTCTAGATTACCTTCTCCAACGTCATCCTTTTACTTCTCTAAAGGTGCTTACACTGAATTTCATCTGTCGCAAGGCCTACTGAACATTGTCATCAAAAGCTTCTGTTGCAAGACTTCCAAAACACAAATTACTGCTGGCATGCGTGATCTTAAAGCAAACAGTTGGCAAAATGAACATGGCTCTTAATAGATATGTCTTAAAGCTGCATTGTTGGGTCTTATGGATCAGTCTAATAATACATGTTTCTTAAAATGAGTACATCTAACTCTCTCTGGTATTTTGTATGCAGGTAAAAAACTGGGTCAAGGAATTAAGAAAAATGTTGGGAAATGAAATCTGTTTGTGTATAGTTGGTAAGGCTTTTTTATTCTTAATGTCTGTTTTGACTGATGGGAAAACTTGCTTGCTGATTACTTTATTGTGAATGTGCAATTATTTAAACATTGCCAGGCTTACCAACGTCTGTGATATGGAACTCACTCTTGCAGTATAGATCAGCCTATTACCAAATGTGAATTCTAAACTGATACTGTATAGTGATTTATATACTTAAAGGTTTACGCAAGATTTGGTTTGGAAAGAGAAATTAACTGTAGCTTCCCCAGTACGTAAAGGCCAAGATCCAGAACACTGAGTATCCGTGCCTAACATTTCAGCACCTGGAAAATCACAGGAACAACACTGCAATTCATAAACTTGTTAGGTGCCTAGGCTCCCTATACAATGAATGGGGAGATGGTTACCTTCAAATGCAATCCCCAAAAGCCAGCACAATAGATGAGCCACCTAAGTTAGCCAATGGGAGATGGTAAAGAGAGGAAGTTGTTCTGCACGTTGCCCCTCTTTTTTGGAGATGGGCACCTCCAAGAACCCTCAACTTGGGCAGCTCTCTCTGCTTAATGATTCATAAATGTGAACCTGCCTCTGGAGTGAGATGGCTTAAGTTCCTAAGGTGTTCCTTGTGGCAATGAATTAAGTGCCTGTCTCACCCCCTATAAAGTGGCTGAAAGCAATGATGCTACCAGTTTTTATCCCAGTGATTAGAGTGCTGGCCTGAGGTGTTAGAGACCCAGGTCCAATTTCTCTCTCTCTATCAGATAACAAGAGAAGATTTGAACAGGGGTTTCCCACCTCTAACCACTAAGCTATGGGGACAGAGGGGTAGCTGATGTGGGACTCCCCCTATCTCTGTGTTGGAGCATTCCACTATGAATGAATTAGTGTTTGGATCAGAGGGAGAATAGGAATGAGTCTGATGGTTGGGATGCCCATTTGACAGGTGGGAGAACCCAGGGTTTAGTCCCCCCCGCTTCAGTCACCTTCATTATTTATCTACAATGTAACAGCTTCAACAGACCCTATCTCAAAAACTGAGCTGTGGGACACTCACGTGAGAACACTCTTAAGAGGTGGGGACCCCCCTCTCTGTTAGTATCATCTTATCTCTGAGCAGTGAGGGGAGTTGAAGCTGGGTCTCGCACCACTTAAGGGAGAGCTCTAGCTGGACTAAATGTCATAAGGTGAACACCTCCTTCTCTGGTGATCACACTTTGAATTGGACCTGCTCCAGTAGGCAGATTCTGAGCATATCTCCAGGAGCGGGGCCTTCATGAGATTGGTGAATGCTTTTCCCTTGGTTCATGGACACCGATGCTAAGGCTAGAGATAGGCGTCCAGACACCTAGAGCGAGGTAGCAGGGTGCATAGCTAAAGGCAGAAAATAGGCTTTAAGAAAACTGTTGTACCTTGAAAACTTAAGTACTTAAACTTGTTTAGTGCCTCCAGGGTTTGACAGGAGTTCTGTAGTTCATAGTGGTGATCTTGAAATTGGAACTTGGGGATGCTGGAGTGTTTTTGTGGGTCTCAACCTAAGTATCTAGGGGGAGAGGGTAGAGGGGGGGAGTCTTTAGATATTAACACTTACACAAGTGTAAAACATCTTTAAGGACCAGCTTGATATTAGAATGTTTTGAAGGCACTGTGGAAAGTGATAGGCAGAAAGATTGGGGTCTCTTGACCTTTTTTTCATTATTCTGTTATACTCAACACTACAAAGATCTGAAGTTTGGTGTGTCTCTCTGACAGGTAACAAAATAGACTTGGAAAAAGAAAGGCATGTTTCAGTTCAAGAAGCAGAAACGTAAGTTTTTCTTTGTTAAATAAACTTGGATTGGCTTAACCAGTTTAAAGTTACACAATTCTGCCGTATCTAGTGCCTTTATCACAAGACTGAAGGAGGTGTAGCACTTTTAGTGAACAATGGCAGCCAACTGCCATAGTTTTTGTATTATCTGCTGGAGTTACTGCTATAGCTAACATTCCATCCATGTTCTACTCTAAACATGTATTTAGGCTTTATGAGGCTTTAAAATAGCACAAAACACTCTTAAAGTACAGTATTACTACATTGCTTCTGATATGTTTAAAATAGTAGATTCTCATTTTACTGCTTTCAGTGATGCTTCTGAATCTAACTATTGATTAAAAGGGGGTTTTTGCAATATAGAAGAGCAAAGATGAATTAACCTAGTATATGTACAAATCAAAACATGGAGGATATTTGTTTTACAAAGAATATCATACATATCAAAGTATGAAGGCTTGAAAGGATGATTTTTGGCTTTTTTAACATTCCATGTGGTCTCACAAGTAAAAGCTTTTTCTGTATTTGCGCTACATACAGGTATGCAGAATCAGTGGGAGCAAAACACTATCATACTTCAGCCAAACAAAACAAAGGAATTGAAGAACTCTTTCTGGACCTCTGTAAAAGTAGGTATTGCATTTGGTGTAGTAAGCCTTCATTGGACAAGTTGATGAAAGAGCCCTTGTTGTAGTAAAGTCCTTTTAGATAATATATTGGAAGAGATGTTCTACTCTACTTAATTTAGTGAACTAGATAGCTGAATGACCAGTTATGTGAATTACTTTTTTAATGTCAGTCATCTTTCTGTTGCTGAATGTCTTCAGTCCTTGAGCCAACATTCAAGTGACTGCAGATTTGAAAAGATCAAGACTTGGTGAAATAGATGAAAAATCAGGCACACTGTTTACCATTGTTTTGTGCGTATCATTGAATGATCATTTGTGCTGTAATTTTTGAGGCATTCAGTTGTATGAATGCTGAACTCAGTTCTCAATTAGTTAATAAAATAGGGGTTCTAGTGTACAAAGCAAAAATGAAAACCCAAGTTTGTCTTGTACAGGCTATTCAGAAGATAGTTTACTGTAATTTCAAATGCAGTTTGAAACACTATTTTTAACATCCTTATACCTCTGCATTTTGTCCATGATCTCTCCTTCACTCCATGTGAGTACTGGTTGGTGGAAAACAGGTAAAAGTATAAATACACACATTCATCTCATTTTCCCTATGACTATTTTCTTCCACTCTTGCTACCTTTTGATCTTCCATTCTAAAGAAACGTGGCTTCAGAGCTCTGGTTGGAAGTTCTCTCTCCATTTGCTGCCCAGATTCAACATCAAGTTCATTGCATGGCAGCACAGATCCTCAACCACATTCCAAGTGATATGGATTGGAATATAGGCACCTTACTTCCTGCATCTACACATTCTTTGAACTCCTCCCCTTTAACATTCAAAGGAGTTAAATTATGAAGAAAACTATCTTGAATCATTTGGCTGTCCGCTGCTGTTTTCTTTTATTTGTAGGATTTTTTCAGCAGTAGCTCTTTTTATAGATATACAGGCTTTAGTGGAGTAGTTAATCCTAGAGTCTTACTAACTCAACTGCATTATGTGGGCCTAAATTTAAAGTCCTTAAGTGACCTAACTCAACTGAGTACCAAAATATTCTTATTGAAGCTAAAATTAGAGCTGTTAATGGGGGTTCTCTACTTCAGAGGCCTAAATATGGATTAGGACTTTAAATGTAGCAATCTGTTTTAAAAGACTGGTATCGGATAACTTTAAAAAAAAAAAAAAAAAAAAAAACACACTTGAATGTTGAGAGTTCGTTTATTTGCTGGTGTCTTGCATTGCTAAATGTAATCAGGTTGATAATGGCTCTGTGCGTTCAGATAAACTTTGAAGTCTTACTGTTTTGAAATATTTAAAGTTGCAATGGAATGTCATCCTGATTTGACTTCTTCTTTTCCAGGAATGATAGAAACAGCTCAAGTGGATGAAAAAGCAAGAGGCAATGGTTCTGGCCAGTCAGGAACTGCAAGGCGGGGTGTACAGATTATTGATGATGAGCCACAAGCACAGAGCAGCGGAGGGTGCTGTTCTTCTGGATAACTGTAAAACTGTGGATTATTGCCCCCTCAACATGAAGACTGCCATATTTGAAGTCATGCGTTCTTTACCAATGGAGTAATAGAATTAATGGTATTGAAAAATAATCACTTGTAACACTGCAGAGACCTTAAGTGCTAACCTAGTGGAGCCTGTGACCAGAGAATTGGCGTTTTCTACAGTGGTTAACTAAGCAATTACCAATGGCCTTTTTACATATTTTTTTCTTTAATGAGGAATAATATGCATGTAGAAAAGACCTACTTAAAGGCTTCATTTATATCTTTTAAATCAGATCATTATTTAATAACTTATATACATTGTTGGAATGGTATACATTTTTGCAGCTGTTTGTATTTTGTGGTAGATTCAACTGTATCACTTCTAAACTGCAAACTGAATTTTTTTTTTTTTTTAAATTAGCAGATACCTGAACTATTTTTGCAGGGCTTACATAAGCCGGTAACTGTCAACTACTTTGATATACTATATATTCATTCTATATGCCAAGCTGGTAAAATACATTGTAAATTACATATTAAATATTTTATCTGCTTTTACAAGTGCAGGTGCAGAAATACATACATCAGTCTTGTCAGTGATTGTCAAGTGAATAACAATTGGTGAAAAGATGCAGGCTTTTCATTTGTATCTTGTCAAATTGCTCATTTCTTCACCCCCTCTTTCTGCAGACATCTGAAAGTTTTGTGTAGTTTTGGGTTTGGCTTTTTTTTGTTTAAGTATATTCGGTTCTACAGAGCTCTTTAAAAGCCTCTTCTGGCAGGTAGCAATAAGCTACGGAGCACCTCTGGTGGCAGGGAAGGAATGCTTCCTTAGACTGCAGTTAACCATAGGGGTTTGTCCCCACTGAATAGCAGAGCACCTTGCTGTCTCAAGTCTGCAATTGCTTCATCCTCTCCCTAGTCTCCCGAGGAAGCCTAAACATAATGAAATTAGCCTTTTGTCCATCTGGTATCCACTAAATGGTATTTTTGCAAGTTTTCACTTGTCTTAATAGTTTTGCCTCCAGAGGCAGCATTTTACTCTTTGATCAGGATTAGGTTATACTACAGAGCTTGAGTGAGCAAGTAAATGAAACTAACTTTCCTGGGTTACTTTTGATTTTTGTGTGGTTTATTTACAATAGGTGGAAAACGTAACCACTGGAACACTATGAAGGACTAAATTATATTCCTGCTTTGCTTTTTCTTTTGTAAGTCTTGTTTAAAGCCCACTTCAAGGTTTTGGGCAGAGATTTTTTTTGGGGGGGGAACATTAAGGTGTTTTAAAAAACCCTATACACAGAAGGAACACAAATGGTGGCGATTAAAATTTCAAAGTCTTGTGCTCTGACTTTTTTACATAAACTGTCATGTTTGGAAAAATAGTAAAGGTGATGTCTATGACAAAATAGAATATTCTTTGGTGTTCCTTTTTTTGTGAAGGGCAGATTCAGTATCACCTAGGCAATTGTAAATGCACTGAAGGGTGTGGGGAAAGATATCTCTATACAGTAAAGGTGATGGCAAATCAATTGGTGTTCTAAAAGAGGAGACTGAATATCCTCAGTTGATTCGTTTCCCTTGCCTCAAAATGAAAACACTTTCTTTTACCATGAAATACTTAAGAGTAGGAACCTAGATTTCCACAATCTAACTTCACATTTGGTTTAAACTTGACAAATGTCTATTTAGGTAGCTTTTCACACATTGTGTAAAAGGCTGATCTAGCTTAACTAGCAAGAAAACAGAACACTAATACTGGACCTGTGTAAATGACTATGGAAAATATTAATGGAAATTCTGATCATGGGGTTTGAACAGTATATTAAAGAACTATGTAAACCAAGGGTTCCCAACCCCTGGCCTGCAGGCCATAGGTGGCCGTGGGGCTTTCTAAAATGGCCCATGCTGTCCGGCTGCTGGCTGGGAACTGGGCCACAGCTGCCCTGTCCCGGCACACAGCTGGGAGCCCTGCTGCAGCTGCCTGCCTCCCCTCTGGTCCCGACCAGGGCTCCAGCCGCTCCAGCGCAGTGTGGCTGGGCGGTGTGCTGCGGGGGCGCAGGCTGGCGGGGTGCAGCACTGCAGGAGGACATGTTGGGGGGAGGGGCACTGTACTGGCTGCTGGGGGTGACTGTGGGCAGTGCAGCATGACTGGGGGCAAGGGTCACCGGGACCACAGGCTGGCATAGCTGGGGGTGGGGGGCTGAGTTGCGCTGTTGCTGGGGCCCACAAACTGGCCCTGTTCATGGGCATCCAGCCTGCCCCCCTTTTAAAAAACAACTTTCAATTTTTAAAAAAAATCTCTTTTGGCTCAAGGGCCACAAATATAATTTTTACAACTCTAAAGGGCCACTAGTCTAAAATTATGTAAATTTAATCGACTTTTAATTTTAATTAAATTTTAAAGTTTAATTAAATAGACTGGTGGCCCCTAAGAGTCCTAAAATTTATATTTGTGGCCCTCCAGCCAAAAAGGTTGGGAACCACTGATGTAAACTATCTGTTACAAAGAATTGTATCCCTATGTTGAAGTTCGATGTACATGATTCTGTAGCAACAGCTCTCAAAATATTGATTTAATGAGAACTTGTGATACTAGTACATCTGCCTTAGTAAGTCTGTCCCTGTTCTTCAGGTTAGTTGGGAATAAATTAAAGTTAACTCATGGATCACTTTAAAATGGGGGAATTTTAAAAGTTGCTATTTACTTGCTCTTTTTCTGCATCTTGTTTCTTGGCATAAATGTAAAAATAAGAACATAGCTGTGGGACAGAACATCAGCTCATTTCTGACTGCAGCATCCTTTCCTTTCCTTAGGAAGAAAGTTGGTACACACTGGCTTCAGATCTTAAGTTCCTTCAAATTCTGACCCAGAAACAAATCAATTGATTCAAATATGTCATAGCCAAGACAGATGTGGAATTCCTTTTCAATGTCTGTAAAAGATCTTCAGCAACTCTCTGCCTAGTCTGTTGTTGCTGTCATGTTCCACTGCAGAGGTGCCACATCAAACTAACTGAAGTAGGAACTTGAGTTTATTTGTGATACAGCTTCTGTTCACGTTATTTCCCACCAACCTCTCTAACCCTTACTGAAATATATAACTTACAACCTTCATACTTAATTCAAGCTAGAATGAACAAAACTCCCTTGCTTCAGGAACTGGTCTTTGTACAATTAAAACTTGCTGCTGGGGCGACTAGTATTAATGCCAATAGAAGTTACCATTGGAACACACTCAGTGAAATTGTACAGGGGCAAACTCAAATTCTAATCAGTAAATGGAAATAATTCTTTTGCATGAAACGTCAATTAAACTGGAATGTAGTACACTGCAACTAAAGTGAAAATTTGAGTTCAGCAGCATGTAGAAAAGGAGTATGTCGTTATGTGGATAACACTTAGTGTGGAAGGGATTTAAACCCTGCATCTTGAGTGCATAAACCAGCTTCTTGTTGATGATGGGTAAGTGGAAAAACTTACCTTACAGCTACACAAACAAGGAGTCTGGTGACTAAAGACTAACACATTTATTTATCTCAGGAGCTTTGCGGTAGATAAATGTTAGTCTTTAAGTGCCACTAGACTCCTTGTTGGTTTTGCTGAACCAGACTGACATGGCTACCCCTCTGGAACTTACAGCTACGTTATCTCAAATTGCCTACAGCTTTATCCTCAAACTGCTATGGGCCTACGTCAAAGGGGCAGGATCCTAGACTGGGACTGCTAGCTGAGTATGACAATTCCTGTGTTTCTCCTGCAACCCTTTACATAAATATTTTTCTGAAGCAGTTGAGCTCTGTGTGATAAAGATGTTCATTCCCTTCCTCCTGTACCTCTGATCACACTATTTTGATGAGAGCTAGCACAATGGTTCCCAATGTGTGGTCCATGGACTACTGGTGGTCTGTGGGGGTACTGCAGGTGGTCCATGTGGGAGGGGAAAAAAATAATGTAATCCTTTATCATTAGGTAAATTCTTTTTTGCCACTGGAAGGCGTACTGTGAGTGCAATACGTTTGTGAATGAGCATAATAAATTATTAGAAGTAGTTGCATATTTAATACCCCTTGATGTGCAAGTTTGACTCCTGTCAATCCTAGGCTACATTTAAAACGGCTTGCTTATGTGTTAGTCTGCAAAAGCTTTTGAGGATGATATAGTGGTGCACATAAAGGAAAGGTTGGGAACTGCTGACCTAGCATATGCACAAACAATAGCATAGCTAGTGTAACATGGGCACTGGTGCCATGGCTTTAGAGGGCAGCGTACAAACCTACCAGCAGCCCCTGGGTCTGTGCTCAGCAGAGCCAAGTCGTTGCTGCTGATGCTAACCTACTGTGCTGGGACCTTTCCAAAAACTAGTTGCTGGAGCGTAGTGACCTTGCAACTTCTAGCTTGCGGATTGTAGTATTTGCTTGGGACTCAGGTTCAATTACCCCCTCTCTGCCAGTGAGGAAGAAAATTTAAAAGGAGTTTCTTACTACTGAGGAAGGAGTTCTAACCCTTGAGCTATGGCATGTTCCCTCAATTTTTTCTGTTGAATCTGTTCCATGTTGACTTGGTGTTGGAGGTGCAGAACTGGGCACTGGGTCTTGTGGCTCCCGGCTGGGTTCCCTAACCAGTGGTTACAGCATCATTCTCTTGCTTAATGACTCCTCCACTGGATAAATACATAGTCAGGGGGCCCCAGAGCAAAAGTAATAAGCTTAGTTGCCTAAACTGCTGACTGCAGGCATTGGGTTCCTATTCATGGACCACAAGCCCTTGAAAGACAACAGGAAGTGGGTAGCATTTTTTTTCACTATACGGAACACCAGAATGTTGTGTAAACTCTGTTCACACCAGTCTGGAATTCTGCCACTTTTTGGGGAAAGGACAGTAGGTGATTTTCCACAGAAACCTGGGCAAATTCTATTCTCATGAAAACTTGTCTGGGACCTTTAGTGCCAGTGTGGAGCAAGCAAGACCCCCCCCCCCCTCCCCACCTTGAAGGTCTCTTCTGAAAGTCCTCTGCAGAGTCAACTCAGTGAAAATCCATTTGTCTGCCTAGAAGCATGAAGGGCTGAGTCAGCCAGACCAGGGCTAGAAATATTTCACACATGGATACTTAGAGCGGAGCATGTGCCATCTGCTTTTGATGAACCAGAAATTCTTTCACTTATTGACAAGTTGTGGGGGGCAATTTCAGTAACAATTTCAACAGTCAATAGCTGCTGCTGTAGCCCAGATTTAAGCCACTCCAGGAAAGGGGCAAGACATAGCTCCCACACCTCTCATCAGCACATCTTAGTGGCTAGCTTAGGTGTGGTACTGCCTAGCATCCTAACTTTTGTGATTGCATTGGAAGGTGTCTGTCTTTCCCCATGCATTATATAGGGAGCATAGGTGCCTAACTTGGAATCCATGGTGGTGTGTTGTGAAACTGGGACACAGCACTGCAATGCCTAAGTCTGTTTGTGGCTTCCATCCTACGATATGAGACACAGATTGACTGGAGTCCAGCTACCTCCTGGCTAGTGGCTGAACACAGTAAAGTTACCTTGAGGACATCATCCTTCCTCTTCATACAAGTGCCCCTGACTCTAGGTGCTTCTGTTGCTGGTAAGTTTAGGAACAGTAACTTCCTGTGTTGGCTGCCTGGACTGGAGGAACTATGAAGGTAGGAAAAGTTCTACAATGGTGACATTTATAGCAACTCACTTCAATGTCTTAAGTCAGTAGTCCTCAAATGGGGGAGAGAGTGTGGTGGGGCTTGGGGCAGCCCTCACAGGAGGGTGGTCAGGAAAGAAGTGCTGCTTTTCCTCCAGCTCTGCTTCTGGCCATGCTCCTTCCACAGCTCTGGGCCTGCTCCTAGCTGCAGCATTGGCCTCGGCTCCCAGTTGTGGCCCCATCTCTGGCTCTGTCCCCTACCCTACACCCACTCCTGGCTGCAGGCTGCAACTGCAACTCCCAGCCCCAATTGTGGCCCTGCACATGCCTGCGTCCCTAGCAGCAACTCTCATCCCAACTCTTGGCTGCCAGCCCTGACTTTGCTCCTGGCCATGGCCACAGCTGCAGTTCTGGCTCTAGCTTTGGCCCCAACTGTGATGCTGATCTTGGCTGCGGCTCCACTCCTGACCACAGCCCCAGTTGCAGATCCAGTCCCAGCTCCTGGCTCTGGTCCCAGCTGCTGCTCTAGACAAGGTACAGAGCAGGTAAGGGGAAGCATGACTGAAAGTGTGTGGACTCCTGCCTTAGGTGGTCCATAACTGTATTCTCCATGCCACATGACTTTGCATGATGATCAAGTTCTAGAAGATGGTATCCTCCATGGACCTAGTCAGAATTGTCCCATAGGCCACCCATTGGACAATGCACAGTTGAAGGAGCATATAGGGCCTCATCTACTAACAAGCCACTGCTCTACTGTGATGTCTAGGTGTGTGTGTCTTTGACAGAGAGTCCCAGGCTCAGTGTGTTACAGGTTTGCCTTGGCAGGCAGGCAGGCGTACAGCACAGTGGATTTCCATATGAGTATCAGGCCCTATGAAATCAAGCATTTCCAGGACCTTCTGACTTGTATCAGTCAAGCTTTATTTTCCTCTCTCTACTCTAAGCAATCAGGTTACCAAAGCAGGATGGGAAATACAGTTCTACCTCAGTAGGCAGCCCTAGCCATTTACTCCCAAGGGACTGTTTTCCATCAGTTAGAGGGAAAAATGTGATTCCTCACCCTGGAAAGCTTGCCCTGCCTTTGGAGAAATACTCGGATGAGTAAAAGCACTAGCCCATAATTACACTTTCTGACGAACAGTACTGGGAGAACACCTGCCTAACAGATGAAGAGGAAGAATGTTTTAAGGGAAAATAGTAATTGAATAGTCTTGGCACTCCTCATAAAGGAGTTGCTCACAGAACTAGATTCAGCTCTATGATCAAATGCATTTTTAGGGCTGATTTTTTGAAAGCACTGACAACAGCAAGAGGAATGATTTCATGTTAACAGAACTGTAAGATCAAAATAACATCTTGGAATGCACCTGAATTATGTTTACATTGTCATAATCCCAGCTGAATACAGTACATGTATGCACTCTTAAAATGACATTGGCCCAAAGTACAGCTGGAGACAGATTTAAAAGTTTACATTGTATTTATATGTGGAATCCTGCCATGGGGTGTTGATAGCAACAGGTTTGCTGCATTCAACAGCTAGCATTCCTCTTAACAATTCAAAACAACCAGCTTGAGCCTGCACCCGGGAATTTAAACAGCCCTGAGTGCCTCCGAGAGGTAACACTTCTGGACTCTCAGGCACTGAGTCTGTGTTTAGAAAAATAAATAATATATTACAAGGAAAGGGAAGCCTGCGTTAATTTGAGAGAACCCCACAACCACATTAAAAAACACGTAGCGCTACGCACACACCACCTCATGGTATGTTGGCCCTGTCCTGTACTTCAGTGTCCCAGTGTGCATCATGAAAGTCTGATGAACAAATATCCCTTTCACATGCCACCCCTTTCCCTGTGCTGCACCCCACACACAGCTAGCAGACTTGCTCAGCGATGACCCCGAGTTCAGCCGTGCATCATGTGGTTTCAGCTCCCACCCCTGAAACGGTGGAGCTGGGGCCTCTGCTGTTGCTGTACTCTGCTGCTGGCAGCTCTTATTTTCTTTGTAGTCAAATTCCAAAGGGGTAGCCGTGTTAGTCTATTGTAGAAAGACAACAGAGTCTTGTGTCTTTAAAAGTGCCACAAGACTCTGCTGTCTTATTTTCTTTGCCATCCTTGGCTCTTTGTTGCCGTTATCTTTCCTGCCACCTGCTGCTCACTACCCCCTCTGCTGCTGCTCAGCTGTGCCACCATCATCATGGGTGGTGCTTGTTTCTGCAATGCCATGTTCTACTTGGCCCATCTCAGTGATTTCACAGAGCAGTCAGGCACATGCTGCTAGTGCCAGCAGTTCCAGGAAGGATGGAGCTAGGCCAGGGGTCGGCAACCTGAAGAATAAGAGCCATTTTAAAAAATTCCTTCAATAACCAAGTATTTTGAGAGCTGCAGTGGGTGTAGCCTCCTTCTGGGCAGGGCTGGGCTGGCCATGGGGGCCCCTGGTGGGGGGACTTGGGAGCTAGTCCAGGGTTCTTGCTGCAGGGTCCCCTAATGGGGGTGGGAGCAGGCCCTCTGCAGGGTCCCCTGCTGGTGAGGAGGCCCAGAGCTTGGAGCAGGCTCCAGGCTGCCTGCAGGGTTCTCCAATGGCAGGGGGGGCCAGGAGCCACAAGGCGGCAGCCAAAGGGCTGTATGTGGCTCTGGAGCCACAGGTTGCAGATGTCTGAGCTAGGCTACAGTGGTGGCAGAGGACAGAACAAGTAGCAATGGTCTCAGGTTGCAGTGGGGGAGGTCTAGGTTGGATATTGGGAAAAATCTTTTTCATTTGAAGGGTGGTGAAGCACTGGTATGGATTACCTAGGGGGGCGGTGGAATTTCTATCCATAAACATTTTTAAGGCCCTGCTTCACAAAGGCCTGGCTGAGAAGATTAGTTGGGGTTGGTCCTGCTTTGAGCAGGGGGTTGGATTATATGACCTCCTGAGCAGTGGCATCACTGCCCTTGGGCACATGGGGCATGGGCCCCAAATGTGCTGAGGAGTACCCCAAGCGGAGCTGGGCTGGTGATGCTATTTCAAATATCTTGCCCTGCTGCACTTCCAGGCATGTGGCCCAGGGTGGGAAATGTAAATGCTGCAGCTCCCCCTACTCCAGCAAAGGTAAGTAGTTTGCTGGGTGGGGAAGGGCCTCAGGAGCTGGATTTGGGGGGTGGGAGGGCAAAGAAGAGGCTTGGGTGCATGGGGAAAGGGGGGCTTCCAGGACCTGGCTGCACAGGGCGGGGGGGGGGGGGGGGGGCCCTGGGGAGCCTGCTGGGAGCAGTGCTGAGCACCTGTGAGTGTGGGGAGCCCAGAGCAGTGCTGGGATGGGTCTGTGGAGACCTGGTGTCATAGGGGGAGGAAGGGGGGTTGAGTTGGGCCCTATGGCTGGAATCATTGTTTTTTAGGAGCAATTCTCCTGCTCCTAAGGTCCCTTCCAATCGTAATCTTCTATGATTCATTCAGGCTCTGCATTGTCTTTCACTGCCCCACACCAGCTCCAAGGCTTAGCCCTACCTAGATCTAATCATCAGTGACATTAGCTCCCATGAGTACTTAAACAGAAACAATGACTACCCATTCAGTCTGATCAGCTTTTTATTTAAACACTGGGGAAAACATCCAGGACTCTAGGTAAAGTCCACAGCATCACATAAGAAGATATATCCCACCCACTATTTCTTTCATTAGAATTTGATATTGCTATCTCCTGCTTTGAAAGTGAGGTTTGATTTAGGGTGACTCCCCTCTAATCAGGGCATGCTAAGCACAGTTCTTCCACCACTTTATTAATACAATAAGGATAACAACATTTACTTAGCCCTGCATCCAATTTCAGTATACGTGCTGCTGAAGCAAACTGAACTGGGGCAGATGTCTATTTGAAATCTAAATCTGTATTTTGGAAGTATCTCAAACCTTATAATCAAATTTGGTGGCATTTGAAATCCAAATCTGAATTTTGTAGTTTAGGTCAATGTCTGGTGTAATTAACTTTTTTTAGTTAAACTACAACAGCTTGCTCCAGTATTTAGTGAGACAATCAAGTAGTTCTAAGTCTCTTCTGGTATGCTAGTTTTTCTCAGTGGCAAAAGCAGACAGTGAATAGTTGCCTGCTTCTGATAATATTTAACATCTATTAATTCTTCTATCCCACCACATTTTTCCTGTCACTCTAATTGCTTGACTCATAGTCAGCCTTTCCCAACTTCAATCCTCTCCTAAACAGATGTCATCATTTTTATACTTAACCTTTCCCAGGTTTCAAGTCAACTGGAGTAAAGGAATTTTGCAGGAGATTAAAAGGCCATGGAAAATAAACAGGTTATTAGAAATGAAATGGAGTTTCTAGAGGACATGGGCGGATGTAGAGATAACAGAACTAGCACAAATGAAGTATAAGAGAGGTAAGTAGGGCTGCTTGGAACCAAAACAATAGCTGTTTAACAGCTAGGAAGAAGAGGACTGAGGCCTTGTACACACGATCAGATTATCGCGCATTAAAGCTCATTACCGCGCGATAGCAACAACGGCGTACACACGTGCAACAGGGCTCTTGCGCGTTAAGTGCCTTGTTGTCGCGCAATCCAACAACCACTCCGACGAGAGTGGTAACAGCTGTTGCGGATCATATATTGCGCGTTTGAGCTCGTGTGTACGCTTACCGCGCATTGACTGGAGTCCGGAACTGTCCCAGCATTCCCAAGTCGTCCTCTCTGGTCTTCCCCCCACCCGCTCTGTGGCCGTGACGAAACTGTCCCCGCCCTGCCCCGAACTTATTCCCGGGATTTTCAAATTTCAAGTCTGTTTCACTTCCTGCTCTCTTCCTCGTGGAGTGTGTTTGTGCTCCGATCATCAGTAGCAATGGCGGCCCGCCGTGGAAGACGCGCACCCCTTTGGAGCACGGCAGAGGTGCTGGACCTGATCAGCATCTGGGGAGAGTCCGCCGTGCAGGCGCAGCTACGCGGCAGCAGGAGGAATTATGACACATTTGGCATAATTTCTCGGGCCATGTCAGAGAGAGGGCATGATAGAGACACAGTGCAGTGCAGATCAAAGGTGAAGGAGCTCAGAATTACCTATCACCGAGCGAAGGAGGGAAACCGCCGTTCTGGATCAGCGCCTGCAACATGCAGGTACTATAAGGAAATAGAAGCCATCCTCAGCGGGGACCCCACAACCACTGCCAAAAGTCCCGTGGACACTTCAGCCCCTCCTCGTCCGGTGATTGCCAGAGCCGAGCAGGATGAGGACGTTGTTGAGGAGGAGGAGGAGGAGGAGATGGAGGATGACACGGAGGAAAGCGCAACCGCGTGTAGCCAGGAGCTCTTCAGCAGCCCCGCTGAGACGTCCACCCAAGGCTTGAACTGCAGCTTGTTCTCTGAGGCGGCAGAGGGGGGTTCAGGTAAGTTTCTCCTTCATTCAGCTCTGCTCCTGCTAAAATATCATTGTCTGGGGTGGGGGTGCTTGCGGGTCCCCGCTGTGCACGCTATTTACTCTGCATTCATTAGCAGGGCATCAATACAAGCAGTGATTGTAAAATAATCATCTGCATTTAGGTCAGAAAAGGTTTCCTCGATGTACCTCCAGAGCCTAATACTCAGGTTAGATGGGAGAGCGTTTGTGTCTGCGCTCCCAAAGACGGACACTCTGCCTCTCCAGCTGCAAAGCACAGCCCTGGGAACCATGGCAGCACACAGTGCAGCAGCATACGGTCCCGGCCTGCTACCGGCGGCATGTAGGAGATGTATTCTAGATGGAAGGGGCACTCTGAGGAGAGGGATATTGGGTTCCATCTGTGTGCCCTCTTCCGATTCTTAGCCCCCGGTAAGCCGTCTATTAGAATGTACCTTGTCTGCTTCAGCGCAGCGTAGTGTGTTGACCGCCCTGTACCTTCCAGTGGAATGTGCTACTGGAAGGTTACATTGGCTATCTATGCTATGTGTTAACAATGTCTATATTGTTATTTTTGTATTAGAATTGAGCTTCACAAGGCCGGTGTCTACCCCAGCTGACCGAATGAGAAACATTAGGCGGCGTTCTCGAAGAAACAGGGAGGATATGTTTAATGACCTGCTGAAAGCAACACAAGAATCCGCAAGGGAGAATAGAGCCTGGAGAGAGGAATCCCAGCAGAGGAGGCAGAAACACAGGGACGAACTGATAAGTGTCATGAAGGAGCAAACAGAACTGCTAAAGAACATGATAGCTTTGCAGTCCCAGGCGATAAATGTCCGGGCTCCACTCCAGACAGTTCAGCCGTGTATGCCTCCCACACACCGCAGTCCCTCAAAGCATTTCTTTGAAGGCCACCCTCCACCCCGGTACAGGACAACATCCAGCCCCCCCCCCCCAAGCTACTTTTACGAGACCCGGAGCTACACCAACCTGTAACCCCACCCCCATCTTTCAGGTTTCAATAAAAACAGTAACAAAAACTTTGAAGAATGCATTTATTTATACACATTACTGAAATGATCCTAAGGTGCACCTCATGCGTCATGTAACTTAACTAGGGAAGGGCATCATTGAAATGCTCCCTGAGTGCCTCCCTTATGCGAGCAGCTTCTCCTTGTGCCACCCTAATACTCCTAGTGGCTGGCTGCTCGAATGCTTCCTCGAGGCGCTGTGCCTCCGTAGCCCACGTAGGGGAAAACTTTTCTCCCCTACTTTCACAAATGTTATGGAGGACACAACATGACGCAATCACGGCAGGGATCTGGTCCTCCGCCAAGTCCAGCCTCCCATACAAACAGCGCCAGCGCCCTTTTAAACGGCCGAAGGCACACTCCACAGTCATTCTGCAGCGGCTCAATCGGTAATTGAACCGCTCCTTGCTGCGATCAAGGTTCCCAGTGTAGGGTTTCATGAGCCATGGCATCAGTGGGTATGCTGGGTCTCCGAGGATGACTATGGGCATCTCCACCTCCCCCACTGTTATTTTTTGATCAGGGAAAAAGGTGCCCCCTTGCAGCTTCCGGTACAGACCAGTGTTCCTGAAAATGCGGGCATCATGCACCTTTCCCGACCACCCAGCATTGATGTCCGTGAAACGACCCTTGTGATCCACGAGTGCTTGCAGCACCATGGAGAAGTAGCCCTTCCTGTTTATGTACTCCGTCGCGAGATGGTCTGGAGCCAAAATAGGGATGTGTGTGCCGTCTATGGCTCCCCCGCAGTTAGGGAATCCCATGGCAGCAAAGCCGTCCACAATCTCTCGAACATTGCCCAATGTCACTGTCCTCCGTAGCAGGATGCGATTGATGGCTTGGCACACTTGTGAGAGGGCTAATCCGACGGTGGTCCTCCCGACTCCAAACTGGTTTGCAACGGACCGATAGCAGTCGGGAGTCGCCATCTTCCATACAGCAATCGCAACACGCTTCTCCACAGTTAGGGCTGACCTCATGTTGGTGTCTTTCCGTCGCAGGGCAGGGGCCAACTCTGAGCACAGTTCCAGAAAGGTTGCTTTCCGCATTCGAAAGTTCTGTACCCACTGCTCGTCATCCCACAGCTGCATAACAATGCGATCCCACCACTCGGTGCTCGTCTCTCGCGACCAGAAACGGCGTTGCACCGTGTGCAGATGATCGGTGAAGGAGCTGAGCAACGCGGTGCTGTTGCTCTGCATGGCATCGATCAGCCCCTGCTCCTCGGTGTCCTCATCTGACTCGGAGCTCATTGCGTACTGAGCAACAAGCCGAGATGTATTCAGAATGTTGAAGGCGACAATGGAGATCATAGCAGGATCCATGCTGTCGCTGTAGCGATTGATTGCAAGTGGTGCGTTGCGTCACTGCAATGTTGAAAATAGGCGCGAGTTGCTATTGGCAACGAGGAAGACGCTAGGGGAACACAAAGCACCATGGGAAACTGACACTTTACCCATGGCGCTTTGCGTTCCTTTCCTTCATCCCATGATTCATAGCGCCAACTTAGGGGAAAATGGAACGATGGGATAGGTGCCCAGAAGTCATTGCGCTCAACCGCGATAATGCGTGTAATTTTGTTGCGTTGCAGGGAGCAACGTGTGTACGCGTTGTCCCGCAATAAAGGTCACGTGAGTTTTGTAGCGCGATTGCCTTGTTGCGCTTTAATCTGATCGTGTGTACATAGCCTGAGCTATTGGGACCTGGCAGAGTTGTCTGGTGATCCTTAGCTTATTCTAGCAGTCTCCTGCAAAATGGTCTCTTAGGTTATTGATCCTCCGTGAGTGACTTGTTTTAATATAGATAGAGACTACAATTAATTGTGTGAACACAATTCCAGAGACAATACCAACACATTTAAAAATTGATTAGACTAGCTAGTGAGATGAATATCTGTTTCATTGGTAACATGTATACAATTCACTTATTTTGTGGCACTCCTTCAGTCTCTCCTGTTGAAGCTATTCCAGTGTGGATATATAATGAAAGCATGATTGGAGCAGGAGGATCCTCCCTCCCAGGTGAGTGTCATAACCACCAGAAAAGAGAGTCATTTGCACTCTCTTCCTCTGGCCCAATGGCTATTTACGCATGTATCCACACTCAGTCATTAGGTCGGAGAATGACTTTGTAGTCTAGTGATTAGGGCACCCACTTGTGAGATGGGAGTGCCCTCAGATCCAGTCTTCTTGCTCTCCTCACTCTTTCATTTGTTATCCCCAGTGAAAGAGCTTCAACAGGTGAAATGGTGGGAATCCCCCATGTCAGAATATGCCATAGCTCAGTGGTTACAGCATGCTCCTGGGAGGCAGGATTTGGATAGGGGTTCCCTTCCTGGCAGAGAGGAAGGAACCTGTTTCTCACATCCCAGTGGAGTAGCTAAAAAAATAAGGCTCAAAATTAGAAGGTTGGCACCCTTGCCTTCTCCTCTGGGGAGATTTTGAATGGGACCTAATCCAACACCTGACCTCTGAGCATGCTTCCTGGATCTGGTCCCACATGTGACTTAGGTGGCTGAATGCTTGTCTTCCCCTTGTTTGTGACATGCTTTCAATGTAGGCTGGAGATATGTGCCCGGATGCCTAAAAGAAAACAGCAGAGTGAGTGCCCAGGGGCAGAAAGCAAGGGTTCTGAGGGAACGTTTAACCTGAAGTTTAGGTGCTGAGTGAATTTAGGTACCTACAGGGTTTGGCTGGAGTTTTGGGCACCACAGTGGAGCCAAAACTGGGACCTAAGTGCCTTTGTGGAGCCGGGCCTTAGTGTTTTCCTCACAAAGAGTGGGATGATTTCCCTCATTGTCAAAATGAGAACTCCTAAAAAGCTAATTTATTATCATTTATTTGTATTATTGTAGGGCCAAGGACCCCAAATCATAGACCAGGACCCTGCCCCAAAGAGTTCCCAAACCCTACTCCCTTCAAAATGTTCTGAGTGATGTATCTTACATCGCTTCCCCTTAGAAAACAACACTCATAATCAAAAAGGGTTTTCCCCTAATTCAGCCTAATTTTCCCCTTTGAGGGTTAGATAGTGCCTTTAAGATAGAGTGCTGTAGTGTGAACAAACACTCGAGTAAGGCTTAGTCACTCATTAAATACATACACATACAGTATTCCTCACCTTCCTGCACCCAGCCAGGACTGCTGGCTACTGTGATGAATGTGGCCCGCCTCTCCTCTCTCCACTCTGTTTGAGGGCAGTCTAGTGCTTTGCCTGCACTCCCCAAACACATGGAACAGTGATAGTGAAGGGGTAACTGAGGCCATGTACACACGATCACTTCATCGCGCATTAAGAGTCATTACCGTGCGATAACAGCAACAGCATACACACGTGCAATAGGGCTCTTGCGCGTCAACAGCCCAGTTGTAGCCCAATAAAAAAACCACCTCGACGAGGGTGGTAGCAGTTAACGCGGAACAGTTGTTGCGTCTTTCAACTCGTGTGTATGCTTACTGCGCAATGATTGGCCTCCGGAAGTGTCCCAGCATTCCAAAGTCGTCCTCTCTGGTCTTCCCCCCACCCGCTCTGTGGCCGTGATGAAACAGCCCCCGCCCTGTTTCGATTCCCGGGATTTTCAAATTTCTCCTCTGTTTCACTTCCTGTTCTCTTCCTTGTGGAGTGGAGTGCAGCTCTGATCTTCACTAGCAATGGCGGCCCATCGTGGAAGACACGCACCCATTTGGAGCACGGCAGAGGTGCTGGACCTGATCAGCATCTGGGGAGAGCCTGCTGTGCAGGCGCAGCTACGTGGCAGCAGGTGAAATTTCGATACATATGGCATAATTTCTCAGGCCATGTCCGAGAGAGGTCATGAGAGAGACACTGCAGTGCAGATCAAAGGTGAAGGAGCTAAGAATAACCTATCACCGAGCAAAGGAGGCAAACCGCCGTTCGGGATCAGCGCCTGCTACATGCAGGTACTATAAGGAGATCGAAGCCATCCTCAGTGGGGACCCCACAACCACTGCAAAGAGTCCTGTGGACACATCGGCCCCCCCTCATCCAATGAATGCCAGAGCCGAGCAGGATAAGGACGTGATCGATGAGGAGGAGGAGATGGAGGATGACCTGGAGGAGAGCGCAACAGCGTGTAGCCAGGAGCTCTTCTGCACCCCCGCTGAGACGTCCACCCAAGACATGAATTGCAGCGTGTCCTCTGAGGTGGCAGAGGGGGGTTCAGGTAAGTTTCTCTTACGTGCAGCTATGGCTCCTGCTAAAAAATCATTGTCCAGGGCGGGGGTGCTTGCTTTCTCGGTCCCCGCTGTGCACACTCTTTACTATGCATTCATTAGAAGTGCATCAACACAAGCAGTGATTGTCAAAAAATCATCTGTATTTAGGTCACTAAAGGTTTCCTCGATGTACCGCCAGAGCCTACTACTCAGGTTAGATGGGAGAGCGTATGTGTCTACGCTCCCGTATAAGGATACTCGGCCTCGCCAGCTGCAAAGCACAGCACTGGGAACCATGGCAGCACACAAGGCAGCAGCATACGGTCCCGGCTGGCATCCGGTGGCATGTAGGATATGAATTCTAGCTGGCAGGGGCACTCTGAGGAGAGAGATATCGGGTTCCATCAGTGTGCCCTGTGCAGAATGTTAGCCCCCAGTAAGGTTTCTGTTAGGACGTACCTTGTCCGCTTCAGCAAAGCATAGGAGTGGGGACCCCACAACCACTGCAAAGAGTCCTGTGGACACATCGGCCCCCCCCCTCATCCAATGAATGCCAGAGCCGAGCAGGATAAGGACGTGATCGATGAGGAGGAGGAGATGGAGGATGACCTGGAGGAGAGCGCAACAGCGTGTAGCCAGGAGCTCTTCTGCACCCCCGCTGAGACGTCCACCCAAGACATGAATTGCAGCGTGTCCTCTGAGGCGGCAGAGGGGGGTTCAGGTAAGTTTCTCTTTCGTGGAGCTATGGCGCCTGCTAAAATATCATTGTCCAGGGCGGGGGTGCTTGCTGTCTCGGTCCCCGCTGTGCACGCTCTTTAGTCTCCATTCATTAGAAGTGCAACAATACAAGTAGTGATTGTCAAAAAATCATCTGCATTTAGGTCACTAAAGGTTTCCTCGATGTACCTCCAGAGCCTCCTACTTAGGAGGTATAGCAAAGATCTCCCATTTGAAGAGTCCATTTTCTTTTCAGAGTAAACAGATGCCAAACTCCACAGTTTTAAAGACTCCAAGGCAACCCTGAAGTCTCTAGGGCTGTATTCCCCAGCGGTACCCAGAACAGACCCTAAAAGACTGACCACTATTTTGCCCAGCCAGACAAAAGGCCAGCGAAGAAGGAAGACCAATGAGTTCTGATATAGATGCCCTGCACCAACATCTTTATCAGGACTGATGCAGTCTGCCCCCAGACACTCAGGGAGTTTGAAGAACTTGTTTTGATAAGACACCCACGGACAACATTTCGATCCCTTCAGTACCAGATCCAGTTACTCCTTTGTTTTCCAACTGACTCTCTCACTTCCTTAAGGCCCCATAAGTTCTGACTGTTGGATACTAAACAAAACAGAACTAAGGTACACCCTCCAGTTTTTTTTATTAATCTTATCTTACCACCTCCCTTCCCTGTCCCTCTTCAGGAACCCAACTCAAAAGCAACTATTGAACCAAGAAGTCTAATTCCTTCTCCAAGTGGGAGGTGTGGAAGAGGTTCTACATCATTTAAGAGAGAAAGGGATTTATTCCCATTACTTCCTAATCCCAAAAGTCTCAGACCAATCCTAGACCTGTGTCATCTCAATTGCAATCTCAAGAACCTAAAGTTCCACACAGTCTCCTTGGCTTCCATCATTCCCTTGTTGGATCCAGAGGACTGGTAGACCGCCCTAGATCTAAAGGACACATATCTCCATGTATTGATTTTCCAAGGCCACAGACGGTTCCTAAAATTTATAATGAACCAAGTTCATTATTAGTTTGCAGTTCTTCCGTCTGGCCTGTCAGCTGCCTCATAGGTCTTCAAGTGTATGGCAGTAGTGGCAGCGTCCCTCAGAAAAAGAAAGTTCACTTATTCCCATACTTCAACAACTGGATTGTCAAATTTGACATCATTTCATTGAATTTTCAGGCATTAGTCCTCCTGATAATCATCAGAAATCCATTCATATTCCTATACAAATGATTGAGGTTATCAGGCAGGCTCTCGACTCCATAGAGGTGAAGGCGCTACTTCCAGAGGACTGGTTTCACTCAATCATGATTCAGACAAGGCCCCACCAGGCGCATCCAATCACAAGAGTCAAGAAGTGTCTGAGCCTTTTGGGTCACATGGCATCATGCACATTCACAGTGCTACACTCAAGACTAAATCTCAGATTTCTCTAGGCCTGGCTGACCACAATATATTCACCTTTGTGACATCATCCGGATTTGGTGCTCTCACAGTCCCAGCTCCAGTACTCAATTCATGAGTTGAACCAACTCATGATTTGTATAGGAATATCCTTTTTGGAGCTCCAGCCATTGATGCCTCTAGTCTCAGAGGCACCAACACTCAGTTGGGGAGCCAATGTAGGACACCTCAGAACTTAAGAAAAGCTCTCTTAATGTATCAGTGTAAGGGAGCTCAGAGCAATCCACCAAGGGTTCCTGTTCCACATTACAAACAAGGTTTCAGTTCTCACAGACAACACAATTGCCACATGGCGGCAGTTGAAGTCTAGCCAGAGCTCCCCACCCACCCCAAGTGACAGACCAAGCTGTCAACTGGGCTTTGTCTTCAATTTAGAGCAGTGAAATTGACAAGAATGACCGTCAACAATCAACATAAGTAACTCTCAGTGTCTATATGGATACCGAATCACCCTTGGTACACCAACATAAACTCTATGCCTCTCATAAAGGTGGAGTAGTTATACCAGTGTAGTAGGACACTTACACCAGCAAAAGTATATGGGAAGAGTCTGACAGACCAGTAAAAAGGCCAGGGACCACTTGATGTCATAATCAATATTTTGCTATTTGTTGCTAACAGCAGCCAAACTTGGTAGGCCTTTCTGCAGGCCTGTATAGCCTTGGCATGTCTAAGCCATGAAGGCACAAGAGCCTCTTGCTCAACCTTTGCCTGAACCTGCAACCCCACCTGAAGCTCTGGGGAATATACTGGGATCTGTATTTCAGGAAGTGACCAATAAGCTAATTTACACATGCCCTCTGGGCAATGTCAGTCTGGGCCTCAAGATATGTAGATTCTGGTGGAACAAACCTAGTTAATTATGTACTGTGGCAAATTTAGGGCTAGCTTTTAAAGCTTTTTTCCCCTCTTTCTTGAGAAGTTATTGTCTACTATAAGGATAAACAGGGGGATGGGACTCTATGGGATCTCTTCTTAGACACAGCTTCTGGATTGTCCAACAGCTGGAAGACCAACTGGAAAGCCCCAGACTTCATTAATTATACATAGTTGAAGTGTTTTACTAACCTGTTGCAGATGTGTGTAAATGTTGCGTCTACACTCTTGTGTTGTGCTTGAGCACAAAAAAAGTATAGCTGTAAAATAAAAGCACTTTTGCATACTACTGTTTTACTACCAGTCCCTCTATCAGCCGGACGGCCATGACTCCATTTGGTTTATTTCCTGACACCACCTTGCACAAAGTAAAGTTATCACGAGCTATGGGTTGGCAGAACCCTGGATAGCAAAACCTCCACATATTCTAGCCTGTTATGACATTTATGAGCTAGAATATGAAAAAAGCAAGTTATGTAAACAATGTATCCACTTGATCTAGCTTTGCAAAACAAATTTCCCTTCAGCATTCAAAATACATGAAAGAAGTCACTAAAAACAAGCAGTTAAGTCTACAGACTGTCTTTTTATGATAAAAATTATCTAATGAGATCCACAAGTAGGTTTTAATATTACAGCTTCAGGATACATTCATGTGTTTTATAAGACTAACATCTTCTACTTTTCTCATCATAAGAACAGTCGTACTGGGTAAGACCAATGATCCAACTAGCCCAGTACCCTTATTGTCAGATGACACTGTCAGAGGTTTCAGAGGGAATTAACAGAACAGGTAATCATCAAGGCTATGTCTACACTTGAAAAGTTAAGTCGACTTTGTTAAGCCGACTTAACTTTTTAAGTGTAGACATGGCTTTGTGGCTCCCCACTGAGAAGGAACCAATGGCTCCCTTCCCCAGGAAGCCAGAGTCCCAGCAAAGAGGGAGCGAAGGCTCCTTTTGCGCCGGGACCCGCGGCTTCCTGGCAAAAGGGAGCCGTGGGTTCAAACCAGGGCTCCTTTCTTGCCGGGACCCCCACGCGGGTCCTGGGGAGAAGGGAGCATAGGCTTCCTTCTCCCCGGATCTCCGTGGGTCCAGGCAAGAAGGAAGCCACCAGCGCTCCAGCTGACAAGGGAACCTCCGGGGATCCCCTGTCCAGGAAGCGCTGCTCCCTTCTTGCCCAGACCCCCACGGGTCCGGGGAGAAGTGAGCTGGGTTCCCTTCTGGCGAGGACTGCTCAGGTCTCGGGGATAAAGGCCCCTGCAAAAAGGGAGCCCCACAGGTCTCCTTAAGTCAACCTAAACTGCCAGTGTAGGCATAGCCCAAGTGACCGACCCCCTGAAGCCCATTCTCAGTTTTTGGCAAATAGAGCATAGGGACCCTTCAGAGCATGGTTTTGGATCCCTGATCTCCTTGCCATTGATAGACCTACCCTTCATGAACTTATCTGGTTCTTTTTTGAACTTTGGACCTATCCTCCATGAACTTATCTGGTTCTTCTGTTACAGTGTTTGCCGTAACATCCTTGGGCAAAGAGTTCCACAGGCTGACTACATGTTGTGTGAAGAAACTTGATTTGTTTTAAATCTGTTGCCTATTAATTTAATTTGGTGACCCCTAGTTCTTGCGTTCTTTACAGAAACCGACAACTACACTGTTCCAATTTCCATTTTAACGTCTCATTGTTCAAGTTTTCAGAATAAGATATCAAACTGCTGATTAAGGAAAGAAGAGTGATGGAGATTTCAAGGAAACAGGCACAGACACCAAGTCATGAAGAATGAAACTTAACGAACATTGATCATCCAATAAATTGCTGCCCTGAAACAGGCACAACTTAAAATCTGACCCAAAATTTAATTTTTATAAAAATGAAACCCAAGACTTTTTCAAAGAATATAACTGCTTCAAAACATTCTCTGTGGCATTTGAAACAAGCATTGCACTACTAGGAATCTGAGAGTTATGCTGGCTAAAAACAAAAACAGCTGACATTTGGTTTGTTGTTGCTCAATCCATGAGAAATGCAAAAACTAACAAAACTCAGTAACAAGTAAACTAAATGTACAAAGCCACAAGTAAATAGGCTTTTTTAAAATGCCAAGTCTAAAGTGTCTAACATTAAAGAAATTTGTTTGCAATTTATTTTTAAATTGATTGTTTAACAGTTCTAGGTGAATTGAAAGTTCACAACATCCAATTTGTGAGTAAAAATGAGAAATGGACCCCTGCATTACTGTCTTTGTAGTCTCCATCAAACATCAGGACAGCAATTTATTATCCATCCCTCTTTGCTAAATTCCTCCACTAGCTCTACTCAGTAGCCTCCAAGAAGGGTATACTTAGCTAATTATGTATGTTCTCTTATGTTAAGAAGAATACCATTGAAACTGCCATGTTCTGACGGTCACAAGGAGATTGAAGAAAACCACCACTCTATTTTCAGATTTTGGTGAGATGCACCAGTTCGCCAGCATACCCAGGATTTTCTGGTATACGTCCCAGCAGATGGTTCTTAAGGGTGGAAAATACAAACATAACTTGTTTTTTAAAAAGCAATTCATTCTGACACAAAGAATTTGATGGCCAGAATTTCTTGTTGGGCAATAAAAATCTTGCTGAAGGACAACTTGGATCTAAGCTGTTTTTAATCCCCTTGAATGACTGCAAACCAGAACTCAAAACAGAGTTAAATTCTAGAATTGCTATTTGTTAAATCCTGGTACTACACTCAATGACCACCCATGAATTAGAGCCCTTTGGTAGTACTGAAATCCCGAGTACACATAGTATCCGCTACTATACAGCAAGAGCGGTAAAATCTACTTTGCTGTGGCCAGGATTGGGTAGACAAAGATAAAAAGAGACCACAATTTGTGGGAAAACACAATCTCTCATCAGTTTACCTCTCAAAAAATGTGTCTGAGTTCCACTTACCTATATAGAAACTACCGAGAGACATTCACTGACTGGGCTTTTTTCTTTTTTAGCAGCACAGGGGGAATCTGTCTCCCTGGGGAATCTAAGGGCAAGGCTACACTGATGGCACCACTATCATAGGAACAACTGTGCAAGGTTGATTGACTGTCAGTAAAGTCACACTCATCAAACCTGGAAGTAGGCGGAGCGGGGCTGGCCCAACCATGTAGGTGAATTAGGCAGGGGGGAGCGGGAGAGGTGGTGTGCCCAAGTCATAGTTCGCCTACGGCAGTGGTTCTCACCCACTGTGTCAAGAAACATTACTGTGTTGCCACCCAGTGGTGTGTAACAGAGAGCTGGGGAGATGGCTGGGTTTGGGCTCAGGCACATGGGCTGGCATGTCCGGTAGGGTTGCACTATGCAACCAAGTGTGTCGCAACCCGCAAAAGGTTGAGAACCACTGATTTAGGGCACCAAAAAACCTTGGGCGGTCAATCTATTAAGACTACCCTGGCAAGTAGCATAGCACTGATCCAACAGGAGAGCATTTCACAGACTCAACGCCACAGGGACACTCTGGAGGCATTAAGAAGTCAAGGCAGATACATAAGTAATTTGCATATCTCCCTTCAACTGCTACTGAAAATGGCAGAAAATGTAGACAGGGTAAGGTTTTTCCAGGTGGGAGCTGGAAAAGAAACATAGCAGGGTGGGATGGGAGTGTTATTAAAAACAAAATAGTCCCATGCAGACCTCTACCATGAATCAGAGCTTCAATGAGGGCACAAATATTTATGTTAATTCAATGGCTAGATTTACGTTAAAATATCTTCTGCAGACAAAGCACACTACTTTCTGCAGTATCAAAATGTGAAGACATTCACTTCACTAAAACCCAGCTAACCCTGGCAAAAAATGGGGGCTACACACCAGGACCCCATGGCCAAGGACAACGGGACAACCCCATTTCTTCAGCATTAAGATCTTAAACAACCACACAAACTGGCCAGCACAGCACCTGGCACTCTCCATGGGTCAAAAAAACACAGTCATACACTCCCCTGCATTTAATTTCCTCCCATTCTGTAAGTTTCCCATCTTCAAGGCATCTGACGAAGTGGGGTTTTCTCCCACGAAAGCTTATGCAATAAATAAATCTGTTAGTCTTTAAAAGTGCCACAGGACTCTGTTGTTTTTTTATACACAGCACAGTGAGTGGGGCCGAGCGACCCCTACCCCAACACTAGGGAAATGCTGGGGGCTGCAGCAGGACAGGCAGCTGGGCACCGGCAAGACACTGGGCCAGGCGCCTGATGTCACCAGCTACCCGGGGGGGAGGGGGCGCGAAGACGGCCGCTCATGGTGCCAAGCCGTTCCCCTCCCCCAGTAAGGGGACCCCAAGAACCAGCCTCCCCCGCTCTCCCGAAACACTTCCCGGCCCCCCCCCCATACCGCATGGTGGGAGACACCCCTCCTCTCAGCCGCCAAATGGTTTCCCGGCCCCCTGCCCGGCCCAGCAGTTCCAGAGGCCAGGCCTCAGCCCCCCCGGCGTGGGGCAGACAGACAGACACTGGGCAGAGCCGAGCCGGGCCGGGTCGAAAGCTCCCGTCAGCACAGGCCCAGGCTGCGCCCCGCTGGAGGAGCCGGCGGGCAGCACTCGCAGCAGGCACCCCTCCTCCCCGTTACCTTTCCACTCGTAGGAGCCGCCATCTTGCCTACTAGTGTTTATGATGACGTTGCGCTTCACGTGCTTCCAACAGTTTCACAACAACCTCGGCCCCCGCCTCTCGCGAGCCCCAAAGCCAGGGCCAAGCTTCGGGCGCATGCGCGCTGGACGGAACACTACGAAGAGAGATGGCCCCCGTGCCTCGTGGCGGCGGAAAAAGACGAATGTGGCCGAACGCGGAGCGAGGGTGGGGGAGGGTTTGAGACTCTTCCTAATGTAGCCAGTCCCTCGCTCTCCCATCAGCTGCTGCCGCGCGCCGCGGGCTGCCGCGCGGGTCATCTCACCCGACCTAAAGCCTGCTGGCTCCTGCAAGGGGTATTGCCCCTGGCTCACCTCCCACACGCCGCTGATCCCCTCTTCCCCTACACACGTGTGCCGGCCCCACCTCCCAAACAGCTATTCTAACTCCTCCAAGCTACCGGTCAACGTGGACTGACGTGTCTCCAGGGTCCGAGCCATCTTAGTGGTGCATGGCTAGAGAGTGGGAGGAATCCTCTGTGTCCATTCTTTAAGATCTGTGAATATATTGTTTATTAGTCTGAATCATTTTTGGTTTACTATTTTAGTCTGGTTAGTGTAGATGAGTTCTCCCGTCCCTGGAGAGACTTTCCCTGCAAGCAAAGACCATGCCCAGAGTCCCAGGGTTTAAGAACTAACTCCTGCCTTTGTTGAACCAAACATTAGTTTAGGAAAACACCACAACCACATTCAAAATCACAGACCTATAAGAAAATCTGACCCTACAATGCACTGGGCAGTGTCTTTTACCTCAGTTTCCCACCTTGTGGTGGGAAAGGCCAATGAACAAATGTCCCTTTTCCACATCACTCCTCCCTACTTCTACTGTACCTCATTCACAGTTGGCTGTCCTTGGTTAGTGAAGACCCAAAGTTCAGAGGCATGTTGTTCACAGGTTTTCACCTCATACTCTAGAATGGGGGAGGATGTCAAGTAATGTCTCTGTGGCCACTGTGCACCTCTGCAACTGGCTGTTTGACGCTACCACTGGTCGCTTGCTACTGGCAGGCACACTGGAAAGAAGCTGCCTGGAGTGGTTCATTTTGGTGACAGCACACCACAGAGAGGAGCTACTTTGGGCGGCTTCTTTCCATGGCATGCCTTTGGCATGGGCACAATAAGATACCCCCTGTGCCCTAGCCACCCCCAAAAGAAGCCACCTGGGGTGCATCTACAATGGCAATTTAGGTCGACTTAAGGACACTTAAGTTGACAAAGAGAAAGCCGCGTCCACATTAGGCTTTTATTAAGTCCATCCTGAAACACTTGGAGGAAAATAGAGTGATCAGGAACAGTCAACATGGATTCACCAAGGGCAAATCGTGCCTGACCAACCTGATTTCCTTCTATGATGAGATGACTAGATTTGTGGATGCGGGAAGAGCCGTTGACGTGATATACCTTGACTTTAGCAAGGCTTTTGATACGGTTTCCCACAGCATTCTCGTCGGCAAGTTAAGGAAGTATGGGTTGGACGAGTGGACCGTAAGGTGGATCGAAAACTGGTTAGATCAACGGGCTCAGCGGGTAGGAATCAATGGCTCGATGTCTGGTTGGCAACCGGTAACGAGTGGAGTGCCCCAGGGGTCGGTCCTGGGGCCGGTTCTATTCAACATCTTCATTAATGATCTTGATGATGGAATAGACTGCGTGCTTAGTAAGTTTGCGGATGACACCAAGTTGGGGGGAATGGTAGATACTCTGGAGGGCAGGGACAGGATCCAGAGAGACTTGGACAAATTGGAACACTGGGCTGAAAGAAACCTCATGAGGTTCAACAAAGACAAGTGCAAAGTCCTGCACTTAGGACGGAAAAATCCCATGCACTGCTACAGGCTGGGGACCGATCAGCTAAGTAGCAGCGCTGTAGAAAAGGACCTGGGAGTTATGGTGGACGGGAAGATGAATATGAGCCAACAGTGTGCCCTTGTTGCCAAAAAGGCCAATGGCATATTAGGCTGCATCAGTAGGAGTATTGCCAGCAGATCGAGGGATGTGATAATTCCCCTCTATTCGACACTGGTCAGGCCGCATCTGGAGTACTGTGTCCAGTTTTGGGCTCCCCACTACAGAAAGGATGTGGACAAATTAGAAAGAGTCCAGCGGAGGGCAACAAAAATGATTAGGGGGCTGGGGCACATGACTTATGAGGAGAGACTGAAGGAACTAGGCTTATTTAGTCTACAGAAGAGAAGACTGAGGGGAGATTTGATAGCAACCTTCAACTACTTGAAGGGTTGCTCCAAAGAGGAGGGAGCTAGGCTGTTCTCGAGGGTAACAGAGGACAGAACAAGGAGCAATGGTTTCAAATTACAGCTGGGGAGGTCAAGGTTGGATATTAGGAAAAACTTTCTCACTAGGAGGGTGGTGAAGCATTGGAATGGGCTATCTAGGGAGGTGGTAGAATCTTCATCTTTGGAGATTTTTAAGGCTCGGTTAGACAAAACCCTGGCTGGGATAATTTAGGGGGAGTGGTCCTGCTTTTTAGCAGGGGATTGGACTAGATGACCTCGTGAGGTCCCTTCCAACCCTATTATTCTATGATTCTATAAGTGGCCTTAAAGTGTAGCCATTCCATTAAGTCGACTTAAAGTCAACCTTGTTAAGTCAACTTAACTTTACAGGTGTAGACATAGCCCTGGAGTGGCTTTCGGTGTCAGAAGCAGTAATTTCTGTGGAGCCGCAGAGGGTGCCACGTGCTGCTCTGAATGGGCTCATGTGCCACTCTTGGCACGTGCCAGGGGTTGCCTACCCCTGATCTATACCAACTGTATCCTTGCACCTTCCCATTCTCGTTTGACTACTGCTTACCAATCATCAGTGTTTGGAATATACATAGTGTCCAGCACTTGAAGAAGAAATGGACGTTACTCACCTGTAACTGGCGGTACTTTGCAATATGTAGTACCTATCTGTATTCCAGCACTTGCTCTCTTTCCCCTCTGCTTCAGATCTTATTTGATTCATAGTAAGAAGAGGAACTTGAGAGGCATCTGTCCAAAGCACTCTTTATATTCTCAGTTTGGAGCACAAGGAAAGCAGCTGCACAGGTGCAGCCCAATAGAGACTACTTTCTAGCAATCTATGATCACAGGTGCACGTGGTGTATATGTGTGCCCATGTATGGAACACACACAGGCACAACACATCTTGAAGAATATCCTGTTACAGATGAGTTAACTTCTGTTTCTGCAGCCACTGCTTATCGTCCAAAACCTGCATTACCATGCCATCACACCTGTCGGTGCTCATTTCTTGAGCCCAGAAGTGGCACTCTGCAGCTGCTCTGTGAATGCTACCGACAAACCTGAATTGTTTCTCGCTATGGCCCTCAACAAACTGTTACTGAAGAAATAGCCATGTCTGTAATGGAATGCTAAGCTACATTATACCATTCAACCACAAATTGGCACTGTGTGTAAAATACGTTATTTAAAGCTAACCTTAACCAGACCTGGCAGAGGATTAAAGGATTTATGATGGATACGTGTGGTATATATAAGGGAGCTCTATCACCAGACCACATCAAATAAATGAACTTGACACTGTCC
>ML685917.1:0-41958 GCA_007922175.1 Pelusios castaneus | reverse complement strand
GCTTGAGGGAAGGAGTCTTCCACTAGTGGGCATGTTCCACTTGAGCTGCTGCTCAGAAACAGGAAAGAATTGGTAGGGGAAGCAGAAGTGGATGGAAACTTGGGTAGCAGCAACCATGAGATTAGTTGTGTTCAGGACCCTGACAAAAGGAAGGAAGGAAGGAAGGAAGGAAGGAAGGAAGGAAGGAAGGGGAGCAGCTGAATACAGATCCTGGACTTCAGAAAAGCAAACTTTGACTCCCTCAGGAAACCGATGTCCATGATTCCCTTAGGAAGCAAATTTGAGATCTGGCTGTATTTTAAAGAAACCTTATTGAGGACACAGGAACAAACCATTCCGATGTGCAGAAAGAATAGCAAATATGTCAGGCGAGCAGCTTGGCTTAACAAAGAAGTGAGCTTAGACACAATGTAGACACCAGAACAAATGGTTATAAACTGTCCATTAAGAAATTTAGGCTTGAAATTAGATGCAGATTTCTAACCATTAGAGGTGTAAAGTTCTGGAATAACCTTCCAAGGGGAGTTGTGGGGGCAAAAACCATAACCGCTTTCAAATCTGAGCTTGATAAATTTATGGAGGGGATGGTATGATTAGCTTATTTTGGAAATTGACTGATATTTGGCTACGTGTGGTGGATTTACAAGTGGCCTAGGAGGGGAGAGTACGCGGGGTGGGTTCTGAGTTATTACAGAGAATTGTTTCTTGGATAACTGGCTGTTGAGACTTGCCCATGTGCTCAGGGTTTAACTGATCGCCATATTTGGGGTCGGGAAGGAATTTTCCCCCAGGGCTGATTGGCCTGGGATCTGGGGTTTTTTCGCCTTCCTCTGTAGCACAGGGCATGGTTCACCTACCGGTGAATTCTCTGTATCTTAAAGTCCTTAAATCATGATTTAAGGAGGTAAATAACTTAGTCATAGGTTGGTGGCCTATTGCAGGAGTGGGTGGGTGAGGTCTTGAGGCCTGCATTTTGCAGGAGGTCAGACTAGATGATCATACTGGTCCCTTCTGACCTTAAAGTCTATGACTCTAAGAAGTGGAAGCATGGACAGATGGCTAGGGAGGAGTATATAAATATTACGCAAGTATGAAGGAGTGAAATCAGGAAGGCCAAAGCACAAGTGAAGCTGCAGTTAGCAAGGGATGTGAAGGGTAACAAAAAGGGTTTCTACAGGTGCGTTAGCAACAAAAAGGTCAGGGAAAGTGTGGGCTTCTTACTAAATAAAAACCTAGTGACAGATGATGTGGAAATAGCTGAAGTACTCAATGCTTTTTTTGTCTCTGTCTTCACAGACAAGGTCAGCTTCCAGACTACTGCACTGGGCAGCACAGTATGTGGAGGAGGTGAGCAACCCTCATTGGTGAAAGAACAGGTTTTGAACTATTTAGAAAAGCTGGACATGCACAAGTCCATGGGGCTGGATGCAATGCACCCAAATGTGCAGAGAGAGTTTGCTGATGTGCCTGCAGAGGCATTGGCCGTTATTCTTGAAAGTTTGCGGAGATAAGGGATGGTCTTGGGCATTTAGGAAAAGCCAATATAATGCCCCTCTTTCAAAAATGGAAGGAAGATGATCCGGGGAACTATAGACCAGTCAGCCTCACCTCAGTCCATGGAAAGATCATGGAGTAGGTCCTCAAGGAATCCATTTTGAAGCGCTTGAAAGAGAGGAAGGTGATCAGGAACAGTCAACATGGATTCACCAAGGGCAAGTCATGCCTGATTAATCTGATTGTCTTCTATGATGAGATAACAAGCTTGGTGATATGGGGAAGGTGATGGACGTGATATACCTTGACCTTAGCAGCGCTTTTGATACGGTCTCCCACAGTATTCTTGCCTGCAAGTAAAGAAATATGTTTTGGATGAATGGACTATAAGATGGATAGAAAGCTACCTAGATTGTCAGACTACACATTTAGTGATCAATGGCTTGATGTCTAGTTGGCAGCCTGTACCAAATGGAGTGCCCCAAGGGTCAGCCATGGGGCCAGTTTTGTTCAACATTTTCATTAATAATCTAGATGATGGGGTGGCCTGCACCCTCAGCAAATTTGCAAATGACACTAAGATGAGGGGGTGGTAGATATGCTGGAGGGTAAGGATAGGATGGGACATCCCCATTACTGTAGTGCTCTCTGTAAAACTGCAAATACAGGACAATTGTGTATCCTGTATTTATAGTATTCATGAGGATAATTCAGAGCTCTTTATGTTCCATGCTTCTGTCAGAGATGGTAGAGACTGAGAAGTGTTGCTCAGATTTGTGGTATTTTTTTTAAAGGCACAAAAATGTATAGCATATGGATAGCGTTATGGGATAGAGAAAACTGTATTCTAAGAACTTGACTTCCTAGCTCCCAAAGATCCCTGGGCAAGTCATTTCTATCCCACAACACACTGCAAAAATTTCCCAAGTGTCACAGTGCCAGACAGCAGTATATGGCACACTGGGATATCTACCCATTGCATCTTATATCGAACAAGCACTTCTGTGGGGTAGTCGCAGTGCTGGTGTGAGCAGCCAAGTATGCACATATCCAAACAATATACAAACTTCAATAGCTTTATACCAGTATAAACAGCCTCAGCCACAGTTCATAGTGTAGACATGGCCTAACACCATCTGCGTATGCCTGTGAGTGCCTCTGCCAAAATCAAACTCTTCATAAGAGGCTTTTCTTGTCAGCTGCTGTGAGAATGTTGCTTTCATCAGAATCAGCTGAACACCCCAGGAAAATTACAAAGAACTAACAGCAGAAGATCATTAAAATCCTGGATATGTCTCTTAATAGACATTGCATTCTATTTTATTCCCCCCAAAGGGAGAAACAAAATGAAGTTGGGAGGAATATGAATAAGTGGAGAGTCAGGAAGAGACAAGAAAACAGGGTAATAGAACTGAAATATATTCAAAGTTTTCCAGTAGAGGGAGTAATAAAATAAGTCAAAACAGATTTTTTTAAAAAAATCTATTTGTAAGACTGTAGATCTGAAAATCGGTCTAGTCTGGTTTTCTTAGGCTAGTGTCAGCAGCAGATAAGCTCCAAAAAACGGTGAAATCAGTGATGATCAAGCTAGGTCCTACAAGTAGTGAAGTGAGAAAATTGAATGTTTTAGTTCCGACAGCAACCAGAACTATTCAGATCCATTAGCAAAGTACCTTCCAAGCTTTTCAGGAGGCATCCAGTGTTCTTTAGCTACATTTTGAGAACTACTAGGAGATTGATCTCTAAAGCAAATCCAAACAATGTCATCCATTTTCTTTCTTTCATTTCTCTTTCATATGTTAAAAATTCTGTATTTTTAAACCAGAGCCAAGCCTCCTCAACTGATTTCTGTTTGAATAAGTACTGGTTTTTTTACTTTTTGTGTTTTGTCACCAAATTGTCCTTCACCTTTATCATTCTTCCAACTGTCAATATTCACGTAAACTCAGTTTTGCGGCTTCCTTGGCTCTTTAAAAAAACTCACTGTGGAAGTATTTTAGTGGAAAACTTTCTATCATCATGCACAGATGTAACAGGTGATAAATAATCTATCTCAGCACATCAGCCTTTCAGAATTTCAGCCAAAAGTATGTTTTATTAAGCCTTTCTGTTCAGCAAAGCCGGTGTCAAGGTGCTTCACTCAAAGCATGTGATTGGAATCCCTTCTTGATTAATCATTGCTGCAGGGAAACGTTGAGTTTTTCCATTTTTCTAGTAAAAATGACTTAGGTTTTGTAAAATTCCATAAACAAAAATTACTTTTTAAAAGGAATTAAGAATGGTTAAGTGTGACATCCCTCATCAACATAAACCTTAAAAAGGAAGGAAATGTCAATTTATGGGACACAAGTACACTATATCCTAGTGCCCACTCAGCATGTTTCCACTGATAGTGACAAACTCAGCACCTTCAAAATGAATTTCCTTCTGCCTCTAACAGATAAGAAAACACATTAATCTCCCCTACAGAATAACGCTAAACCTTGATTACAGTCTCAGCATATTAGCAAATAATTAGTATTCACATGTATTCTGTCTTGTTTTATGATTGTAAGGAAAGTATGAGATTTTCCATTGACTTCAGTGGGTTTTGGATCTCAATCAATTTGAAGGGCATACTTTCCATGAGCTGTTGCTTGAACATATTATAGTTGTTAAAGCATACTACTACTTAAATATAAGGATTTACAACTTTCAGCCCATAAATTTAATCCTGCTGACAGCCACAGGTAAATATTTTTATAAAGTCTTGAAAGAAGACATGTCAGTTTCATACATTATCATGAAATAGCTAGAGCAAATTAAAGATGGTGTAAATATCAGCTGGGGCCCCAAGCTACTACAGACAATAAGGTCAGAAGGCACCATTATGATCATCTAATCTGACCTTCTGCACAACGCAGACCACAGAATTTCACCCACCCACTTCCTAAACTAAGACTGAATTACTGAAATCCCCAAATAATGATTTAAAGACTTCAACGTACAGAGAATCCAGCGGCAAGTGACAATATATTGCATGTCATCTCTTGTCGAAAAGAGCAGGTATGTGGGGAAAACACATTTATGTCCCCTTCAGCTTCCATGCACAGAAATGAGAAGAGAAAATAAAATTAGAGACAGAACATGCCAGTGGTATTGATATGTAGGTACATACCCTAGAAATCTGTAGATTTGATGACCAAGTTGGTCACAATAATTATGATCGTGGCTTTTTTGGAATTTAATAGGAGTATAGTAGAATATTTTGGGGACCCTAGTGAAAATTGAATGGTGCATCACTGCAAAATATAATTGCTAATAAACACACTGAGAATTAATATATAATATAATTGCTAATAAACACACTGCTCTCTTCCTATTATCCCTCCATCTGCCCTCAGTTACTGCAATCCAACCTATAGAATCATCTCCTTTTCATCCACTGTAGTGCCTTCCTGACTTTCTCCTTAATCTCTCATTCTGGCTCTTTCTCCCCCTTTAATCTCTCCCCTCTTCAAAACAAAACCCAGATTTGTGATCCCACTGACCTCTCCTATTATCACTCCATCTCTAAACTCATTACATGCAATGTTTACAGTTAGTGCCTGCAGTGCCTCTCTGCCAGTTCCATCCTAGGCATTCTTAGCTTTCACCCTTTACACTTCATCGAAACCATTCTTGCCAACATCTCTAATGACCTTTTCCTCGCCAAAGCTCATCACCAATACTCCATCCTTCTCCTCTTTGATCTGTCACTTTTACTCTGTTGCCTGTACTCTTCTTGAAATCTTGTCCTCCCAAAGCATCTGTGAGTGTCCTCTCCTAGATCTCTTTTGACCACTCTAATTGTTCTTTCAGTGTGTCCTGGGGAGCCCTTCCCAGTCCTGGGAAGTCCAGTGTGTCCTTTTTCATCCTCCAGCATTTTTCTCTATAGGTTCCAAAGGATTTTGTTTTTTGGTACCCATCTCTTCTCCCTCCACATCTTATCTCTGGGTAATCTCAGCAGCAAATACACATTTAACTACTTTCTCAAAGCTTACAGCTTTACTTCTCTACTCTGGACCTGTCTGCTTCTGTTCAAACTAAAACCTCAGTCTTTCTCTATGGCATGTCCTTGTGCATGTCTAACAGTCAGTTCAAGCTTAACATGGCCTTACACCTCCGTTCTCAATGGCAACACCACCATCCCGCCTGTCACTCAGACCTGTAACCTGATTATCATCTTCAACTGGTGTACCAACACCACAGCCTGTATCCATCTGTTTATATTTAGCTTGTAAATTCCTTGGGATAGAGACTGACTTTGTCCTGTGTTCATACAGCGCCTAGCACAATGGGCTTCTTAGCTAGGACTCATGGGTGCTACAGTAATACAAATAAACAATAAAAATGCCTCCTTCAGTGTGTACAATACTGCCTCATACCTAAAAAGAGAGTTTATGAATTATCATATATTTTTTGGCCTATTGAAAGACATCACATTATCCTATGGATGTGGAAATGCCAGGTAATAATGCAAGATTAATGTGAAGTAATAATTTTATGAGCACTGTATATGATCTGTTCAATAAAGGGAACTTGTCATATCATGCGTTTTAAAATTTTCTGTGTGAATGCATTGATCTAGCTACAGGAAGAGCAAAGAGGAAGAAACATAGTGGTTCCCAAGGTAAGCAACCTCTGACCAAATGTGTATGGTGGTTGGAGGGCGTTTACAAGGTAAGGCATACTTCCAGGCTCCAGTTCAAAGTAACAAACTGCTTTGCCAGGTTTGGAACTAGAGATCAAAAGGCCAGTAAAGAGTTAAAAAGAAACAGAAAGGGGGTAACTGTCAGGGAGGCAGGTTAACATAGCAAGAAGCTCTGGGAAGGACTCAGAAAGATTTGGATCTTTCTCCAGATGCAGAAATGGTAAGCCAGACAAGCACATAAACAAGGAGTCCTGTGGCACTTTTAAAGACTAACAAATGTATTTATCACGTGAGCTTTCGGGGAGAGAATCCCACTTCGTCAGACTCTTTGAAAGGTCTTCAGATTCTCCCAGCACATAGGCTAGATCAAATAGGAGGTCAATGTCACAAACCCATTTGATGCTTGAGTGTAGGCCTTAAAACCAAACATCTTTTTAATACCACAGGCTTATGTGTACAAGAAGCACTGTATGCAAGTGACTGGTGAATTTAATGCAGTATTAGCCATCAGTTTGGAAGACTCTGCTCTCCTTTTGCAGCCTGCCATAGGCATGGGTGAGTCACACAGCCAACATGTAATGACAAAGTGGACATAGTCCTGTCCCCTGACAAGGGTTATGTGCCATGAAGAACTACAGGCCCCTAGATCTTATGGCATTCCTGCAGAAATATTCAAGTATGGAGGTGAGACCTTGCTGAGGTGACTGTATGGACTCTTCCTCAATATATGGAAGACTAAAGAGGTACCACAAAACTTCAAAAGGTACCACAGTTGTGACCGTATCCAATAAAAGGTGAAAAGACTGATTGTGGCAAGTATGGATTAGTCTCCATCACTGGAAAGGTTCTGGCCACAGTACTTTTGATGGTCTGCTACACAACATCATAAATGGTGTGCCATTGGAGACACAATGTGGTTTCAGGCCAATGTGAGGAATGGCGGACATGATATTTGTAGCTCAGCAGTTGCAGAAGAAATACAAAGAATTGCAACAGAACCTTTATAGTATCTGCACTGATCTGGCTAAAGAATTTGGCACTATCAGAAGAACTGGACTTTGACAATTATTATTGTCCAGAAAAATTCACCAACATTCTGAGATTATTTCATGATGGAACGCTTGAACAAGTCTGTGTAGATGTGTTCTGTGTAATCCATTTCCTATCATTAATGGTATTAAACAGGTCTGCGTACTTGGTCCAGTGCTATCCAATCTCTTCTATGCAGCAGTGCTCAATGATGCTACAAGAGAAGCCTGAATGCTAGTGTCAGAAAATCTTTCCCATCCTCTGAAAAATTACTCATCCTGAATAGGCTGTGATTTTCCATGAAGTCCTTTGAGGTGATTGTTCATGAGCTGCTGTGTCAATGACTATGGTAGAGGAACATATGTTATAAGATATACATGAGATTATGGATAGAGCCACAGTGTCCAAAAAAGTACAAGCTGACAATCAATCTGAAAACAACAGAAGTCATATTTCAACCTGCGCCAGGGAAACTACACAAAACCAAAAGTCACCATCAGCCTACACAGCTGAAAGCTGTTACAGACTTCTACTATCTCAACAGCACATTGTCAAATGATACTACTATAGACAAGGAACTGATAAGTCACATCAACCAAACCAGTTCATCATTTGGCAGAATATCAGGCAGAGTCTGGCTGCAGAGGCTATGAAACTTCAAACAAAGCTAAAAGTCTATAAAGTGGGTGTGCTGTCTAACTTGTATGGGAGCAAGACAATGACCTCCAATCATCACATCAAGCTTTTAGGTAAGTTCCCTGTACAACAGCTTCCTGCCAAATTCTACATCACATGGCAGGATACAGTTACCAATAATAGTTCCGGGATGTAGATATTCCACAAAGATTGAAGTCATGCTCTTCACATCACAGTTTCACTGGGCTGGTTGAATGGTGAGGATGGATGACAGCAGAATGCCAAAGCAGTTACTATATGATGAACTGAAAGTGGGAAACGGCACACAAGGCAACCAGCAAAAACCATTCAAGGACACGCTGAAGCATAACTTAAAGCAGTGGAATATTGATGTTGGCAGATGGGTCACGCTGGTAAGCAGTAGTCAATGATACGGTTACTCAGTTTGAGACTGAGGCCATATGAATCTTGAGGCACAGAGGCTGAGTCATAAATAGTGGCAGGCTCAGCAAATGCAGATTGTAATACTTTCCTGGATGTTGAGCCACACATGCATGCAGTGCAGGAAGGAGTGACCCTTATGCATTGGCCTCTTTAGCCACATGCATGGTTACAAGATGTAATATAGCGTCATCAGGAATATAGTATGAATTTGTCTCTAATCAATTTTTGTGGGCTTCTCACTCAGGCTTTCCATTTTCCCAGTGTGTTTGGTGTGTGTGAATATCTTTTTTAAAAGATGTGTGTGTATTTCAATGATTTTCCTTAATTGATTTAATCACATGTTTAATATAAGTACACATGCCCACCTAATTCAAACATTTATGTAATGATACTCTTACGTGAATGACACCACTGTTGAGTCAGTGGGATTATTCCCAGGTGCAAAAATTTTCATGGGTCATAAACAGACAAACTGACAACCAATCAATCACATCCTGAGAGAAGGTGAGTTCTCTTTACTCCCAGAGCCACTACTCCCTTCCCTCCTCCCACCCCCACATTGCTGCTTCATGGATAGGTCGGGGGGTTAGGGGTGGTGGTGGTGGAGACACATGTGGAATTGTTGCCCTGGGCTCAATTGCAATAAAAGACTCAGGAAAAAAGAAGCCAGCCTGAGCAGCAAGAAGTGTGACCTTTTTATGTCCCTTGGTCTCTCCCCAGATACTAACCCCAGCATGAATCAGGCCAGCACGGAACAAGAAAAGTATGCAACCATCAGCATAGAATTAAACATGCCTGCCTGACTTTGCTGCTGATCTATCATTTATAAGGAGAGAAGAATAAAGAGGACTCCTTCCACCTTTGCCTAGCATTAGTGTTGGAGCACATAAGAGACACCAGCTTCATTCTGGCTGATTTGTCCTTCTCCTGCTGCAAGAACTGGAAGATGAAAATCCCAGTGATTCCGTTGCAGAATCCTGAGCTGGGCAGACATAACACACTAAGGCTATGTCTAAACTGGCAAGTTAGTTCGAATTAAGGAAGCTTAATTCTAACTAACTAAAGCCATGGCTACACTAGGCTTTCATTAGTTCAAATTAAGGGCTAATAACTAATACATTCAAATATGCTATTCGAAGTAAGGGTTAATTCGAACTAGTTAGTTCGAATTAACCAATGTCGCCATGTTAGTTCGAACTAATTGCTTAGTTCGAACTAACCGGCCCATTGAATTCAATGCAAATCGCTAATTCAAACTAAGCAAGTGCCATAAATGGCACTTGCTTAGTTCGACCTAAATTTTGCTAGTTCGAATTAAGTTAATTCGAACTAACTAAAATTAGTTCGAATTAATTAGTTCGAATGAACTAATTCGAACTCATTTTAGTAAGTGTAGACATAGCCTAAGAGAGCTAGTGGTGTAAACCCCCAGGCTACCCCCTCTGCGCTCTGCTGCCATACGGACAGAGAAAGGGCAAAAAACCAACACATAAAACCAAGCTTAAGTGAGGGAACGACAAGAACCCCCACAATATAGTATCATTTTCATAGTGTTGGGAGTTGGAAACTATTGGGATGTGCGAGATACAAAGGGAATACATGAGATATTGACATTTTCTTTTGTTACAAGTGTGTGTGTTGTTTCAAATATCACTTGTGTAGCCATAACTCCAAGTTAATCAAAAAAAATATGTATTTTAGGTGTAAGACATAAATTAATACTAGAACCAGAGTTAAAAATGGCCTCAAAGAAATACAAGGGTTGCTTGATGAGAGAACTTTATTTGTTCATTACAGAATTTTTTAGTTAGGACAGTTTATTCACCTATGTCTACACTTACTAAAGTTAGTTCGAATTAGTTAATTCAAACTAACTAATTCGAACTAATTTTAGTTAGTTTGAATTAACTTAATTCGAACTAGAAAAATTTAGTTTGAACTAAGTAAGTGCCATTCATAGCACTTGCTTAGTTCGAATTAGCGAATTGCATTGAGTTCAATGGGCCGGTTAGTTCGAACTAAGCAATTAATTCGAGCTAACATGGCCACATTGGTTAATTCGAACTAACTAGTTCGAATTAACCCTTAGTTCGAATAGCCTATTCGAATTTATTAATTTAAATTAAGGAAACCCTTAATTCGAACTAATGAAAGCCTAGTGTAGCCATGGCTTTAGTTAGTTCGAATTAAGCTTCCTTAATTCGAACTAACTTGCCAGTGTAGACATAGCCATAGATTTATTAGGGCTCTGTGTCCTTTGAGTGGAACAGGAAAGTGATTTTTAATACCAGACCACCAAGCAGAATGGGTACCAAGGCGAAATGCTCTGAAATTTGCCTGTCAGGGAGCTTTGCATGGTTGCATCAGCCTCCAGAAAGACTAGATGAGGTGATCACAGAATGGTGACGAAACAGAGGCTGAGCTGTTGCTCCCTGACTGGCAAATGGCAATAGTGCCAAATCTAAGAGTTCAAAAGCAGAAAACAAATAAAAGTAAGCCCATCCCCAGTGCACATACACTACAGCATCACTGCAATTAGCAACATTTCCTGCAAAAAGCAGAAATCTTACAGGACAACTAACGTAGGATGGAATGCTTACGACTTAGCTATGTTACACGCTAGCTGCCTTCTCCATTAGTGACCCCCTTTCTCCAGCCCACCTCAGAGTTCTCTATATTTTCTATCAAGGCTGCAATCCTGGGCTATCCAGCCTATTAGTATTAATAATAATTTGTAACGTGGTAGCCGCTAGAGATCTAATCAAGGTTCAGAGACTCATTACGCTAGGTCCTGTACATATATAATGAAAAGCTGGTCCATGCCCTAGAAACGTTATAATCTAAATATACTTTAAAATTTCTTCATAATTCATCCACTACAGGGGCCGGTCTCGTGGTCCCGCAGTGTGCTGGGGCTGCCTGAATGTCATAACATTTTGTCTGCTGTGAGCAAGGATCTCCCACAAAATAAGCTGACAGTCAGATGTGTGTGGAATGCTTTGCTGCCTCTTGCTGTGGGAGATATTCAACCCATAATTATGATTAGAGGATCTTATTAAAAAAGAACACATTTGCTGCTCATCTTTAAATATAGACATGTAAATGAGATAGTGACAGTATGTGGGAAGAAGCTGCTAAAATGAATTTGCAACAGAACTACAAAAGGACCCTTTTAACATACTGACAGACCAAACAACTGGGTTTTTTTACTGTGGGGTAGATCTGGCACTCATTAACAAGAGGGAATGAAAGGAATAGCCCAAGCTTCCACCACCCTGCCCTGATAGCACATTCCTATTCTCACAGCAGCAGTGCTCTCCACTTCCTATGTTTTCTTGTGCAGAGACTTTCAATGGCTCCAGGTTCACGAATGTCCATTACCGACTTGTGACTTAATCAGCATTTGAGTAGAAATCACTGGGGCTAAAAATGCAGTTCTGGGTCTTGCTTCCAGGGTCTTTGTGCTGCTCTAGTGATGCACAAGCGATAGAGACCTACTTTGACAGGGCATCTGGGAATTCAGGATGGTATAAAATGGGCCTATGTGGCTCTATGCCACTTTCTTCTTTCCATAGCCCATGAGGCATTAGGGGCTCTTCTAGGTAATCATGGACAGGTGAGGGAGATGGAACTGCACTCTGGTGATCCCCAGCCTGTGTTATGGTCTTTAGGGTTCTATTTTAATTAACTACTATCATTTAGAACAATCCTTAAGCTACTTCGAGTTATTACAGGGCTGGTTTGGCCCCTTTGAGCCACCTTCTGCTCTAGCATGTGTCCTGTGCTGAGCACAGCTCTGCTGGACCCAGGAGTCTGGCCCCATATTTGTAGTATGTGTATTAAAAAGAGTTGAAATCTCACCAGCTATCATGTGTCTCTCTTTTAGCAAATCTTTTTTTTAATCGAAGATCCAAATTTTCTCTGCTCTGATAAGTCCAGGGCTGGCTGGATTTCAGACTGTTCATCACTGACTAGGGTTTGTGGCTTACTATCCTTTATACTGTACAATAATGCTACTATATCACAGGCTGGGTTTTTAGACGCTCCAGCTCTATTTTCTTTTATCGATCTTCAGTACACGAATGTTGTCCCAGCTATTGATCCACGCTACCTTGTTTGAAGAATGTGGTTTCTGAATATTTTTTTCACCCTTTGTATTTGTCATTGAATGAATACCAGTCATCTAAAGATGATCTTTAATCTTGTATCCCTTTCTGGGTGATTGATAGCTTAGCATTCCTGGGAGTTGTCACATTATTGACTCCAGTTAAAATGTTGTTGAATAAAACATTTGATCTAAAAGGCTGTCAGAATTCCAGCAGCAATGATCTATTGGGAAAGTGAAGGTTTTGTGAAGCACTCTATGCACTATTTATCAGGGTATCATTCTAGTCTCCAGTGCTTTCCAACTTCTAAATGGAATCCTTCTACAAGACCTGACATTGTCACTTCAGTGATCTGTCGTTTGAAGTATTGCATCCTTTTCATTTACTCCTGCAAGCATGGTAACTTTTTTATTTTATTTTATTTTATGTTTGGTTTGGAGCACAGCACTCTGTCAACGTGACAGTGCTAGATAAGCCACATTCTCCTGATGAAAAAGATTCATTGCGACAGCCCCCAAGATACCCTAACATGATTAAATAGGATCAGCAACACTACACTCTTTTTGCCTCCATTTCTCTTATTTTGCTAAGAGAAATAGCCCATTTAGGGAGGCAAAGAGAGCAGGGCAAAGCATGGCCGTGGGGGGAGCAGGGAGCTGCAGCATGGGCCCCGCACTGCCCAGCTGGGAGCGGGACAGCGCGGGGCCCACATAACTGCGGGACCCGGGGCAATTGCCCCGTTCGCGCCCCCCCCCCCCCACCCAAAGGACAGCCCTGGACAGGTCACACTCTAAAAGCCTTTGAGAACTGATTAATTGGTCAAAATATTGGGACAGGAAGTGTAGACTCCCACTTCCACTTTGCCATCAATGCCTACCAACTATTTGGCAGTGGTTAGGCAGCTGGTATTTTGTGACTGTGGTTCATAATTGTCTCACCCTTTGTGCTCTCCTGCTTCTCCTGTCTGTTGTCACTCATCTTAAATGTAGATTATCAACTCTTTTGGGCAGGGAGTGTCTTTTTGTTGTGTGTTTGTACAGTGCCCAGCCCGCAAGGCTGGGGTGTTGCTCAGTGCTGCTACCACAATACAAATAAGGACACGGGGAACAAGGAGAACGATAGTTTAACTGGAAGTAGGAGTAAGTATTGTGCTGATTTTGTCACACATCTTTCTGCTAATTCAGCTCAGTCTTGACCTGCAGACCTTGACTAGTCTAGTCCTTAGTCTTTTCTAAGACAAGTTGTATGGCCATTTAGTGACATGGCCAGAGATTCACTAAGGACTCAGTGGAAGCCAGCAAGCTAATTTCATGGAGGGTCTGACTGTCAGAGATATGCAGGGCCGGCTCACGGGGTTGTGGCACCCCCCCATCCCCTTTTCCCCCACTCCTCTGGGTCCCCTTTTCCCCCATCCTTTTCCCCCACTCCTCCGGCCCCCTTTTCTCCCGCTCCTCTTGCCCCCCCCAGCCCCTTTTCCCCCACTCCTCTCAGTCCCTTCCCTGCTCCTCTTGGCCCCACCCACTCCTCTCGCCCTCCTGCGGGCCCTTCCCTGCTCCTCTGCCCTCCGGGACCCTTTCCCTGCTCCTCTCAGCCCCTGGAGGCTCGGAGCTGCAGGGGTGGCAGACTCAGAGCCGCTCCTTGGCCAGCCTGCCACTCCCGGGTCTAAGCATGCTCAGGGTGGGAAGATTTGAAACTTCCCAGCCTGGCTGCAGCAGGACAAGATGGAACAAGCATTCCACTCGAGTCTTCTGCACCCTGGAACGCTGGCCCAACAAATTCGTGGGCCCTGGAATGGCATTCTGGGGGCATTCCGGGCCGGCATACTTTAACCCCTGCACGGAAGCACAGGGTCTGGCTTCCCGGCGCCCTTGCCCTTTGCCGCCCCAAGCCAATGCCTCACTGGTTTATACCTAGAGTCAGCCCTGGAGATATGGGACACAAGGAGGAGAAAGACAGAAGACATCTTAATGCCACTATTTCAGTTCCTTAATTATAGGAATGGCCCTAGCATAAGTTAAAGCAGCCTCAAGGGCTGCTTAGACTTACACCCAGCTGCTAGCAACTAAAAAGGGCCATTACAATTACAAGTAACAGCATGAGCAGAGGCCACCCACCCACTCTAGCCACACCACCCTTTTCCTTGGTCGAGCTACTTATGCTGGATGCTGTGACTGGAAGTAGTGTGAAACCACGTGTCGCCTGCACACTACCCAGGGATTCCCACATGCATTAGCTTTATGGACAGTTTGTTTTTGTCCTCTGCTCCAGTCAGGTGAGATATAATGGAGATGTAGAGCATGTCGTCAGCTGATATACTGTACACATTGCAACCCATGTCTCTTCACTAATCTTCCCAATGGCCTCATACATTCATTAAAAAAAAAGAGAGGTGACATTATGGGCACCTGTGTGAGGGAGCCATCAGAACAAAGAAACAATTGCCCATAATAACTGCGCTGTGGGTTCTCTCCATAAATGAAAGAGGATCCCTCCTGCTCAAGTCTAAAATATTATGATCAACCATGATCTATTGCTGACGAATCTAACTGATTCATTCACTGCTAAAGGAGATCACCAGCTGACGCAGTTTCTGACCCATGCCCAAGCATATAATCCAAATGACCAGGGTCAAAGAAATGTAAGGATATTAAGTATAGGTGGAAGAGATTCTTTAGCATAATAAAAGGGAATGTAACTAGAAGATATGGTCTGAAACCAAGGTCAAAGCTGAGGCTGGCCCTGCACGTATGCACCAAGTGGGGAGGAGAGGTGCTTTATCTTTTATCCATTCAGGCTATGTACACACGATCAGATTAAAGCGCAACATGGCAATTGCGCTATAAAAAACATGTGACCTTTATTGTGGGAGAGCGCGTACACACGTCGCTCCTTGCAACGCAACAGAATTCTTTGCAATATCGCGGTGTAGCGCAATGAAATCTGGGCACCTATCCCACAGTTCAATTTTCCCTCAATCGGCGCTTGGAATCCTGGGATGAAGGAAAGGAACGCAAAGCGCCATGGGTAAACTCATTTTCCCGTGGTGCACTATGTTCCCCTTGCGTCTTCCTCGTTGCCAATAGCAACTCGCACCTATTTTCAACAGTGCAGTGACACACTACTTGTGAGCAATCACAACTGCGACAGCATGGATCCTGCTCTAATCTCCACTGTCGCCTTCAGCATTCTAAATACATCTCGGCTGGTTGCTCAGTACGCAATGAGCTCCGAATCAGACGAGGACGCCGAAGAGCAGGGGCTGATCGATGCCCTGCAGAGCAACAGCACCGCATTGCTCAGCTCCTTCACTGATCATCTGCACACGATGCAACGCCATTTCTGGTCGCGAGAGATGAGCACAGAGTGGTGGGATCGCATTGTTATGTAGCTGTGGGATGACGAGCAGTGGGTACAGAACTTTTGAATGCGGAAAGCAACCTTTCTGGAACTACAAAAGAGTCTTGTGGCACTTTTAAAGAATAACAGATTTATTAATCGCATGAGCTTTCGTGGGAGAAAATCCCACTTCGTCAGACGCTTTGAAGCGTCTTCAAAGCGTCTGACGAAGTGGGATTTTCTCCCACAAAAGCTCATGCGATTAATAAATCTGTTATTCTTTAAAAGTGCCACAAGACTCTTTTGTAGTTCCAGAAAGGTTGCTTTCCGCATTCAAAAGTTCTGTACCCACTGCTCGTCATCCCACAGCTACATAACAATGCGATCCCACCACTCTGTGCTCATCTCTCGCGACCAGAAATGGCGTTGCATCGTGTGCAGATGATCAGTGAAGGAGCTGAGCAATGCGGTGCTGTTGCTCTGCAGGGCATCGATCAGCCCCTGCTCTTCGGCGTCCTCGTCTGATTCGGAGCTCATTGCGTACTGAGCAACCAGCCGAGATGTATTTAGAATGCTGAAGGCGACAGTGGAGATTAGAGCAGGATCCATGCTGTCGCAGTTGTGATTGCTCACAAGTAGTGTGTCACTGCACTGTTGAAAATAGGTGCGAGTTGCTATTGGCAACGAGGAAGACGCAAGGGGAACATAGTGCACCACGGGAAAATGAGTTTACCCATGGCGCTTTGCGTTCCTTTCCTTCATCCCAGGATTCCAAGCGCCGATTGAGGGAAAATTGAACTGTGGGATAGGTGCCCAGAATTCATTGCGCTACACCGCGATATTGCAAAGAATTCTGTTGCGTTGCAAGGAGCGACGTGTGTACGCGCTCTCCCACAATAAAGGTCACATGTTTTTTATAGCGCAATTGCCATGTTGCGCTTTAATCTGATCGTGTGTACATAGCCTGAATGGATAAAAGATAAAGCACCTCTCCTCCCCACTTGGTGCATACGTGCAGGGCCAGCCTCAGCTTTGACCTTGGTTTCAGACCATATCTTCTAGTTACATTCCCTTTTATTATGCTAAAGAATCTCTTCCACCTATACTTAATATCCTTACATTTCTTTGACCCTGGTCATTTGGATTATATGCTTGGGCATGGGTCAGAAACTGCGTCAGCTGGTGATCTCCTTTAGCAGTGAATGAATAAGTTAGATTCGTCAGCAATAGATCATGGTTGATCATAATATTTTAGACTTGAGCAGGAGGGATCCTCTTTAATTTATGGAGAGAACCCACAGAGCAGTTATTATGGGCAATTGTTTCTTTGTTCTGATGGCTCCCTCACACAGGTGCCCATAATGTCACCTCTCTTTTTTTAATGAATGTATGAGGCCATTGGGAAGATTAGTGAAGAGACATGGGTTGCAATGCGTACAGTATATCAGCTGACGACATGCTCTACATCTCCATTATATCTCACCTGACTGGAGCAGAGGACAAAAACAAACTGTCCATAAAGCTAATGCATGTGGGAATCCCTGGGTAGTGTGCAGGCGACACGTGGTTTCACACTACTTCCAGTCACAGCATCCAGCATAAGTAGCTCGACCAAGGAAAAGGGTGGTGTGGCTAGAGTGGGTGGGTGGCCTCTGCTCATGCTGTTACTTGTAATTGTAATGGCCCTTTTTAGTTGCTAGCAGCTGGGTGTAAGTCTAAGCAGCCCTTGAGGCTGCTTTAACTTATGCTAGGGCCATTCCTATAATTAAGGAACTGAAATAGTGGCATTAAGATGTCTTCTGTCTTTCTCCTCCTTGTGTCCCATATCTCCAGGGCCGACTCTAGGTATAAACCAGTGAGGCATTGGCTTGGGGCGGCAAAGGGCAAGGGCGCCGGGAAGCCAGACCCTGTGCTTCCGTGCAGGGGTTAAAGTATGCCGGCCCGGAATGCCCCCAGAATGCCATTCCAGGGCCCACGAATTTGTTGGGCCAGCGTTCCAGGGTGCAGAAGACTCGAGTGGAATGCTTGTTCCATCTTGTCCTGCTGCAGCCAGGCTGGGAAGTTTCAAATCTTCCCACCCTGAGCATGCTTAGACCCAGGAGTGGCAGGCTGGCCAAGGAGCGGCTCTGAGTCTGCCACCCCTGCAGCTCCAGGCCTCCAGGGGCTGAGAGGAGCAGGGAAAGGGTCCCGGAGGGCAGAGGAGCAGGGAAGGGCCCGCAGGAGGGCGAGAGGAGTGGGTGGGGCCAAGAGGAGCAGGGAAGGGACTGAGAGGAGTGGGGGAAAAGGGGCTGGGGGGGGCAAGAGGAGCGGGAGAAAAGGGGGCCGGAGGAGTGGGGGAAAAGGATGGGGGAAAAGGGGACCCAGAGGAGTGGGGGAAAAGGGGATGGGGGGGTGCCACAACCCCGTGAGCCGGCCCTGCATATCTCTGACAGTCAGACCCTCCATGAAATTAGCTTGCTGGCTTCCACTGAGTCCTTAGTGAATCTCTGGCCATGTCACTAAATGGCCATACAACTTGTCTTAGAAAAGACTAAGGACTAGACGAGTCAAGGTCTGCAGGTCAAGACTGAGCTGAATTAGCAGAAAGATGTGTGACAAAATCAGCACAATACTTACTCCTACTTCCAGTTAAACTATCGTTCTCCTTGTTCCCCGTGTCCTTATTTGTATTGTGGTAGCAGCACTGAGCAACACCCCAGCCTTGCGGGCTGGGCACTGTACAAACACACAACAAAAAGACACTCCCTGCCCAAAAGAGTTGATAATCTACATTTAAGATGAGTGACAACAGACAGGAGAAGCAGGAGAGCACAAAGGGTGAGACAATTATGAACCACAGTCACAAAATACCAGCTGCCTAACCACTGCCAAATAGTTGGTAGGCATTGATGGCAAAGTGGAAGTGGGAGTCTACACTTCCTGTCCCAATATTTTGACCAATTAATCAGTTCTCAAAGGCTTTTAGAGTGTGACCTGTCCAGGGCTGTCCTTTGGGTGGGGGGGGGGGCGCGAACGGGGCAATTGCCCCGGGTCCCGCAGTTATGTGGGCCCCGCGCTGTCCCGCTCCCAGCTGGGCAGTGCGGGGCCCATGCTGCAGCTCCCTGCTCCCCCCACGGCCATGCTTTGCCCTGCTCTCTTTGCCTCCCTAAATGGGCTATTTCTCTTAGCAAAATAAGAGAAATGGAGGCAAAAAGAGTGTAGTGTTGCTGATCCTATTTAATCATGTTAGGGTATCTTGGGGGCTGTCGCAATGAATCTTTTTCATCAGGAGAATGTGGCTTATCTAGCACTGTCACGTTGACAGAGTGCTGTGCTCCAAACCAAACATAAAATAAAATAAAATAAAAAAGTTACCATGCTTGCAGGAGTAAATGAAAAGGATGCAATACTTCAAACGACAGATCACTGAAGTGACAATGTCAGGTCTTGTAGAAGGATTCCATTTAGAAGTTGGAAAGCACTGGAGACTAGAATGATACCCTGATAAATAGTGCATAGAGTGCTTCACAAAACCTTCACTTTCCCAATAGATCATTGCTGCTGGAATTCTGACAGCCTTTTAGATCAAATGTTTTATTCAACAACATTTTAACTGGAGTCAATAATGTGACAACTCCCAGGAATGCTAAGCTATCAATCACCCAGAAAGGGATACAAGATTAAAGATCATCTTTAGATGACTGGTATTCATTCAATGACAAATACAAAGGGTGAAAAAAATATTCAGAAACCACATTCTTCAAACAAGGTAGCGTGGATCAATAGCTGGGACAACATTCGTGTACTGAAGATCGATAAAAGAAAATAGAGCTGGAGCGTCTAAAAACCCAGCCTGTGATATAGTAGCATTATTGTACAGTATAAAGGATAGTAAGCCACAAACCCTAGTCAGTGATGAACAGTCTGAAATCCAGCCAGCCCTGGACTTATCAGAGCAGAGAAAATTTGGATCTTCGATTAAAAAAAAGATTTGCTAAAAGAGAGACACATGATAGCTGGTGAGATTTCAACTCTTTTTAATACACATACTACAAATATGGGGCCAGACTCCTGGGTCCAGCAGAGCTGTGCTCAGCACAGGACACATGCTAGAGCAGAAGGTGGCTCAAAGGGGCCAAACCAGCCCTGTAATAACTCGAAGTAGCTTAAGGATTGTTCTAAATGATAGTAGTTAATTAAAATAGAACCCTAAAGACCATAACACAGGCTGGGGATCACCAGAGTGCAGTTCCATCTCCCTCACCTGTCCATGATTACCTAGAAGAGCCCCTAATGCCTCATGGGCTATGGAAAGAAGAAAGTGGCATAGAGCCACATAGGCCCATTTTATACCATCCTGAATTCCCAGATGCCCTGTCAAAGTAGGTCTCTATCGCTTGTGCATCACTAGAGCAGCACAAAGACCCTGGAAGCAAGACCCAGAACTGCATTTTTAGCCCCAGTGATTTCTACTCAAATGCTGATTAAGTCACAAGTCGGTAATGGACATTCGTGAACCTGGAGCCATTGAAAGTCTCTGCACAAGAAAACATAGGAAGTGGAGAGCACTGCTGCTGTGAGAATAGGAATGTGCTATCAGGGCAGGGTGGTGGAAGCTTGGGCTATTCCTTTCATTCCCTCTTGTTAATGAGTGCCAGATCTACCCCACAGTAAAAAAACCCAGTTGTTTGGTCTGTCAGTATGTTAAAAGGGTCCTTTTGTAGTTCTGTTGCAAATTCATTTTAGCAGCTTCTTCCCACATACTGTCACTATCTCATTTACATGTCTATATTTAAAGATGAGCAGCAAATGTGTTCTTTTTTAATAAGATCCTCTAATCATAATTATGGGTTGAATATCTCCCACAGCAAGAGGCAGCAAAGCATTCCACACACATCTGACTGTCAGCTTATTTTGTGGGAGATCCTTGCTCACAGCAGACAAAATGTTATGACATTCAGGCAGCCCCAGCACACTGCGGGACCACGAGACCGGCCCCTGTAGTGGATGAATTATGAAGAAATTTTAAAGTATATTTAGATTATAACGTTTCTAGGGCATGGACCAGCTTTTCATTATATATGTACAGGACCTAGCGTAATGAGTCTCTGAACCTTGATTAGATCTCTAGCGGCTACCACGTTACAAATTATTATTAATACTAATAGGCTGGATAGCCCAGGATTGCAGCCTTGATAGAAAATATAGAGAACTCTGAGGTGGGCTGGAGAAAGGGGGTCACTAATGGAGAAGGCAGCTAGCGTGTAACATAGCTAAGTCGTAAGCATTCCATCCTACGTTAGTTGTCCTGTAAGATTTCTGCTTTTTGCAGGAAATGTTGCTAATTGCAGTGATGCTGTAGTGTATGTGCACTGGGGATGGGCTTACTTTTATTTGTTTTCTGCTTTTGAACTCTTAGATTTGGCACTATTGCCATTTGCCAGTCAGGGAGCAACAGCTCAGCCTCTGTTTCGTCACCATTCTGTGATCACCTCATCTAGTCTTTCTGGAGGCTGATGCAACCATGCAAAGCTCCCTGACAGGCAAATTTCAGAGCATTTCGCCTTGGTACCCATTCTGCTTGGTGGTCTGGTATTAAAAATCACTTTCCTGTTCCACTCAAAGGACACAGAGCCCTAATAAATCTATGGCTATGTCTACACTGGCAAGTTAGTTCGAATTAAGGAAGCTTAATTCGAACTAACTAAAGCCATGGCTACACTAGGCTTTCATTAGTTCGAATTAAGGGTTTCCTTAATTTAAATTAATAAATTCGAATAGGCTATTCGAACTAAGGGTTAATTCGAACTAGTTAGTTCGAATTAACCAATGTGGCCATGTTAGCTCGAATTAATTGCTTAGTTCGAACTAACCGGCCCATTGAACTCAATGCAATTCGCTAATTCGAACTAAGCAAGTGCTATGAATGGCACTTACTTAGTTCAAACTAAATTTTTCTAGTTCGAATTAAGTTAATTCAAACTAACTAAAATTAGTTCGAATTAGTTAGTTTGAATTAACTAATTCGAACTAACTTTAGTAAGTGTAGACATAGGTGAATAAACTGTCCTAACTAAAAAATTCTGTAATGAACAAATAAAGTTCTCTCATCAAGCAACCCTTGTATTTCTTTGAGGCCATTTTTAACTCTGGTTCTAGTATTAATTTATGTCTTACACCTAAAATACATATTTTTTTTGATTAACTTGGAGTTATGGCTACACAAGTGATATTTGAAACAACACACACACTTGTAACAAAAGAAAATGTCAATATCTCATGTATTCCCTTTGTATCTCGCACATCCCAATAGTTTCCAACTCCCAACACTATGAAAATGATACTATATTGTGGGGGTTCTTGTCGTTCCCTCACTTAAGCTTGGTTTTATGTGTTGGTTTTTTGCCCTTTCTCTGTCCGTATGGCAGCAGAGCGCAGAGGGGGTAGCCTGGGGGTTTACACCACTAGCTCTCTTAGGCTATGTCTACACTTACTAAAATGAGTTCGAATTAGTTCATTCGAACTAATTAATTCGAACTAATTTTAGTTAGTTCGAATTAACTTAATTCGAACTAGCAAAATTTAGGTCGAACTAAGCAAGTGCCATTTATGGCACTTGCTTAGTTTGAATTAGCGATTTGCATTGAATTCAATGGGCCGGTTAGTTCGAACTAAGCAATTATTTCGAACTAACATGGCGACATTGGTTAATTCGAACTAACTAGTTCGAATTAACCCTTACTTCGAATAGCATATTTGAATGTATTAGTTATTAGCCCTTAATTTGAACTAATGAAAGCCTAGTGTAGCCATGGCTTTAGTTAGTTAGAATTAAGCTTCCTTAATTCGAACTAACTTGCCAGTTTAGACATAGCCTTAGTGTGTTATGTCTGCCCAGCTCAGGATTCTGCAACGGAATCACTGGGATTTTCATCTTCCAGTTCTTGCAGCAGGAGAAGGACAAATCAGCCAGAATGAAGCTGGTGTCTCTTATGTGCTCCAACACTAATGCTAGGCAAAGGTGGAAGGAGTCCTCTTTATTCTTCTCTCCTTATAAATGATAGATCAGCAGCAAAGTCAGGCAGGCATGTTTAATTCTGTGCTGATGGTTGCATACTTTTCTTGTTCCGTGCTGGCCTGATTCATGCTGGGGTTAGTATCTGGGGAGAGACCAAGGGACATAAAAAGGTCACACTTCTTGCTGCTCAGGCTGGCTTCTTTTTTCCTGAGTCTTTTATTGCAATTGAGCCCAGGGCAACAATTCCATATGTGTCTCCACCACCACCACCCCTAACCCCCCGACCTATCCATGAAGCAGCAATGTGGGGGTGGGAGGAGGGAAGGGAGTAGTGGCTCTGGGAGTAAAGAGAACTCACCTTCTCTCAGGATGTGATTGATTGGTTGTCAGTTTGTCTGTTTATGACCCATGAAAATTTTTGCACCTGGGAATAATCCCACTGACTCAACAGTGGTGTCATTCACGTAAGAGTATCATTACATAAATGTTTGAATTAGGTGGGCATGTGTACTTATATTAAACATGTGATTAAATCAATTAAGGAAAATCATTGAAATACACACACATCTTTTAAAAAAGATATTCACACACACCAAACACACTGGGAAAATGGAAAGCCTGAGTGAGAAGCCCACAAAAATTGATTAGAGACAAATTCATACTATATTCCTGATGACGCTATATTACATCTTGTAACCATGCATGTGGCTAAAGAGGCCAATGCATAAGGGTCACTCCTTCCTGCACTGCATGCATGTGTGGCTCAACATCCAGGAAAGTATTACAATCTGCATTTGCTGAGCCTGCCACTATTTATGACTCAGCCTCTGTGCCTCAAGATTCATATGGCCTCAGTCTCAAACTGAGTAACCGTATCATTGACTACTGCTTACCAGCGTGACCCATCTGCCGACATCAATATTCCACTGCTTTAAGTTATGCTTCAGCGTGTCCTTGAATGGTTTTTGCTGGTTGCCTTGTGTGCCGTTTCCCACTTTCAGTTCATCATATAGTAACTGCTTTGGCATTCTGCTGTCATCCATCCTCACCATTCAACCAGCCCAGTGGAACTGTGATGTGAAGAGCATGACTTCAATCTTTGTGGACTGTCTACATCCCGGAACTATTATTGGTAACTGTATCCTGCCATGTGATGTAGAATTTGGCAGGAAGCTGTTGTACAGGGAATTTACCTAAAAGCTTGATGTGATGATTGGAGGTCATTGTCTTGCTCCCATACAAGTTAGACAGCACACCCACTTTATAGACTTTTAGCTTTGTTTGAAGTTTCATAGCCTCTGCAGCCAGACTCTGCCTGATATTCTGCCAAATGATGAACTGGTTTGGTTGATGTGACTTATCAGTTCCTTGTCTATAGTAGTATCATTTGACAATGTGCTGTTGAGATAGTAGAAGTCTGTAACAGCTTTCAGCTGTGTAGGCTGATGGTGACTTTTGGTTTTGTGTAGTTTCCCTGGCGCAGGTTGAAATATGACTTCTGTTGTTTTCAGATTGATTGTCAGCTTGTACTTTTTTGGACACTGTGGCTCTATCCATAATCTCATGTATATCTTATAACATATGTTCCTCTACCATAGTCATTGACACAGCAGCTCATGAACAATCACCTCAAAGGACTTCATGGAAAATCACAGCCTATTCAGGATGAGTAATTTTTCAGAGGATGGGAAAGATTTTCTGACACTAGCATTCAGGCTTCTCTTGTAGCATCATTGAGCACTGCTGCATAGAAGAGATTGGATAGCACTGGACCAAGTACGCAGACCTGTTTAATACCATTAATGATAGGAAATGGATTACACAGAACACATCTACACAGACTTGTTCAAGCGTTCCATCATGAAATAATCTCAGAATGTTGGTGAATTTTTCTGGACAATAATAATTGTCAAAGTCCAGTTCTTCTGATAGTGCCAAATTCTTTAGCCAGATCAGTGCAGATACTATAAAGGTTCTGTTGCAATTCTTTGTATTTCTTCTGCAACTGCTGAGCTACAAATATCATGTCCGCCATTCCTCACATTGGCCTGAAACCACATTGTGTCTCCAATGGCACACCATTTATGATGTTGTGTAGCAGACCATCAAAAGTACTGTGGCCAGAACCTTTCCAGTGATGGAGACTAATCCATACTTGCCACAATCAGTCTTTTCACCTTTTATTGGATACGGTCACAACTGTGGTACCTTTTGAAGTTTTGTGGTACCTCTTTAGTCTTCCATATATTGAGGAAGAGTCCATACAGTCACCTCAGCAAGGTCTCACCTCCATACTTGAATATTTCTGCAGGAATGCCATAAGATCTAGGGGCCTGTAGTTCTTCATGGCACATAACCCTTGTCAGGGGACAGGACTATGTCCACTTTGTCATTACATGTTGGCTGTGTGACTCACCCATGCCTATGGCAGGCTGCAAAAGGAGAGCAGAGTCTTCCAAACTGATGGCTAATACTGCATTAAATTCACCAGTCACTTGCATACAGTGCTTCTTGTACACATAAGCCTGTGGTATTAAAAAGATGTTTGGTTTTAAGGCCTACACTCAAGCATCAAATGGGTTTGTGACATTGACCTCCTATTTGATCTAGCCTATGTGCTGGGAGAATCTGAAGACCTTTCAAAGAGTCTGACAAAGTGGGATTCTCTCCCCGAAAGCTCACGTGATAAATACATTTGTTAGTCTTTAAAAGTGCCACAGGACTCCTTGTTTATGTGCTTGTCTGGCTTACCATTTCTGCATCTGGAGAAAGATCCAAATCTTTCTGAGTCCTTCCCAGAGCTTCTTGCTATGTTAACCTGCCTCCCTGACAGTTACCCCCTTTCTGTTTCTTTTTAACTCTTTACTGGCCTTTTGATCTCTAGTTCCAAACCTGGCAAAGCAGTTTGTTACTTTGAACTGGAGCCTGGAAGTATGCCTTACCTTGTAAACACCCTCCATCCACCATACACATTTGGTCAGAGGTTGCTTACCTTGGGAACCACTATGTTTCTTCCTCTTTGCTCTTCCTGTAGCTAGATCAATGCATTCACACAGAAAATTTTAAAACGCATGATATGACAAGTTCCCTTTATTGAACAGATCATATACAGTGCTCATAAAATTATTACTTCACATTAATCTTGCATTATTACCTGGCATTTCCACATCCATAGGATAATGTGATGTCTTTCAATAGGCCAAAAAATATATGATAATTCATAAACTCTCTTTTTAGGTATGAGGCAGTATTGTACACACTGAAGGAGGCATTTTTATTGTTTATTTGTATTACTGTAGCACCCATGAGTCCTAGCTAAGAAGCCCATTGTGCTAGGCGCTGTATGAACACAGGACAAAGTCAGTCTCTGTCCCAAGGAATTTACAAGCTAAATATAAACAGATGGATACAGGCTGTGGTGTTGGTACACCAGTTGAAGATGATAATCAGGTTACAGGTCTGAGTGACAGGCGGGATGGTGGTGTTGCCATTGAGAACGGAGGTGTAAGGCCATGTTAAGCTTGAACTGACTGTTAGACATGCACAAGGACATGCCATAGAGAAAGACTGAGGTTTTAGTTTGAACAGAAGCAGACAGGTCCAGAGTAGAGAAGTAAAGCTGTAAGCTTTGAGAAAGTAGTTAAATGTGTATTTGCTGCTGAGATTACCCAGAGATAAGATGTGGAGGGAGAAGAGATGGGTACCAAAAAACAAAATCCTTTGGAACCTATAGAGAAAAATGCTGGAGGATGAAAAAGGACACACTGGACTTCCCAGGACTGGGAAGGGCTCCCCAGGACACACTGAAAGAACAATTAGAGTGGTCAAAAGAGATCTAGGAGAGGACACTCACAGATGCTTTGGGAGGACAAGATTTCAAGAAGAGTACAGGCAACAGAGTAAAAGTGACAGATCAAAGAGGAGAAGGATGGAGTATTGGTGATGAGCTTTGGCGAGGAAAAGGTCATTAGAGATGTTGGCAAGAATGGTTTCGATGAAGTGTAAAGGGTGAAAGCTAAGAATGCCTAGGATGGAACTGGCAGAGAGGTACTGCAGGCACTAACTGTAAACATTGCATGTAATGAGTTTAGAGATGGAGTGATAATAGGAGAGGTCAGTGGGATCACAAATCTGGGTTTTGTTTTGAAGAGGGGAGAGATTAAAGGGGGAGAAAGAGCCAGAATGAGAGATTAAGGAGAAAGTCAGGAAGGCACTACAGTGGATGAAAAGGAGATGATTCTATAGGTTGGATTGCAGTAACTGAGGGCAGATGGAGGGATAATAGGAAGAGAGCAGTGTGTTTATTAGCAATTATATTATATATTAATTCTCAGTGTGTTTATTAGCAATTATATTTTGCAGTGATGCACCATTCAATTTTCACTAGGGTCCCCAAAATATTCTACTATACTCCTATTAAATTCCAAAAAAGCCACGATCATAATTATTGTGACCAACTTGGTCATCAAATCTACAGATTTCTAGGGTATGTACCTACATATCAATACCACTGGCATGTTCTGTCTCTAATTTTATTTTCTCTTCTCATTTCTGTGCATGGAAGCTGAAGGGGACATAAATGTGTTTTCCCCACATACCTGCTCTTTTCGACAAGAGATGACATGCAATATATTGTCACTTGCCGCTGGATTCTCTGTACGTTGAAGTCTTTAAATCATTATTTGGGGATTTCAGTAATTCAGTCTTAGTTTAGGAAGTGGGTGGGTGAAATTCTGTGGTCTGCGTTGTGCAGAAGGTCAGATTAGATGATCATAATGGTGCCTTCTGACCTTATTGTCTGTAGTAGCTTGGGGCCCCAGCTGATATTTACACCATCTTTAATTTGCTCTAGCTATTTCATGATAATGTATGAAACTGACATGTCTTCTTTCAAGACTTTATAAAAATATTTACCTGTGGCTGTCAGCAGGATTAAATTTATGGGCTGAAAGTTGTAAATCCTTATATTTAAGTAGTAGTATGCTTTAACAACTATAATATGTTCAAGCAACAGCTCATGGAAAGTATGCCCTTCAAATTGATTGAGATCCAAAACCCACTGAAGTCAATGGAAAATCTCATACTTTCCTTACAATCATAAAACAAGACAGAATACATGTGAATACTAATTATTTGCTAATATGCTGAGACTGTAATCAAGGTTTAGCGTTATTCTGTAGGGGAGATTAATGTGTTTTCTTATCTGTTAGAGGCAGAAGGAAATTCATTTTGAAGGTGCTGAGTTTGTCACTATCAGTGGAAACATGCTGAGTGGGCACTAGGATATAGTGTACTTGTGTCCCATAAATTGACATTTCCTTCCTTTTTAAGGTTTATGTTGATGAGGGATGTCACACTTAACCATTCTTAATTCCTTTTAAAAAGTAATTTTTGTTTATGGAATTTTACAAAACCTAAGTCATTTTTACTAGAAAAATGGAAAAACTCAACGTTTCCCTGCAGCAATGATTAATCAAGAAGGGATTCCAATCACATGCTTTGAGTGAAGCACCTTGACACCGGCTTTGCTGAACAGAAAGGCTTAATAAAACATACTTTTGGCTGAAATTCTGAAAGGCTGATGTGCTGAGATAGATTATTTATCACCTGTTACATCTGTGCATGATGATAGAAAGTTTTCCACTAAAATACTTCCACAGTGAGTTTTTTTAAAGAGCCAAGGAAGCCGCAAAACTGAGTTTACGTGAATATTGACAGTTGGAAGAATGATAAAGGTGAAGGACAATTTGGTGACAAAACACAAAAAGTAAAAAAACCAGTACTTATTCAAACAGAAATCAGTTGAGGAGGCTTGGCTCTGGTTTAAAAATACAGAATTTTTAACATATGAAAGAGAAATGAAAGAAAGAAAATGGATGACATTGTTTGGATTTGCTTTAGAGATCAATCTCCTAGTAGTTCTCAAAATGTAGCTAAAGAACACTGGATGCCTCCTGAAAAGCTTGGAAGGTACTTTGCTAATGGATCTGAATAGTTCTGGTTGCTGTCGGAACTAAAACATTCAATTTTCTCACTTCACTACTTGTAGGACCTAGCTTGATCATCACTGATTTCACCGTTTTTTGGAGCTTATCTGCTGCTGACACTAGCCTAAGAAAACCAGACTAGACCGATTTTCAGATCTACAGTCTTACAAATAGATTTTTTTAAAAAAATCTGTTTTGACTTATTTTATTACTCCCTCTACTGGAAAACTTTGAATATATTTCAGTTCTATTACCCTGTTTTCTTGTCTCTTCCTGACTCTCCACTTATTCATATTCCTCCCAACTTCATTTTGTTTCTCCCTTTGGGGGGAATAAAATAGAATGCAATGTCTAATAAGAGACATATCCAGGATTTTAATGATCTTCTGCTGTTAGTTCTTTGTAATTTTCCTGGGGTGTTCAGCTGATTCTGATGAAAGCAACATTCTCACAGCAGCTGACAAGAAAAGCCTCTTATGAAGAGTTTGATTTTGGCAGAGGCACTCACAGGCATACGCAGATGGTGTTAGGCCATGTCTACACTATGAACTGTGGCTGAGGCTGTTTATACTGGTATAAAGCTATTGAAGTTTGTATATTGTTTGGATATGTGCATACTTGGCTGCTCACACCAGCACTGCGACTACCCCACAGAAGTGCTTGTTCGATATAAGATGCAATGGGTAGATATCCCAGTGTGCCATATACTGCTGTCTGGCACTGTGACACTTGGGAAATTTTTGCAGTGTGTTGTGGGATAGAAATGACTTGCCCAGGGATCTTTGGGAGCTAGGAAGTCAAGTTCTTAGAATACAGTTTTCTCTATCCCATAACGCTATCCATATGCTATACATTTTTGTGCCTTTAAAAAAAATACCACAAATCTGAGCAACACTTCTCAGTCTCTACCATCTCTGACAGAAGCATGGAACATAAAGAGCTCTGAATTATCCTCATGAATACTATAAATACAGGATACACAATTGTCCTGTATTTGCAGTTTTACAGAGAGCACTACAGTAATGGGGATGTCCCATCCTATCCTTACCCTCCAGCATATCTACCACCCCCTCATCTTAGTGTCATTTGCAAATTTGCTGAGGGTGCAGGCCACCCCATCATCTAGATTATTAATGAAAATGTTGAACAAAACTGGCCCCATGGCTGACCCTTGGGGCACTCCATTTGGTACAGGCTGCCAACTAGACATCAAGCCATTGATCACTAAATGTGTAGTCTGACAATCTAGGTAGCTTTCTATCCATCTTATAGTCCATTCATCCAAAACATATTTCTTTACTTGCAGGCAAGAATACTGTGGGAGACCGTATCAAAAGCGCTGCTAAGGTCAAGGTATATCACGTCCATCACCTTCCCCATATCACCAAGCTTGTTATCTCATCATAGAAGACAATCAGATTAATCAGGCATGACTTGCCCTTGGTGAATCCATGTTGACTGTTCCTGATCACCTTCCTCTCTTTCAAGCGCTTCAAAATGGATTCCTTGAGGACCTACTCCATGATCTTTCCATGGACTGAGGTGAGGCTGACTGGTCTATAGTTCCCCGGATCATCTTCCTTCCATTTTTGAAAGAGGGGCATTATATTGGCTTTTCCTAAATGCCCAAGACCATCCCTTATCTCCGCAAACTTTCAAGAATAACGGCCAATGCCTCTGCAGGCACATCAGCAAACTCTCTCTGCACATTTGGGTGCATTGCATCCAGCCCCATGGACTTGTGCATGTCCAGCTTTTCTAAATAGTTCAAAACCTGTTCTTTCACCAATGAGGGTTGCTCACCTCCTCCACATACTGTGCTGCCCAGTGCAGTAGTCTGGAAGCTGACCTTGTCTGTGAAGACAGAGACAAAAAAAGCATTGAGTACTTCAGCTATTTCCACATCATCTGTCACTAGGTTTTTATTTAGTAAGAAGCCCACACTTTCCCTGACCTTTTTGTTGCTAACGCACCTGTAGAAACCCTTTTTGTTACCCTTCACATCCCTTGCTAACTGCAGCTTCACTTGTGCTTTGGCCTTCCTGATTTCACTCCTTCATACTTGCGTAATATTTATATACTCCTCCCTAGCCATCTGTCCATGCTTCCACTTCTTAGAGTCATAGACTTTAAGGTCAGAAGGGACCAGTATGATCATCTAGTCTGACCTCCTGCAAAATGCAGGCCTCAAGACCTCACCCACCCACTCCTGCAATAGGCCACCAACCTATGACTAAGTTATTTACCTCCTTAAATCATGATTTAAGGACTTTAAGATACAGAGAATTCACCGGTAGGTGAACCATGCCCTGTGCTACAGAGGAAGGCGAAAAAACCCCAGATCCCAGGCCAATCAGCCCTGGGGGAAAATTCCTTCCCGACCCCAAATATGGCGATCAGTTAAACCCTGAGCACATGGGCAAGTCTCAACAGCCAGTTATCCAAGAAACAATTCTCTGTAATAACTCAGAACCCACCCCGCGTACTCTCCCCTCCTAGGCCACTTGTAAATCCACCACACGTAGCCAAATATCAGTCAATTTCCAAAATAAGCTAATCATACCATCCCCTCCATAAATTTATCAAGCTCAGATTTGAAAGCGGTTATGGTTTTTGCCCCCACAACTCCCCTTGGAAGGTTATTCCAGAACTTTACACCTCTAATGGTTAGAAATCTGCATCTAATTTCAAGCCTAAATTTCTTAATGGACAGTTTATAACCATTTGTTCTGGTGTCTACATTGTGTCTAAGCTCACTTCTTTGTTAAGCCAAGCTGCTCGCCTGACATATTTGCTATTCTTTCTGCACATCGGAATGGTTTGTTCCTGTGTCCTCAATAAGGTTTCTTTAAAATACAGCCAGATCTCAAATTTGCTTCCTAAGGGAATCATGGACATCGGTTTCCTGAGGGAGTCAAAGTTTGCTTTTCTGAAGTCCAGGATCTGTATTCAGCTGCTCCCCTTCCTTCCTTCCTTCCTTCCTTCCTTCCTTCCTTCCTTCCTTCCTTTTGTCAGGGTCCTGAACACAACTAATCTCATGGTTGCTGCTACCCAAGTTTCCATCCACTTCTGCTTCCCCTACCAATTCTTTCCTGTTTCTGAGCAGCAGCTCAAGTGGAACATGCCCACTAGTGGAAGACTCCTTCCCTCAAGCCCTGTTGCTATCTTCCTGACTTCTGTAGGCTCCTTCAGTGAGCCTGCTTCAAATCAATGCCCTGCTCTCTGGTTCCAATTCCAGGTGCAGCCTGTGGAGTTAATTTTTGCCTGGCCATCTTAACCCCTTCCAGTCCTGCGTGGGGTGGACAGTGTCAAGTTCATTTATTTGATGTGGTCTGGTGATAGAGCTCCCTTATATATACCACACGTATCCATCATAAATCCTTTAATCCTCTGCCAGGTCTGGTTAAGGTTAGCTTTAAATAACGTATTTTACACACAGTGCCAATTTGTGGTTGAATGGTATAATGTAGCTTAGCATTCCATTACAGACATGGCTATTTCTTCAGTAACAGTTTGTTGAGGGCCATAGCGAGAAACAATTCAGGTTTGTCGGTAGCATTCACAGAGCAGCTGCAGAGTGCCACTTCTGGGCTCAAGAAATGAGCACCGACAGGTGTGATGGCATGGTAATGCAGGTTTTGGACGATAAGCAGTGGCTGCAGAAACAGAAGTTAACTCATCTGTAACAGGATATTCTTCAAGATGTGTTGTGCCTGTGTGTGTTCCATACATGGGCACACATATACACCACGTGCACCTGTGATCATAGATTGCTAGAAAGTAGTCTCTATTGGGCTGCACCTGTGCAGCTGCTTTCCTTGTGCTCCAAACAGAGAATATAAAGATTGCTTTGGACAGATGCCTCTCAAGTTCCTCTTCTTACTATGAATCAAATAAGATCTGAAGCAGAGGGGAAAGAGAGCAAGTGCTGGAATACAGATAGGTACTACATATTGCAAAGTACCGCCAGTTACAGGTGAGTAACGTCCATTTCTTCTTCAAGTGCTGGACACTATGTATATTCCAAACACTGATGATTGGTAAGCAGTAGTCAAACGAGAATGGGAAGGTGCAAGGATACAGTTGGTATAGATCAGGGGTAGGCAACCCCTGGCACGTGCCAAGAGTGGCACATGAGCCCATTCAGAGCAGCACGTGGCACCCTCTGCGGCTCCACAGAAATTACTGCTTCTGACACCGAAAGCCACTCCAGGGCTATGTCTACACCTGTAAAGTTAAGTTGACTTAACAAGGTTGACTTTAAGTCGACTTAATGGAATGGCTACACTTTAAGGCCACTTATAGAATCATAGAATAATAGGGTTGGAAGGGACCTCACGAGGTCATCTAGTCCAATCCCCTGCTAAAAAGCAGGACCACTCCCCCTAAATTATCCCAGCCAGGGTTTTGTCTAACCGAGCCTTAAAAATCTCCAAAGATGAAGATTCTACCACCTCCCTAGATAGCCCATTCCAGTGCTTCACCACCCTCCTAGTGAGAAAGTTTTTCCTAATATCCAACCTTGACCTCCCCAGCTGTAATTTGAAACCATTGCTCCTTGTTCTGTCCTCTGTTACCCTCGAGAACAGCCTAGCTCCCTCCTCTTTGGAGCAACCCTTCAAGTAGTTGAAGGTTGCTATCAAATCTCCCCTCAGTCTTCTCTTCTGTAGACTAAATAAGCCAAGTTCCTTCAGTCTCTCCTCATAAGTCATGTGCCCCAGCCCCCTAATCATTTTTGTTGCCCTCCGCTGGACTCTTTCTAATTTGTCCACATCCTTTCTGTAGTGGGGAGCCCAAAACTGGACACAGTACTCCAGATGCGGCCTGACTAGTGTCGAATAGAGGGGAATTATCACATCCCTCGATCTGCTGGCAATACTCCTACTGATGCAGCCTAATATGCCATTGGCCTTTTTGGCAACAAGGGCACACTGTTGGCTCATATTCATCTTCCCGTCCACCATAACTCCCAGGTCCTTTTCTACAGCGCTGCTACTTAGCTGATCGGTCCCCAGCCTGTAGCAGTGCATGGGATTTTTCCGTCCTAAGTGCAGGACTTTGCACTTGTCTTTGTTGAACCTCATGAGGTTTCTTTCAGCCCAGTGTTCCAATTTGTCCAAGTCTCTCTGGATCCTCTCCCTGCCCTCCAGCGTATCTACCATTCCCCCCAACTTGGTGTCATCCCCAAACTTACTAAGCACGCAGTCTATTCCATCATCAAGATCATTAATGAAGATGTTGAATAGGACCGGCCCCAGGACCGACCCCTGGGGCACTCCACTCGTTACCGGTTGCCAACCAGACATCGAGCCATTGATTCCTACCCGCTGAGCCCGTTGATCTAACCAGTTTTCGATCCACCTTACGGTCCACTCGTCCAACCCATACTTCCTTAACTTGCCGACGAGAATGCTGTGGGAAACCGTATCAAAAGCCTTGCTAAAGTCAAGGTATATCACGTCAACGGCTCTTCCCGCATCCACAAATCTAGTCATCTCATCATAGAAGGAAATCAGGTTGGTCAGGCACGATTTGCCCTTGGTGAATCCATGTTGACTGTTCCTGATCACTCTATTTTCCTCCAAGTGTTTCAGGATGGACTTAATAAAAGCCTAATGTGGACGCGGCTTTCTCTTTGTCAACTTAAGTGTCCTTAAGTCGACCTAAATTGCCATTGTAGATGCACCCCAGGTGGCTTCTTTTGGGGGTGGCTAGGGCACAGGGGGTATCTTATTGTGCCCATGCCAAAGGCATGCCATGGAAAGAAGCCGCCCAAAGTAGCTCCTCTCTGTGGTGTGCTGTCACCAAAATGAACCACTCCAGGCAGCTTCTTTCCAGTGTGCCTGCCAGTAGCAAGCGACCAGTGGTAGCGTCAAACAGCCAGTTGCAGAGGTGCACAGTGGCCACAGAGACATTACTTGACATCCTCCCCCATTCTAGAGTATGAGGTGAAAACCTGTGAACAACATGCCTCTGAACTTTGGGTCTTCACTAACCAAGGACAGCCAACTGTGAATGAGGTACAGTAGAAGTAGGGAGGAGTGATGTGGAAAAGGGACATTTGTTCATTGGCCTTTCCCACCACAAGGTGGGAAACTGAGGTAAAAGACACTGCCCAGTGCATTGTAGGGTCAGATTTTCTTATAGGTCTGTGATTTTGAATGTGGTTGTGGTGTTTTCCTAAACTAATGTTTGGTTCAACAAAGGCAGGAGTTAGTTCTTAAACCCTGGGACTCTGGGCATGGTCTTTGCTTGCAGGGAAAGTCTCTCCAGGGACGGGAGAACTCATCTACACTAACCAGACTAAAATAGTAAACCAAAAATGATTCAGACTAATAAACAATATATTCACAGGTCTTAAAGAATGGACACAGAGGATTCCTCCCACTCTCTAGCCATGCACCACTAAGATGGGGCCGGCACACGTGTGTAGGGGAAGAGGGGATCAGCGGCGTGTGGGAGGTGAGCCAGGGGCAATACCCCTTGCAGGAGTCAGCAGGCTTTAGGTCGGGTGAGATGACCCGCGCGGCAGCCCGCGGCGCGCGGCAGCAGCTGATGGGAGAGCGAGGGACTGGCTACATTAGGAAGAGTCTCAAACCCTCCCCCACCCTCGCTCCGCGTTCGGCCACATTCGTCTTTTTCCGCCGCCACGAGGCACGGGGGCCATCTCTCTTCGTAGTGTTCCGTCCAGCGCGCATGCGCCCGAAGCTTGGCCCTGGCTTTGGGGCTCGCGAGAGGCGGGGGCCGAGGTTGTTGTGAAACTGTTGGAAGCACGTGAAGCGCAACGTCATCATAAACACTAGTAGGCAAGATGGCGGCTCCTACGAGTGGAAAGGTAACGGGGAGGAGGGGTGCCTGCTGCGAGTGCTGCCCGCCGGCTCCTCCAGCGGGGCGCAGCCTGGGCCTGTGCTGACGGGAGCTTTCGACCCGGCCCGGCTCGGCTCTGCCCAGTGTCTGTCTGTCTGCCCCACGCCGGGGGGCTGAGGCCTGGCCTCTGGAACTGCTGGGCCGGGCAGGGGGCCGGGAAACCATTTGGCGGCTGAGAGGAGGGGTGTCTCCCACCATGCGGTATGGGGGGGGGGCCGGGAAGTGTTTCGGGAGAGCGGGGGAGGCTGGTTCTTGGGGTCCCCTTACTGGGGGAGGGGAACGGCTTGGCACCATGAGCGGCCGTCTTCGCGCCCCCCCCCCCCTCGGGTAGCTGGTGACATCGGGCGCCTGGCCCAGTGTCTTGCCGGTGCCCAGCTGCCTGTCCTGCTGCAGCCCCCAGCATTTCCCTAGTGTTGGGGTAGGGGTCGCTCGGCCCCACTCACTGTGCTGTGTATAAAAAAACAACAGAGTCCTGTGGCACTTTTAAAGACTAACAGATTTATTTATTGCATAAGCTTTCGTGGGAGAAAACCCCACTTCGTCAGATGCTTTGAAGATGGGAAACTTACAGAATGGGAGGAAATTAAATGCAGGGGAGTGTATGACTGTGTTTTTTTGACCCATGGAGAGTGCCAGGTGCTGTGCTGGCCAGTTTGTGTGGTTGTTTAAGATCTTAATGCTGAAGAAATGGGGTTGTCCCGTTGTCCTTGGCCATGGGGTCCTGGTGTGTAGCCCCCATTTTTTGCCAGGGTTAGCTGGGTTTTAGTGAAGTGAATGTCTTCACATTTTGATACTGCAGAAAGTAGTGTGCTTTGTCTGCAGAAGATATTTTAACGTAAATCTAGCCATTGAATTAACATAAATATTTGTGCCCTCATTGAAGCTCTGATTCATGGTAGAGGTCTGCATGGGACTATTTTGTTTTTAATAACACTCCCATCCCACCCTGCTATGTTTCTTTTCCAGCTCCCACCTGGAAAAACCTTACCCTGTCTACATTTTCTGCCATTTTCAGTAGCAGTTGAAGGGAGATATGCAAATTACTTATGTATCTGCCTTGACTTCTTAATGCCTCCAGAGTGTCCCTGTGGCGTTGAGTCTGTGAAATGCTCTCCTGTTGGATCAGTGCTATGCTACTTGCCAGGGTAGTCTTAATAGATTGACCGCCCAAGGTTTTTTGGTGCCCTAAATCAGTGGTTCTCAACCTTTTGCGGGTTGCGACACACTTGGTTGCATAGTGCAACCCTACCGGACATGCCAGCCCATGTGCCTGAGCCCAAACCCAGCCATCTCCCCAGCTCTCTGTTACACACCACTGGGTGGCAACACAGTAATGTTTGACACAGTGGGTGAGAACCACTGCCGTAGGCGAACTATGACTTGGGCACACCACCTCTCCCGCTCCCCCCTGCCTAATTCACCTACATGGTTGGGCCAGCCCCGCTCCGCCTACTTCCAGGTTTGATGAGTGTGACTTTACTGACAGTCAATCAACCTTGCACAGTTGTTCCTATGATAGTGGTGCCATCAGTGTAGCCTTGCCCTTAGATTCCCCAGGGAGACAGATTCCCCCTGTGCTGCTAAAAAAGAAAAAAGCCCAGTCAGTGAATGTCTCTCGGTAGTTTCTATATAGGTAAGTGGAACTCAGACACATTTTTTGAGAGGTAAACTGATGAGAGATTGTGTTTTCCCACAAATTGTGGTCTCTTTTTATCTTTGTCTACCCAATCCTGGCCACAGCAAAGTAGATTTTACCGCTCTTGCTGTATAGTAGCGGATACTATGTGTACTCGGGATTTCAGTACTACCAAAGGGCTCTAATTCATGGGTGGTCATTGAGTGTAGTACCAGGATTTAACAAATAGCAATTCTAGAATTTAACTCTGTTTTGAGTTCTGGTTTGCAGTCATTCAAGGGGATTAAAAACAGCTTAGATCCAAGTTGTCCTTCAGCAAGATTTTTATTGCCCAACAAGAAATTCTGGCCATCAAATTCTTTGTGTCAGAATGAATTGCTTTTTAAAAAACAAGTTATGTTTGTATTTTCCACCCTTAAGAACCATCTGCTGGGACGTATACCAGAAAATCCTGGGTATGCTGGCGAACTGGTGCATCTCACCAAAATCTGAAAATAGAGTGGTGGTTTTCTTCAATCTCCTTGTGACCGTCAGAACATGGCAGTTTCAATGGTATTCTTCTTAACATAAGAGAACATACATAATTAGCTAAGTATACCCTTCTTGGAGGCTACTGAGTAGAGCTAGTGGAGGAATTTAGCAAAGAGGGATGGATAATAAATTGCTGTCCTGATGTTTGATGGAGACTACAAAGACAGTAATGCAGGGGTCCATTTCTCATTTTTACTCACAAATTGGATGTTGTGAACTTTCAATTCACCTAGAACTGTTAAACAATCAATTTAAAAATAAATTGCAAACAAATTTCTTTAATGTTAGACACTTTAGACTTGGCATTTTAAAAAAGCCTATTTACTTGTGGCTTTGTACATTTAGTTTACTTGTTACTGAGTTTTGTTAGTTTTTGCATTTCTCATGGATTGAGCAACAACAAACCAAATGTCAGCTGTTTTTGTTTTTAGCCAGCATAACTCTCAGATTCCTAGTAGTGCAATGCTTGTTTCAAATGCCACAGAGAATGTTTTGAAGCAGTTATATTCTTTGAAAAAGTCTTGGGTTTCATTTTTATAAAAATTAAATTTTGGGTCAGATTTTAAGTTGTGCCTGTTTCAGGGCAGCAATTTATTGGATGATCAATGTTCGTTAAGTTTCATTCTTCATGACTTGGTGTCTGTGCCTGTTTCCTTGAAATCTCCATCACTCTTCTTTCCTTAATCAGCAGTTTGATATCTTATTCTGAAAACTTGAACAATGAGACGTTAAAATGGAAATTGGAACAGTGTAGTTGTCGGTTTCTGTAAAGAACGCAAGAACTAGGGGTCACCAAATTAAATTAATAGGCAACAGATTTAAAACAAATCAAGTTTCTTCACACAACATGTAGTCAGCCTGTGGAACTCTTTGCCCAAGGATGTTACGGCAAACACTGTAACAGAAGAACCAGATAAGTTCATGGAGGATAGGTCCAAAGTTCAAAAAAGAACCAGATAAGTTCATGAAGGGTAGGTCTATCAATGGCAAGGAGATCAGGGATCCAAAACCATGCTCTGAAGGGTCCCTATGCTCTATTTGCCAAAAACTGAGAATGGGCTTCAGGGGGTCGGTCACTTGGGCTATGCCTACACTGGCAGTTTAGGTTGACTTAAGGAGACCTGTGGGGCTCCCTTTTTGCAGGGGCCTTTATCCCCGAGACCTGAGCAGTCCTCGCCAGAAGGGAACCCAGCTCACTTCTCCCCGGACCCGTGGGGGTCTGGGCAAGAAGGGAGCAGCGCTTCCTGGACAGGGGATCCCCGGAGGTTCCCTTGTCAGCTGGAGCGCTGGTGGCTTCCTTCTTGCCTGGACCCACGGAGATCCGGGGAGAAGGAAGCCTATGCTCCCTTCTCCCCAGGACCCGCGTGGGGGTCCCGGCAAGAAAGGAGCCCTGGTTTGAACCCACGGCTCCCTTTTGCCAGGAAGCCGCGGGTCCCGGCGCAAAAGGAGCCTTCGCTCCCTCTTTGCTGGGACTCTGGCTTCCTGGGGAAGGGAGCCATTGGTTCCTTCTCAGTGGGGAGCCACAAAGCCATGTCTACACTTGAAAAGTTAAGTCGGCTTAACAAAGTCGACTTAACTTTTCAAGTGTAGACATAGCCTTGATGATTACCTGTTCTGTTAATTCCCTCTGAAACCTCTGACAGTGTCATCTGACAATAAGGGTACTGGGCTAGTTGGATCATTGGTCTTACCCAGTACGACTGTTCTTATGATGAGAAAAGTAGAAGATGTTAGTCTTATAAAACACATGAATGTATCCTGAAGCTGTAATATTAAAACCTACTTGTGGATCTCATTAGATAATTTTTATCATAAAAAGACAGTCTGTAGACTTAACTGCTTGTTTTTAGTGACTTCTTTCATGTATTTTGAATGCTGAAGGGAAATTTGTTTTGCAAAGCTAGATCAAGTGGATACATTGTTTACATAACTTGCTTTTTTCATATTCTAGCTCATAAATGTCATAACAGGCTAGAATATGTGGAGGTTTTGCTATCCAGGGTTCTGCCAACCCATAGCTCGTGATAACTTTACTTTGTGCAAGGTGGTGTCAGGAAATAAACCAAATGGAGTCATGGCCGTCCGGCTGATAGAGGGACTGGTAGTAAAACAGTAGTATGCAAAAGTGCTTTTATTTTACAGCTATACTTTTTTTGTGCTCAAGCACAACACAAGAGTGTAGACGCAACATTTACACACATCTGCAACAGGTTAGTAAAACACTTCAACTATGTATAATTAATGAAGTCTGGGGCTTTCCAGTTGGTCTTCCAGCTGTTGGACAATCCAGAAGCTGTGTCTAAGAAGAGATCCCATAGAGTCCCATCCCCCTGTTTATCCTTATAGTAGACAATAACTTCTCAAGAAAGAGGGGAAAAAAGCTTTAAAAGCTAGCCCTAAATTTGCCACAGTACATAATTAACTAGGTTTGTTCCACCAGAATCTACATATCTTGAGGCCCAGACTGACATTGCCCAGAGGGCATGTGTAAATTAGCTTATTGGTCACTTCCTGAAATACAGATCCCAGTATATTCCCCAGAGCTTCAGGTGGGGTTGCAGGTTCAGGCAAAGGTTGAGCAAGAGGCTCTTGTGCCTTCATGGCTTAGACATGCCAAGGCTATACAGGCCTGCAGAAAGGCCTACCAAGTTTGGCTGCTGTTAGCAACAAATAGCAAAATATTGATTATGACATCAAGTGGTCCCTGGCCTTTTTACTGGTCTGTCAGACTCTTCCCATATACTTTTGCTGGTGTAAGTGTCCTACTACACTGGTATAACTACTCCACCTTTATGAGAGGCATAGAGTTTATGTTGGTGTACCAAGGGTGATTCGGTATCCATATAGACACTGAGAGTTACTTATGTTGATTGTTGACGGTCATTCTTGTCAATTTCACTGCTCTAAATTGAAGACAAAGCCCAGTTGACAGCTTGGTCTGTCACTTGGGGTGGGTGGGGAGCTCTGGCTAGACTTCAACTGCCGCCATGTGGCAATTGTGTTGTCTGTGAGAACTGAAACCTTGTTTGTAATGTGGAACAGGAACCCTTGGTGGATTGCTCTGAGCTCCCTTACACTGATACATTAAGAGAGCTTTTCTTAAGTTCTGAGGTGTCCTACATTGGCTCCCCAACTGAGTGTTGGTGCCTCTGAGACTAGAGGCATCAATGGCTGGAGCTCCAAAAAGGATATTCCTATACAAATCATGAGTTGGTTCAGCTCATGAATTGAGTACTGGAGCTGGGACTGTGAGAGCACCAAATCCGGATGATGTCACAAAGGTGAATATATTGTGGTCAGCCAGGCCTAGAGAAATCTGAGATTTAGTCTTGAGTGTAGCACCGTGAATGTGCATGATGCCATGTGACCCAAAAGGCTCAGACACTTCTTGACTCTTGTGATTGGATGCGCCTGGTGGGGCCTTGTCTGAATCATGATTGAGTGAAACCAGTCCTCTGGAAGTAGCGCCTTCACCTCTATGGAGTCGAGAGCCTGCCTGATAACCTCAATCATTTGTATAGGAATATGAATGGATTTCTGATGATTATCAGGAGGACTAATGCCTGAAAATTCAATGAAATGATGTCAAATTTGACAATCCAGTTGTTGAAGTATGGGAATAAGTGAACTTTCTTTTTCTGAGGGACGCTGCCACTACTGCCATACACTTGAAGACCTATGAGGCAGCTGACAGGCCAGACGGAAGAACTGCAAACTAATAATGAACTTGGTTCATTATAAATTTTAGGAACCGTCTGTGGCCTTGGAAAATCAATACATGGAGATATGTGTCCTTTAGATCTAGGGCGGTCTACCAGTCCTCTGGATCCAACAAGGGAATGATGGAAGCCAAGGAGACCGTGTGGAACTTTAGGTTCTTGAGATTGTAATTGAGATGACACAGGTCTAGGATTGGTCTGAGACTTTTGGGATTAGGAAGTAATGGGAATAAATCCCTTTCTCTCTTAAATGATGTAGAACCTCTTCCACACCTCCCACTTGGAGAAGGAATTAGACTTCTTGGTTCAATAGTTGCTTTTGAGTTGGGTTCCTGAAGAGGGACAGGGAAGGGAGGTGGTAAGATAAGATTAATAAAAAAAACTGGAGGGTGTACCTTAGTTCTGTTTTGTTTAGTATCCAACAGTCAGAACTTATGGGGCCTTAAGGAAGTGAGAGAGTCAGTTGGAAAACAAAGGAGTAACTGGATCTGGTACTGAAGGGAT